>JADEZT010000010.1:3352500-3357500 GCA_016618095.1 Colletotrichum echinochloae
TTTATTTAAAACAAAAGTAAAAAAAAAAAAAAAAAAAAACCTTGATAGTATATCCCCAAAGTATATAAGAAGAGAGAGATAAAACTTATACTAATAAGTATTTTATAGTAAAGAACATATATATAAAACAACAGAGAGATAGCTAATTACTCTAGAAAGGAGAATTAATTACTTTAGAAAAAAGAAGAATATTTAATATTTAGGTAGGAAAACTGTACTCTAGAGCTATTACTAAAAGTACAGAGATACAGAGGCTACCCTAGTAGCTATAGAGCAGTAGACCTTATATCTATAGCTACCTTAGGGGGGGAGCTACCTTGGAAAAGGCAGGTAACTACCCTGAAAAGGAAGTGCACCGGGCGCCCAGGCGGGGCACCCGTCCCCTGGGACCACCGCTACTAGTATGGGGATATAGAGCGTCCTCCAGCGGTCACAGTGCACTACACCCACTGTGGGTAGCCCCTATGGTGGGCGAGAAAAACGGCTTTGAAGTTCAAAGAACCGGCGTTTGGACGGCGGAGTGCGCCGATGGGGGCGCGCTGGCACGCCTGGCCCATAGAGCCGGCCCAGGCGGTCACAGAGCAGCAGAGCCCGTGGCCGTAGCCGCCCTGTAGCGGGGGATGCGGGCGCGCAAAGCCGGGGTGGCGGCCAACTACCCTGGAGATGGATTCCAACTACCCTGGAGAAGGACTTGCCCGGCCGGCCAACTACCCTGGAGAAGAAAGACCAACTACCCTGGAAATGGACAGCGACGCCGGGCGGGCGCGTGCATCGGCGTGCACCGGCGTGCATCATCGTGCAGAGGCAAAAGAAAGTGCCCTGGAGCCGAGGGGACCGCGGGCGACGGGCGCATCGGCGCGCATCGTCGTGCACCGTGGTGCATCGTGGTGTGGTGGCGGGCGGCAGTTACCCTGGAATTGAAAAAGGCGTCGCGGGCGGGCGGGCGGCGGCGAGCCGTTGGTGGTGGCGACGACGAGGTCGGGCGACGGGCATACCGCGGGGTTGCGTGCGGGATCGGAGAAGCTTTTGGTGGCCGTGAGTCGATTTTTTGTTTCCCCATACAAATCTTTTTTCGGGAAATGTTTTCCGGGACAAAAGCGGGTGTGGCGGAGTTGGGGCCCAAAAACTGTCGCAGGGCCTATGAGAAGAGAGCGAGTGCAGCCGACCGGCACAGCGCGTCTGCTCCACCCCGCAGGGGGTGCGCGCCGTAGAAATACAGCGCAACACGTCCCGTATCTTCTAGACTACTACGTGGTGTCTCTCTGAACAGCCTTGTAGGCCAACGCCTCGGTCGCGGGGAGTTTCATAGTAGCAGTCGCCCCCCACAGAGGTGGCCGCCCAGGCGGACCGCCAACCTGGGGACGCCCGGAGGGATTAGGGGTCTTCGGGCCCCGAGTCCCGAAGGATGGGCTCTGTGGATGGATGGCCGCTGGCTATACTTACACTGAGCAACGGGAGAAAAACGCCCGCGCCGGACGCTGAATAGCTGAAGACGCGGGGCCAGTTTCTCCTCCTGGGGCCCCCAAGCCACGCAACCCCCCCGGGGGCACAGCGCGGCGAACGGTGCGCTCTGGGGAACTTAGAGGGGAAGGTGGAAGCCTCCCAGGGCGTCATCGGCCTAGCCGACGGCCGTCCTGGCGGGCGCGAGCGCTGTTCCGGCAGCGCGAGCGACACCGGTAACTAAACTTCTCCGGCGCTGCTTGCGGCGTCGGTGGCCAACCCCGGCGTACGATAGTTACCTGGTTGATTCTGCCAGTAGTCATATGCTTGTCTCAAAGATTAAGCCATGCATGTCTAAGTATAAGCAATTATACAGCGAAACTGCGAATGGCTCATTATATAAGTTATCGTTTATTTGATAGTACCTTACTACATGGATAACCGTGGTAATTCTAGAGCTAATACATGCTAAAAACCCCGACTTCGGAAGGGGTGTATTTATTAGATTAAAAACCAATGCCCTTCGGGGCTCACTGGTGATTCATAATAACTTCTCGAATCGCATGGCCTTGCGCCGGCGATGGTTCATTCAAATTTCTTCCCTATCAACTTTCGATGCTAGAGTAGTGTTCTAGCATGGTTACAACGGGTAACGGAGGGTTAGGGCTCGACCCCGGAGAAGGAGCCTGAGAAACGGCTACTACATCCAAGGAAGGCAGCAGGCGCGCAAATTACCCAATCCCGACACGGGGAGGTAGTGACGATAAATACTGATACAGGGCTCTTTTGGGTCTTGTAATTGGAATGAGTACAATTTAAATCCCTTAACGAGGAACAATTGGAGGGCAAGTCTGGTGCCAGCAGCCGCGGTAATTCCAGCTCCAATAGCGTATATTAAAGTTGTTGTGGTTAAAAAGCTCGTAGTAGAACCTTGGGCCTGGCTGGCCGGTCCGCCTCACCGCGTGCACTGGTCCGGCCGGGCCTTTCCCTCCGCGGAACCGCATGCCCTTCACTGGGTGTGCCGGGGAAGCGGGACTTTTACTTTGAAAAAATTAGAGTGCTCCAGGCAGGCCTATGCTCGAATACATTAGCATGGAATAATAGAATAGGACGCGTGGTTCTATTTTGTTGGTTTCTAGGACCGCCGTAATGATTAATAGGGACAGTCGGGGGCATCAGTATTCAATTGTCAGAGGTGAAATTCTTGGATTTATTGAAGACTAACTACTGCGAAAGCATTTGCCAAGGATGTTTTCATTTATCAGGAACGAAAGTTAGGGGATCGAAGACGATCAGATACCGTCGTAGTCTTAACCATAAACTATGCCGACTAGGGATCGGACGATGTTATTTTTTGACTCGTTCGGCACCTTACGAGAAATCAAAGTGCTTGGGCTCCAGGGGAGTATGGTCGCAAGGCTGAAACTTAAAGAAATTGACGGAAGGGCACCACCAGGGGTGGAGCCTGCGGCTTAATTTGACTCAACACGGGGAAACTCACCAGGTCCAGACACAATGAGGATTGACAGATTGAGAGCTCTTTCTTGATTTTGTGGGTGGTGGTGCATGGCCGTTCTTAGTTGGTGGAGTGATTTGTCTGCTTAATTGCGATAACGAACGAGACCTTAACCTGCTAAATAGCCCGTATTGCTTTGGCAGTACGCCGGCTTCTTAGAGGGACTATCGGCTCAAGCCGATGGAAGTTTGAGGCAATAACAGGTCTGTGATGCCCTTAGATGTTCTGGGCCGCACGCGCGTTACACTGACGGAGCCAGCGAGTACTCCCTTGGCCGGAAGGCCCGGGTAATCTTGTTAAACTCCGTCGTGCTGGGGATAGAGCATTGCAATTATTGCTCTTCAACGAGGAATCCCTAGTAAGCGCAAGTCATCAGCTTGCGTTGATTACGTCCCTGCCCTTTGTACACACCGCCCGTCGCTACTACCGATTGAATGGCTCAGTGAGGCTTTCGGACTGGCCCAGAGAGGTGGGCAACTACCACTCAGGGCCGGAAAGTTATCCAAACTCGGTCATTTAGAGGAAGTAAAAGTCGTAACAAGGTCTCCGTTGGTGAACCAGCGGAGGGATCATTACTGAGTTACCGCTCTATAACCCTTTGTGAACATACCTAACCGTTGCTTCGGCGGGTTAGGGCGCCCCCCCGGGGACGCCCTCCCGGCCGCGCCCCACCGGGGCGGGGCGCCCGCCGGAGGATAACCAACTCTGTTTTAACGACGTTTCCTCTGAGTGGCACAAGCAAATAATTAAAACTTTTAACAACGGATCTCTTGGTTCTGGCATCGATGAAGAACGCAGCGAAATGCGATAAGTAATGTGAATTGCAGAATTCAGTGAATCATCGAATCTTTGAACGCACATTGCGCCCGCCAGCATTCTGGCGGGCATGCCTGTTCGAGCGTCATTTCAACCCTCAAGCCCGGCTTGGTGTTGGGGCCCTACGGTCGACGTAGGCCCTTAAAGATAGTGGCGGACCCTCCCGGAGCCTCCTTTGCGTAGTAACTAACGTCTCGCATCGGGATCCGGAGGGACTCCTGCCGTAAAACCCCCATCTTTTTACTGGTTGACCTCGGATCAGGTAGGAATACCCGCTGAACTTAAGCATATCAATAAGCGGAGGAAAAGAAACCAACAGGGATTGCCCCAGTAACGGCGAGTGAAGCGGCAACAGCTCAAATTTGAAATCTGGCCCCAGGCCCGAGTAATTTGCAGAGGATGCTTTTGGCGCGGTGCCTTCCGAGTTCCCTGGAACGGGACGCCATAGAGGGTGAGAGCCCCGTACGGTTGGACACCAAGCCTTTGTAAAGCTCCTTCGACGAGTCGAGTAGTTTGGGAATGCTGCTCAAAATGGGAGGTATATTTCTTCTAAAGCTAAATATTGGCCAGAGACCGATAGCGCACAAGTAGAGTGATCGAAAGATGAAAAGCACTTTGAAAAGAGGGTTAAACAGCACGTGAAAAAGGGTTAAACAGCACGTGAAATTGTTAAAAGGAAGCGCTTGTGACCAGACTTGCGCCCGGTGAATCACCCAGCTCTCGCGGCTGGGGCACTTCGCCGGCACAGGCCAGCATCAGCTCGCCGTCGGGGACAAAAGCTTCGGGAACGTAGCTCTCTTCGGGGAGTGTTATAGCCCGTTGCATAATACCCTTCGGCGGGCTGAGGTACGCGCTCCGCAAGGATGCTGGCGTAATGGTCATCAGCGACCCGTCTTGAAACACGGACCAAGGAGTCAACCTTATGTGCGAGTGTTTGGGTGTTAAACCCCTACGCGTAATGAAAGTGAACGCAGGTGAGAGCTTCGGCGCATCATCGACCGATCCTGATGTTCTCGGATGGATTTGAGTAAGAGCATATAGGGTTGGACCCGAAAGAAGGTGAACTATGCGTGTATAGGGTGAAGCCAGAGGAAACTCTGGTGGAGGCTCGCAGCGGTTCTGACGTGCAAATCGATCGTCAAATATGCGCATGGGGGCGAAAGACTAATCGAACCTTCTAGTAGCTGGTTTCCGCCGAAGTTTCCCTCAGGATAGCAGTGTTGAACTC
>JADEZT010000010.1:3370000-3372500 GCA_016618095.1 Colletotrichum echinochloae
TGGCCCATAGAGCCGGCCCAGGCGGTCACAGAGCAGCAGAGCCCGTGGCCGTAGCCGCCCTGTAGCGGGGGATGCGGGCGCGCAAAGCCGGGGTGGCGGCCAACTACCCTGGAGATGGATTCCAACTACCCTGGAGAAGGACTTGCCCGCCGGCCAACTACCCTGGAGAAGAAAGACCAACTACCCTGGAAATGGACAGCGACGCCGGGCGGGCGCGTGCATCGGCGTGCACCGGCGTGCATCATCGTGCAGAGGCAAAAGAAAGTGCCCTGGAGCCGAGGGGACCGCGGGCGACGGGCGCATCGGCGCGCATCGTCGTGCACCGTGGTGCATCGTGGTGTGGTGGCGGGCGGCAGTTACCCTGGAATTGAAAAAGGCGTCGCGGGCGGGCGGGCGGCGGCGAGCCGTTGGTGGTGGCGACGACGAGGTCGGGCGACGGGCATACCGCGGGGTTGCGTGCGGGATCGGAGAAGCTTTTGGTGGCCGTGAGTCGATTTTTTGTTTCCCCATACAAATCTTTTTTCGGGAAATGTTTTCCGGGACAAAAGCGGGTGTGGCGGAGTTGGGGCCCAAAAACTGTCGCAGGGCCTATGAGAAGAGAGCGAGTGCAGCCGACCGGCGGCACAGCGCGTCTGCTCCACCAGCAGGGGGTGCGCGCCGTAGAAATACAGCGCAACACGTCCCGTATCTTCTAGACTACTACGTGGTGTCTCTCTGAACAGCCTTGTAGGCCAACGCCTCGGTCGCGGGGAGTTTCATAGTAGCAGTCGCCCCCCACAGAGGTGGCCGCCCAGGCGGACCGCCAACCTGGGGACGCCCGGAGGGATTAGGGGTCTTCGGGCCCCGAGTCCCGAAGGATGGGCTCTGTGGATGGATGGCCGCTGGCTATACTTACACTGAGCAACGGGAGAAAAACGCCCGCGCCGGACGCTGAATAGCTGAAGACGCGGGGCCAGTTTCTCCTCCTGGGGCCCCCAAGCCACGCAACCCCCCCGGGGGCACAGCGCGGCGAACGGTGCGCTCTGGGGAACTTAGAGGGGGAAGGTGGAAGCCTCCCAGGGCGTCATCGGCCTAGCCGACGGCCGTCCTGGCGGGCGCGAGCGCTGTTCCGGCAGCGCGAGCGACACCGGTAACTAAACTTCTCCGGCGCTGCTTGCGGCGTCGGTGGCCAACCCCGGCGTACGATAGTTACCTGGTTGATTCTGCCAGTAGTCATATGCTTGTCTCAAAGATTAAGCCATGCATGTCTAAGTATAAGCAATTATACAGCGAAACTGCGAATGGCTCATTATATAAGTTATCGTTTATTTGATAGTACCTTACTACATGGATAACCGTGGTAATTCTAGAGCTAATACATGCTAAAAACCCCGACTTCGGAAGGGGTGTATTTATTAGATTAAAAACCAATGCCCTTCGGGGCTCACTGGTGATTCATAATAACTTCTCGAATCGCATGGCCTTGCGCCGGCGATGGTTCATTCAAATTTCTTCCCTATCAACTTTCGATGCTAGAGTAGTGTTCTAGCATGGTTACAACGGGTAACGGAGGGTTAGGGCTCGACCCCGGAGAAGGAGCCTGAGAAACGGCTACTACATCCAAGGAAGGCAGCAGGCGCGCAAATTACCCAATCCCGACACGGGGAGGTAGTAGTGACGATAAATACTGATACAGGGCTCTTTTGGGTCTTGTAATTGGAATGAGTACAATTTAAATCCCTTAACGAGGAACAATTGGAGGGCAAGTCTGGTGCCAGCAGCCGCGGTAATTCCAGCTCCAATAGCGTATATTAAAGTTGTTGTGGTTAAAAAGCTCGTAGTAGAACCTTGGGCCTGGCTGGCCGGTCCGCCTCACCGCGTGCACTGGTCCGGCCGGGCCTTTCCTCCGCGGAACCGCATGCCCTTCACTGGGTGTGCCGGGGAAGCGGGACTTTACTTTGAAAAATTAGAGTGCTCCAGGCAGGCCTATGCTCGAATACATTAGCATGGAATAATAGAATAGGACGCGTGGTTCTATTTTGTTGGTTTCTAGGACCGCCGTAATGATTAATAGGGACAGTCGGGGGCATCAGTATTCAATTGTCAGAGGTGAAATTCTTGGATTTATTGAAGACTAACTACTGCGAAAGCATTTGCCAAGGATGTTTTCATTTATCAGGAACGAAAGTTAGGGGATCGAAGACGATCAGATACCGTCGTAGTCTTAACCATAAACTATGCCGACTAGGGATCGGACGATGTTATTTTTGACTCGTTCGGCACCTTACGAGAAATCAAAGTGCTTGGGCTCCAGGGGGAGTATGGTCGCAAGGCTGAAACTTAAAGAAATTGACGGAAGGGCACCACCAGGGGTGGAGCCTGCGGCTTAATTTGACTCAACACGGGGAAACTCACCAGGTCCAGACACAATGAGGATTGACAGATTGAGAGCTCTTTCTTGATTTTGTGGGTGGTGGTGCATGGCCGTTCTTAGTTGGTGGAGTGATTTGTCTGCTTAATT
>JADEZT010000010.1:3387500-3390000 GCA_016618095.1 Colletotrichum echinochloae
TGTGGCGGAGTTGGGGCCCAAAAACTGTCGCAGGGCCTATGAGAAGAGAGCGAGTGCAGCCGACCGGCGGCACAGCGCGTCTGCTCCACCCCGCAGGGGGTGCGCGCCGTAGAAATACAGCGCAACACGTCCCGTATCTTCTAGACTACTACGTGGTGTCTCTCTGAACAGCCTTGTAGGCCAACGCCTCGGTCGCGGGGAGTTTCATAGTAGCAGTCGCCCCCCACAGAGGTGGCCGCCCAGGCGGACCGCCAACCTGGGGACGCCCGGAGGGATTAGGGGTCTTCGGGCCCCGAGTCCCGAAGGATGGGCTCTGTGGATGGATGGCCGCTGGCTATACTTACACTGAGCAACGGGAGAAAAACGCCCGCGCCGGACGCTGAATAGCTGAAGACGCGGGGCCAGTTTCTCCTCCTGGGGCCCCAAGCCACGCAACCCCCCGGGGCACAGCGCGGCGAACGGTGCGCTCTGGGGAACTTAGAGGGGGAAGGTGGAAGCCTCCCAGGGCGTCATCGGCCCAGCCGACGGCCGTCCTGGCGGGCGCGAGCGCTGTTCCGGCAGCGCGAGCGACACCGGTAACTAAACTTCTCCGGCGCTGCTTGCGGCGTCGGTGGCCAACCCCGGCGTACGATAGTTACCTGGTTGATTCTGCCAGTAGTCATATGCTTGTCTCAAAGATTAAGCCATGCATGTCTAAGTATAAGCAATTATACAGCGAAACTGCGAATGGCTCATTATATAAGTTATCGTTTATTTGATAGTACCTTACTACATGGATAACCGTGGTAATTCTAGAGCTAATACATGCTAAAAACCCCGACTTCGGAAGGGGTGTATTTATTAGATTAAAAACCAATGCCCTTCGGGGCTCACTGGTGATTCATAATAACTTCTCGAATCGCATGGCCTTGCGCCGGCGATGGTTCATTCAAATTTCTTCCCTATCAACTTTCGATGCTAGAGTAGTGTTCTAGCATGGTTACAACGGGTAACGGAGGGTTAGGGCTCGACCCCGGAGAAGGAGCCTGAGAAACGGCTACTACATCCAAGGAAGGCAGCAGGCGCGCAAATTACCCAATCCCGACACGGGGAGGTAGTGACGATAAATACTGATACAGGGCTCTTTTGGGTCTTGTAATTGGAATGAGTACAATTTAAATCCCTTAACGAGGAACAATTGAGGGCAAGTCTGGTGCCAGCAGCCGCGGTAATTCCAGCTCCAATAGCGTATATTAAAGTTGTTGTGGTTAAAAAGCTCGTAGTAGAACCTTGGGCCTGGCTGGCCGGTCCGCCTCACCGCGTGCACTGGTCCGGCCGGGCCTTTCCTCCGCGGAACCGCATGCCCTTCACTGGGTGTGCCGGGGAAGCGGGACTTTACTTTGAAAAATTAGAGTGCTCCAGGCAGGCCTATGCTCGAATACATTAGCATGGAATAATAGAATAGGACGCGTGGTTCTATTTTGTTGGTTTCTAGGACCGCCGTAATGATTAATAGGGACAGTCGGGGGCATCAGTATTCAATTGTCAGAGGTGAAATTCTTGGATTTATTGAAGACTAACCACTGCGAAAGCATTTGCCAAGGATGTTTTCATTTATCAGGAACGAAAGTTAGGGGATCGAAGACGATCAGATACCGTCGTAGTCTTAACCATAAACTATGCCGACTAGGGATCGGACGATGTTATTTTTTGACTCGTTCGGCACCTTACGAGAAATCAAAGTGCTTGGGCTCCAGGGGGAGTATGGTCGCAAGGCTGAAACTTAAAGAAATTGACGGAAGGGCACCACCAGGGGTGGAGCCTGCGGCTTAATTTGACTCAACACGGGGAAACTCACCAGGTCCAGACACAATGAGGATTGACAGATTGAGAGCTCTTTCTTGATTTTGTGGGTGGTGGTGCATGGCCGTTCTTAGTTGGTGGAGTGATTTGTCTGCTTAATTGCGATAACGAACGAGACCTTAACCTGCTAAATAGCCCGTATTGCTTTGGCAGTACGCCGGCTTCTTAGAGGGACTATCGGCTCAAGCCGATGGAAGTTTGAGGCAATAACAGGTCTGTGATGCCCTTAGATGTTCTGGGCCGCACGCGCGTTACACTGACGGAGCCAGCGAGTACTCCCTTGGCCGGAAGGCCCGGGTAATCTTGTTAAACTCCGTCGTGCTGGGGATAGAGCATTGCAATTATTGCTCTTCAACGAGGAATCCCTAGTAAGCGCAAGTCATCAGCTTGCGTTGATTACGTCCCTGCCCTTTGTACACACCGCCCGTCGCTACTACCGATTGAATGGCTCAGTGAGGCTTTCGGACTGGCCCAGAGAGGTGGGCAACTACCACTCAGGGCCGGAAAGTTATCCAAACTCGGTCATTTAGAGGAAGTAAAAGTCGTAACAAGGTCTCCGTTGGTGAACCAGCGGAGGGATCATTACTGAGTTACCGCTCTATAACCCTTTGTGAACATACCTAACCGTTGCTTCGGCGGGTTAGGCGCCCCCGGGGAC
>JADEZT010000010.1:3420000-3425000 GCA_016618095.1 Colletotrichum echinochloae
AGTTTCTTTATTAGTATATGTATATCTATAGAGAAGAATAAGTCTTTCAATCTATCTATCTTTTTAGAGAAAGAGGAGGTTTCTTTTGAAAAGTATATATAAAGAATATAATAATAGATAAAAGAAGAAAAAGGGAGGATATAAAGATAAAGATATGATGGTATTAAAACAAAGAGATATACTTTAGTAGAGAGAGGTATAGAGAAGCAAAGCTATAAGTAAGTAACTATAAATATCTATTTATATAGAATAATAATAACTTCTATTTTATTTAAAACAAAAGTAAAAAAAAAAAAAAAACCTTGATAGTATATCCCCAAAGTATATAAGAAGAGAGAGATAAAACTTATACTAATAAGTATTTTATAGTAAAGAACATATATATAAAACAACAGAGAGATAGCTAATTACTCTAGAAAGGAGAATTAATTACTTTAGAAAAAAGAAGAATATTTAATATTTAGGTAGGAAAACTGTACTCTAGAGCTATTACTAAAAGTACAGAGATACAGAGGCTACCCTAGTAGCTATAGAGCAGTAGACCTTATATCTATAGCTACCTTAGGGGGGGAGCTACCTTGGAAAAGGCAGGTAACTACCCTGGAAAAGGAAGTGCACCGGGCGCCCAGGCGGGGCACCCGTCCCCTGGGACCACCGCTACTAGTATGGGGATATAGAGCGTCCTCCAGCGGTCACAGTGCACTACACCCACTGTGGGTAGCCCCTATGGTGGGCGAGAAAAACGGCTTTGAAGTTCAAAGAACCGGCGTTTGGACGGCGGAGTGCGCCGATGGGGGCGCGCTGGCACGCCTGGCCCATAGAGCCGGCCCAGGCGGTCACAGAGCAGCAGAGCCCGTGGCCGTAGCCGCCCTGTAGCGGGGGATGCGGGCGCGCAAAGCCGGGGTGGCGGCCAACTACCCTGGAGATGGATTCCAACTACCCTGGAGAAGGACTTGCCCGGCCGGCCAACTACCCTGGAGAAGAAAGACCAACTACCCTGGAAATGGACAGCGACGCCGGGCGGGCGCGTGCATCGGCGTGCACCGGCGTGCATCATCGTGCAGAGGCAAAAGAAAGTGCCCTGGAGCCGGGGGGACCGCGGGCGACGGGCGCATCGGCGCGCATCGTCGTGCACCGTGGTGCATCGTGGTGTGGTGGCGGGCGGCAGTTACCCTGGAATTGAAAAAGGCGTCGCGGGCGGGCGGGCGGCGGCGAGCCGTTGGTGGTGGCGACGACGAGGTCGGGCGACGGGCATACCGCGGGGTTGCGTGCGGGATCGGAGAAGCTTTTGGTGGCCGTGAGTCGATTTTTTTGTTTCCCCATACAAATCTTTTTTTGGGAAATTTTTTCCGGGACAAAAGCGGGTGTGGCGGAGTTGGGGCCCAAAAACTGTCGCAGGGCCTATGAGAAGAGAGCGAGTGCAGCCGACCGGCGGCACAGCGCGTCTGCTCCACCCCGCAGGGGGTGCGCGCCGTAGAAATACAGCGCAACACGTCCCGTATCTTCTAGACTACTACGTGGTGTCTCTCTGAACAGCCTTGTAGGCCAACGCCTCGGTCGCGGGGAGTTTCATAGTAGCAGTCGCCCCCCACAGAGGTGGCCGCCCAGGCGGACCGCCAACCTGGGGACGCCCGGGGGATTAGGGGTCTTCGGGCCCCGAGTCCCGAAGGATGGGCTCTGTGGATGGATGGCCGCTGGCTATACTTACACTGAGCAACGGGAGAAAAACGCCCGCGCCGGACGCTGAATAGCTGAAGACGCGGGGCCAGTTTCTCCTCCTGGGGCCCCCAAGCCACGCAACCCCCCCGGGGGCACAGCGCGGCGAACGGTGCGCTCTGGGGAACTTAGAGGGGGAAGGTGGAAGCCTCCCAGGGCGTCATCGGCCTAGCCGACGGCCGTCCTGGCGGGCGCGAGCGCTGTTCCGGCAGCGCGAGCGACACCGGTAACTAAACTTCTCCGGCGCTGCTTGCGGCGTCGGTGGCCAACCCCGGCGTACGATAGTTACCTGGTTGATTCTGCCAGTAGTCATATGCTTGTCTCAAAGATTAAGCCATGCATGTCTAAGTATAAGCAATTATACAGCGAAACTGCGAATGGCTCATTATATAAGTTATCGTTTATTTGATAGTACCTTACTACATGGATAACCGTGGTAATTCTAGAGCTAATACATGCTAAAAACCCCGACTTCGGAAGGGGTGTATTTATTAGATTAAAAACCAATGCCCTTCGGGGCTCACTGGTGATTCATAATAACTTCTCGAATCGCATGGCCTTGCGCCGGCGATGGTTCATTCAAATTTCTTCCCTATCAACTTTCGATGCTAGAGTAGTGTTCTAGCATGGTTACAACGGGTAACGGAGGGTTAGGGCTCGACCCCGGAGAAGGAGCCTGAGAAACGGCTACTACATCCAAGGAAGGCAGCAGGCGCGCAAATTACCCAATCCCGACACGGGGAGGTAGTGACGATAAATACTGATACAGGGCTCTTTTGGGTCTTGTAATTGGAATGAGTACAATTTAAATCCCTTAACGAGGAACAATTGGAGGGCAAGTCTGGTGCCAGCAGCCGCGGTAATTCCAGCTCCAATAGCGTATATTAAAGTTGTTGTGGTTAAAAAGCTCGTAGTAGAACCTTGGGCCTGGCTGGCCGGTCCGCCTCACCGCGTGCACTGGTCCGGCCGGGCCTTTCCCTCCGCGGAACCGCATGCCTTCACTGGGTGTGCCGGGGAAGCGGGACTTTACTTTGAAAAATTAGAGTGCTCCAGGCAGGCCTATGCTCGAATACATTAGCATGGAATAATAGAATAGGACGCGTGGTTCTATTTTGTTGGTTTCTAGGACCGCCGTAATGATTAATAGGGACAGTCGGGGGCATCAGTATTCAATTGTCAGAGGTGAAATTCTTGGATTTATTGAAGACTAACTACTGCGAAAGCATTTGCCAAGGATGTTTTCATTTATCAGGAACGAAAGTTAGGGGATCGAAGACGATCAGATACCGTCGTAGTCTTAACCATAAACTATGCCGACTAGGGATCGGACGATGTTATTTTTGACTCGTTCGGCACCTTACGAGAAATCAAAGTGCTTGGGCTCCAGGGGGAGTATGGTCGCAAGGCTGAAACTTAAAGAAATTGACGGAAGGGCACCACCAGGGGTGGAGCCTGCGGCTTAATTTGACTCAACACGGGGAAACTCACCAGGTCGACACAATGAGGATTGACAGATTGAGAGCTCTTTCTTGATTTTGTGGGTGGTGGTGCATGGCCGTTCTTAGTTGGTGGAGTGATTTGTCTGCTTAATTGCGATAACGAACGAGACCTTAACCTGCTAAATAGCCCGTATTGCTTTGGCAGTACGCCGGCTTCTTAGAGGGACTATCGGCTCAAGCCGATGGAAGTTTGAGGCAATAACAGGTCTGTGATGCCCTTAGATGTTCTGGGCCGCACGCGCGTTACACTGACGGAGCCAGCGAGTACTCCCTTGGCCGGAAGGCCCGGGTAATCTTGTTAAACTCCGTCGTGCTGGGGATAGAGCATTGCAATTATTGCTCTTCAACGAGGAATCCCTAGTAAGCGCAAGTCATCAGCTTGCGTTGATTACGTCCCTGCCCTTTGTACACACCGCCCGTCGCTACTACCGATTGAATGGCTCAGTGAGGCTTTCGGACTGGCCCAGAGAGGTGGGCAACTACCACTCAGGGCCGGAAAGTTATCCAAACTCGGTCATTTAGAGGAAGTAAAAGTCGTAACAAGGTCTCCGTTGGTGAACCAGCGGAGGGATCATTACTGAGTTACCGCTCTATAACCCTTTGTGAACATACCTAACCGTTGCTTCGGCGGGTTAGGGCGCCCCCCCGGGGACGCCCTCCCGGCCGCGCCCCACCCGGGGCGGGGCGCCCGCCGGAGGATAACCAAACTCTGTTTTAACGACGTTTCCTCTGAGTGGCACAAGCAAATAATTAAAACTTTTAACAACGGATCTCTTGGTTCTGGCATCGATGAAGAACGCAGCGAAATGCGATAAGTAATGTGAATTGCAGAATTCAGTGAATCATCGAATCTTTGAACGCACATTGCGCCCGCCAGCATTCTGGCGGGCATGCCTGTTCGAGCGTCATTTCAACCCTCAAGCCCGGCTTGGTGTTGGGGCCCTACGGTCGACGTAGGCCCTTAAAGATAGTGGCGGACCCTCCCGGAGCCTCCTTTGCGTAGTAACTAACGTCTCGCATCGGGATCCGGAGGGACTCCTGCCGTAAAACCCCCATCTTTTTACTGGTTGACCTCGGATCAGGTAGGAATACCCGCTGAACTTAAGCATATCAATAAGCGGAGGAAAAGAAACCAACAGGGATTGCCCCAGTAACGGCGAGTGAAGCGGCAACAGCTCAAATTTGAAATCTGGCCCCAGGCCCGAGTTGTAATTTGCAGAGGATGCTTTTGGCGCGGTGCCTTCCGAGTTCCCTGGAACGGGACGCCATAGAGGGTGAGAGCCCCGTACGGTTGGACACCAAGCCTTTGTAAAGCTCCTTCGACGAGTCGAGTAGTTTGGGAATGCTGCTCAAAATGGGAGGTATATTTCTTCTAAAGCTAAATATTGGCCAGAGACCGATAGCGCACAAGTAGAGTGATCGAAAGATGAAAAGCACTTTGAAAAGAGGGTTAAACAGCACGTGAAATTGTTAAAAGGGAAGCGCTTGTGACCAGACTTGCGCCCGGTGAATCACCCAGCTCTCGCGGCTGGGGCACTTCGCCGGCACAGGCCAGCATCAGCTCGCCGTCGGGGACAAAAGCTTCGGGAACGTAGCTCTCTTCGGGGAGTGTTATAGCCCGTTGCATAATACCCTTCGGCGGGCTGAGGTACGCGCTCCGCAAGGATGCTGGCGTAATGGTCATCAGCGACCCGTCTTGAAACACGGACCAAGGAGTCAACCTTATGTGCGAGTGTTTGGGTGTTAAACCCCTACGCGTAATGAAAGTGAACGCAGGTGAGAGCT
>JADEZT010000010.1:3455000-3457500 GCA_016618095.1 Colletotrichum echinochloae
GCGTCGCGGGCGGGCGGGCGGCGGCGAGCCGTTGGTGGTGGCGACGACGAGGTCGGGCGACGGGCATACCGCGGGGTTGCGTGCGGGATCGGAGAAGCTTTTGGTGGCCGTGAGTCGATTTTTTTGTTTCCCCATACAAATCTTTTTTTCGGGAAATGTTTTTCCGGGACAAAAGCGGGTGTGGCGGAGTTGGGGCCCAAAAACTGTCGCAGGGCCTATGAGAAGAGAGCGAGTGCAGCCGACCGGCGGCACAGCGCGTCTGCTCCACCCCGCAGGGGTGCGCGCCGTAGAAATACAGCGCAACACGTCCCGTATCTTCTAGACTACTACGTGGTGTCTCTCTGAACAGCCTTGTAGGCCAACGCCTCGGTCGCGGGAGTTTCATAGTAGCAGTCGCCCCCACAGAGGTGGCCGCCCAGGCGGACCGCCAACCTGGGGACGCCCGGAGGGATTAGGGTCTTCGGGCCCCGAGTCCCGAAGGATGGGCTCTGTGGATGGATGGCCGCTGGCTATACTTACACTGAGCAACGGAGAAAAACGCCCGCGCCGGACGCTGAATAGCTGAAGACGCGGGGCCAGTTTCTCCTCCTGGGGCCCCAAGCCACGCAACCCCCGGGGCACAGCGCGGCGAACGGTGCGCTCTGGGGAACTTAGAGGGGGAAGGTGGAAGCCTCCCAGGGCGTCATCGGCCCAGCCGACGGCCGTCCTGGCGGGCGCGAGCGCTGTTCCGGCAGCGCGAGCGACACCGGTAACTAAACTTCTCCGGCGCTGCTTGCGGCGTCGGTGGCCAACCCCGGCGTACGATAGTTACCTGGTTGATTCTGCCAGTAGTCATATGCTTGTCTCAAAGATTAAGCCATGCATGTCTAAGTATAAGCAATTATACAGCGAAACTGCGAATGGCTCATTATATAAGTTATCGTTTATTTGATAGTACCTTACTACATGGATAACCGTGGTAATTCTAGAGCTAATACATGCTAAAAACCCCGACTTCGGAAGGGGTGTATTTATTAGATTAAAAACCAATGCCCTTCGGGGCTCACTGGTGATTCATAATAACTTCTCGAATCGCATGGCCTTGCGCCGGCGATGGTTCATTCAAATTTCTTCCTATCAACTTTCGATGCTAGAGTAGTGTTCTAGCATGGTTACAACGGGTAACGGAGGGTTAGGGCTCGACCCCGGAGAAGGAGCCTGAGAAACGGCTACTACATCCAAGGAAGGCAGCAGGCGCGCAAATTACCCAATCCCGACACGGGGAGGTAGTGACGATAAATACTGATACAGGGCTCTTTTGGGTCTTGTAATTGGAATGAGTACAATTTAAATCCCTTAACGAGGAACAATTGAGGGCAAGTCTGGTGCCAGCAGCCGCGGTAATTCCAGCTCCAATAGCGTATATTAAAGTTGTTGTGGTTAAAAAGCTCGTAGTAGAACCTTGGGCCTGGCTGGCCGGTCCGCCTCACCGCGTGCACTGGTCCGGCCGGGCCTTTCCCTCCGCGGAACCGCATGCCCTTCACTGGGTGTGCCGGGGAAGCGGGACTTTTACTTTGAAAAAATTAGAGTGCTCCAGGCAGGCCTATGCTCGAATACATTAGCATGGAATAATAGAATAGGACGCGTGGTTCTATTTTGTTGGTTTCTAGGACCGCCGTAATGATTAATAGGGACAGTCGGGGGCATCAGTATTCAATTGTCAGAGGTGAAATTCTTGGATTTATTGAAGACTAACCACTGCGAAAGCATTTGCCAAGGATGTTTTCATTTATCAGGAACGAAAGTTAGGGGATCGAAGACGATCAGATACCGTCGTAGTCTTAACCATAAACTATGCCGACTAGGGATCGGACGATGTTATTTTTTGACTCGTTCGGCACCTTACGAGAAATCAAAGTGCTTGGGCTCCAGGGGGAGTATGGTCGCAAGGCTGAAACTTAAAGAAATTGACGGAAGGGCACCACCAGGGGTGGAGCCTGCGGCTTAATTTGACTCAACACGGGGAAACTCACCAGGTCCAGACACAATGAGGATTGACAGATTGAGAGCTCTTTCTTGATTTTGTGGGTGGTGGTGCATGGCCGTTCTTAGTTGGTGGAGTGATTTGTCTGCTTAATTGCGATAACGAACGAGACCTTAACCTGCTAAATAGCCCGTATTGCTTTGGCAGTACGCCGGCTTCTTAGAGGGACTATCGGCTCTCAAGCCGATGGAAGTTTGAGGCAATAACAGGTCTGTGATGCCCTTAGATGTTCTGGGCCGCACGCGCGTTACACTGACGGAGCCAGCGAGTACTCCCTTGGCCGGAAGGCCCGGGTAATCTTGTTAAACTCCGTCGTGCTGGGGATAGAGCATTGCAATTATTGCTCTTCAACGAGGAATCCCTAGTAAGCGCAAGTCATCAGCTTGCGTTGATTACGTCCCTGCCCTTTGTACACACCGCCCGTCGCTACTACCGATTGAATGGCTCAGTGAGGCTTTCGGACTGGCCCAGAGAGGT
>JADEZT010000010.1:3462500-3463513 GCA_016618095.1 Colletotrichum echinochloae
ATAAATATCTATTTATATAGAATAATAATAACTTCTATTTTATTTAAAACAAAAGTAAAAAAAAAAAAAAAAAACCTTGATAGTATATCCCCAAAGTATATAAGAAGAGAGAGATAAAACTTATACTAATAAGTATTTTATAGTAAAGAACATATATATAAAACAACAGAGAGATAGCTAATTACTCTAGAAAGGAGAATTAATTACTTTAGAAAAAAGAAGAATATTTAATATTTAGGTAGGAAAACTGTACTCTAGAGCTATTACTAAAAGTACAGAGATACAGAGGCTACCCTAGTAGCTATAGAGCAGTAGACCTTATATCTATAGCTACCTTAGGGGGAGCTACCTTGGAAAAGGCAGGTAACTACCCTGGAAAAGGAAGTGCACCGGGCGCCCAGGCGGGGCACCCGTCCCCCTGGGACCACCGCTACTAGTATGGGGATATAGAGCGTCCTCCAGCGGTCACAGTGCACTACACCCACTGTGGGTAGCCCCTATGGTGGGCGAGAAAACGGCTTTGGAAGTTCAAAGAACCGGCGTTTGGACGGCGGAGTGCGCCGATGGGGGGCGCGCTGGCACGCCAACTACCCTGAGAGAAGGATCTTGCCCGGCCGGCCAACCTACTCCTGGAGAAGAAAGACCAACTACCCTCCTGGGAAATGGACAGAAGACGCCGGGCGGGCGCGCGTGTATCGGCGCGCACCGGCGTGCATCATCGTGCAGAGGCAAAAGAAAGGTGCCCTGGGAGCTTGAGGGTATCCGCGGAAGACGGGCGCATCGGCGCGCATCGTCGTGCACCGTGGTCGCATCGTGGCGTATGGTGGCGGGCGGCAGTTACCCTGGAATTGAAAAAGGCGTCGCGGGCGGGCGGGCGGCGGCGAGCCGTTGGTGGTGGCGACGACGAGGTCGGGCGACGGGCATACCGCGGGGTTGCGTGCGGGATCGGAGAAGCTTTTGGTGGCCGTGAGTCGATTTTTTTGTTTCCCCATACAAATCTTTTTTTCGGGAAA
>JADEZT010000011.1:1800000-2144152 GCA_016618095.1 Colletotrichum echinochloae
TCATCGTTTCCTCGTGTTTGCGGCGGCGGCGGCGGGCGTTGGGATAGAGAAACGTCGACTTCCGAGAGACTGGCTCCGGCTTTTCATATCATTCGGGGGCGATGGAGGGGGCTGGCTAAGCTGTCTAGGAGAGAGGATTAGCTGTCGTGTCGCCGGGCGAGCATAGCTGGAGCAGGCAAGTCCGAGAGACGGTACTCGGGTACTCTGGGCAGGATATCTTACGTCCGGGATACGTTAACAAGCAGTAGGCAACGTGGGAAAAATGCGTCAGGCAACCATTTATGGCAGCGCAGCTGCGTCAATGAGCCTTGGTAAGCAGCGGCAAAGATGGGGTTGACGCCAAGGGGGTTTCATTATTGGCCAATTCCCCCACGAACCGCTCGTCCGGAGCATGATTACCTACCGGGTGCCAATTCGGCTTGCCTCGGCCCATTCCTTTCCCCTCATTTTCCACAGTGCCAGTGACAGGGGGGGTGAGGAGGGGAGGGGAGGGGGGTGCGAGACACTCACACAGGGGCCTACATCGTATAATGGTCTTCTTCGGCCACTCACGGCGCTCAGATAGTTCGATACTGGAGCTCCGACCGCAGAGGCCCGCCAAACATGGAGGCGGAAAGTGGGTGGGAAAGCTGGGGTTCCCGTCTTACCGTCCCGAGTATCCTCCCCCGCCAAACATAGGTAGGGTGTACCTTGGGTCCCTAGACAGGTAGCCTGGAAAGGGTTTCTCACAGTGTCCAGTGTAGTCTTGCACGCCATGCGCTGCTCGACAGCCCTTCAACCTCGGGCCAAGTACCTACCTAGGTCGGTAGGTAGGTAGGTAAGTAGGTAGGTAGACACACAGTCAAGCCTGTAGCTTATGGCATACATACATACCTAGGTAGTACAAGCCTCGGGCTCTTTCTCCTCTCTTTCTCCTCTCTCTCTCTCCTGTCTCTCCACCCGAATTCTTTCCTGTAACTTCTCGTGAACGCAATCCTCTCTCTATTGACCTGTCACCTTACGATCGGGACTTCTAGACCCTCGTTGGCGACATCTCCGCGATTGGATTGATCTTGCTTGGCGACGTCATTTGCCCGCCCAACCGCTGATTCCTCCCTTTCCGCCCCTCCGTCGTCAAGCCATGTCTTTGAATGTCGCCAAAAGCACGAGGGCCCTAGGAGCTCTGAGGGTACGTCGATCCCTCTCATTGGATAACATTTCAACCATGCAAAGCCTCTGGACTGACTTGTGCCAGCCTCTAGCGGCTCGCTCTGCTCTCTATGCCCGCCAGTACTCCTCCTCGTCCGAGCCAGACCTAAAGACCACACTCAAGAGTGTCATCCCAGCCAAGCGGGAACTCTTGAAGAAAGTCAAGGCACACTCCTCCAAGGTCATCGGCGAGGTCAAGGTCGAGAACACCCTTGGCGGCATGCGTGGTCTGAAGGCTATGGTTTGGGAGGGCTCAGTCTTGGATGCCAACGAAGGCATTCGATTCCACGGCAGGACCATCAAGGACTGCCAAAGGGAGCTTCCCAAAGGCAAGACGGGCACGGAGATGCTGCCGGAAGCTATGTTTTGGCTGCTGCTTACAGGTCAGGTCCCTTCCACGAATCAGGTTCGCCAGTTTTCCCGTGAGCTGGCCGAGCAAGCCCAGCTGCCCCAGTTCGTCAACAAGCTGCTCGACGACTTTCCCAAGGACCTTCACCCAATGACCCAGTTTGCCATTGCCGTTTCTGCCCTGAATTACACTTCCAAGTTCGCCAAGGCCTACGAACAGGGTCTTAACAAGGCCGACTACTGGGAGCCTACCTTTGACGACTCCATCTCCCTGTTGGCCAAGCTGCCCACCATCGCCGCCAAAATTTACCAGAACTCCTACCGCGGCGGTGGTGCTCTCCCGGCCGAGGTTGACATCGAGCAGGATTGGTCCTACAATTTTGCTGCTATGCTTGGAAAGGGCGGGAAGGAGAACGAGAACTTCCAAGATCTTCTTAGACTCTACCTTGCTCTCCACGGTGACCATGAGGGGGGAAACGTATCCGCTCATGCGACGCACTTGGTCGGAAGCGCACTGAGCGATCCCTTTCTCAGCTACAGTGCCGGGCTCCAGGGCCTGGCCGGGCCACTTCACGGGTAGGATGAGAGGCAGCAACCCGTGCGTCTTCGTGTGCTAACAATATGATAGGCTTGCTGCCCAAGAAGTGCTTCGGTGGATCATTCAGATGAAGGACAACATCCCCAAGTCCTACACTGATAAGGATGTGACGGACTACCTTTGGACTACGCTCAACTCGGGTAGAGTTGTGCCTGGCTACGGCCACGCCGTTCTCCGCAAGCCCGATCCCCGTTTCGAGGCCCTGATGGATTACGCCGCCGCACGCCCGGAGATCGCCCAAGACCCCGTGTTCCAGCTCGTGCAGAAGAATAGCCGGATCGCTCCCGAGGTGCTCAAGAAGCACGGCAAGACGAAGAACCCTTACCCCAACGTCGACTCCAGCTCCGGTGTCCTCTTCCATCACTACGGTTTCCACGAGACGTTGTACTACACCGCCACTTTTGGTGTCTCTCGTGGCCTGGGACCCCTTGCTCAGCTCATTTGGGACCGAGCCCTTGGCTTGCCCATTGAACGACCCAAAAGCATCAATCTCGAAGGTCTCCTCAGGCAGGCCGAGAGCTCATAGATGGATTTTCAACAGAGTACGGAGGAAAAGGTGCCAGTTCAGCAGACCGTGTCGTCTCGGTTTCTAGGTCTAGCCGGAGTTCATCATGAAATATCTCTATAAATGGAAATAAAGCTACTTCAAAAGATTTGGTCTCACACTTTGCCCATCCCGAAAAAAACGTTGCATCACCCGATTCTATACATTCATAGCCGGTGATAGTGTCATGGCATCGCTATGCCCATGGTGACGCCCATAACCCCTGATTTGATGCGCCCCGTGTTGGTCCTTGTGACCCATGACAGCGTTGCGTTCGATGCTACTCAAACCATGTTGCTTTATGAAATTGATTTAGGCTGCCTAAGTCAGATCGTTTGACGGCACGCAAAAAAAGAGGCTGAAAAAGGGAATCCCCTGACCACGTATATCCAGCCACGGGCTCTGGCGAAGATGTGCGTTTACAATTTTTCACACGAGCCACCGAAGTGCCCTCTTTTATTGGGCCCTTGAGTATCACTGGCTGTCATCCCTAGTCCCGTCACCATTTCTGCCCGACCTCATCTGGCGGAGGTCTTCAGTCTCGTCATCACCGACGGTGGTAAACTCTCGAAACAGCGCAATGTCCTCGAACCTCTCCGCCAAGTTCTCAACCATGGCTGCGTCCGGGTCTGTCATCGCGAGATCGAGATCGACCATAAACGTAGCTCGTATAACTTCTCCGGCATGGCTCACTTCCGCCTCCCTGATATGTTTCAGAAGGTGCTGCGCCTCCTTGCTGGACATGTCACCGTCTCTCAAAGTCATTGTAAGCAGGCCCCTTGTGATTACTTCAGTAATCCGAAAAGACTTTCGGAGTCCTTCATAGCCGTAGATACAGGCGAGAAAATAGAAGCGCCACTCGGGATCATGGGTCTCGTGCAGGACCGCGTTAGCCACATAAATCAAGGCACTGTGCCAGAGAAACGTGTATGCCGACGACTCATAGTTGCGGCGGTAATGGACCACGAGGCGCTTGAGCTGGCTGGCAGATGCGTTGAAGGCGGCGTCGGGGGAGGCTCGGGCCGCAGAAAAGGTCCTCAGCCGGAGCCGCTCGTGTCTCGAAGAACGGATGAAAGGTCTAAATATGTCGAGAATAGCGGCATGGAACCATATGCTTGATATCGGATCAGAAAGCGGGAACAAACGAGGGGGGAGGGGGTTGGAACTGTGTATAGTCATACTGGAAGATAACCACATGATGAGGACAAACCGTCTGTTAACACCTGGTCGGAGGACAGGCATTCTATCCAAGCGAGAAGCTCGCGGTACTTGTACTCAGCAAAGTCAAGTGAAACATGCTCGGGGAGGGGGTTATGCCGGTTCTTGTGATATGCCAGAGTGACCTCATGTATGATACGCCAGAACTTGCATAATGCCGGGAATGTATGGCCCATGTAGGAAGGGATGTTTTCTTTAGAAGCACCAGGACTGGCGCTGTCCAGATCGCCTGAAGTCTTTTCATAATCCGTCTCGAAGGGTACCTGATAGGCGGGCGGGTAGTTTGGATATTCGAGACCTGGCTGTTGATAAAACAGAGTCGTTAGACTGGGACGCGTTAGCCAGACACACATGACACACTGTCTTAGTAGAGTGTAGGGGGGCACTAGGGGAGGATGGGGGGGGGGGGGGGTTCATTCTCACACTGCCCAGTTGAATATGCCCCAGGCGGTGTATGAATTGGCTCGTTGTGTTTGTGGGGGTATCCGCTCGATTTCCTTCAGGGCTTGCGATGGCTCGACGCCGAATAAGAACATGCTGGTGCCCATTCTAAGTGCAGCAGCAAGGTATGTCAGCACGTAGTGGTCTTTGCCATGGCCCAAATAAGCCAGACTCAACAGTTGGGCACTAGCGGCATTGAGTACATTGACATTATCCCGTTCTAGGAGCCAAAGCTTCTCCGCCTCTTGACAGAATGTTTCGGCGTAGAGGACTGCTCTATCGTCGATGGCAGTATACATTTGCTGTAGCACGGTCGTGCTGATTAGCACAATCCTTCGAGTGTGACGGATCACATGAAGACAGGCTGGACTCACACAAGCCCAATACATCAGTGCGTTGACGAGAAGCCGGGAACAATGTGTATGGCGGCGACCAACAAGATCGGATATGAAGAGATGCGGATCGAATACACCCAAGAGCGGGTGATCGGTGGTAAGGTAGAGCGAAATGACGCTAGCGGCGTAGTCGTCGGTCATCGAGACGTCAGTCCAGTAGTTGATTTTCAAGTTTTTGAGGCGCTCGTCGCAGAGTAAAGGAACCGATGGTTTGCTATTGTCGGAGCCCCCTCCCAAGCGACCGTCGAAGCGGACTCCGTCGTCGTCGTTGTCGTCGTGAAGATGCCCACCGAGCATCGAGTTTATCGTAGTGTTATTGTCGGGTATAAGCATCTTTTGCTGCCCATTCCATTCGTCGAATAGTGATCCGTTTGAGAGGTCAGCATCGCAACCGGCTGTGGCGAGGGAGCGGACAGTTGAGACAGGACCTGCATACTGATAGTCAAAAGACTTTGATCGACGTAATCTCTTTGGCGCGAGAAGGCCGTCGCGTTCCAATGTTGTCAGGGGGGCGTGGCGAAGAGTAGGATAGGCGATAGGGTTTTTGACCATCAACTCAAACTCCAAAGGCGACTTCATCGAGCGAATGGCGCAGCCCGTATCGTTATAGGAAGGCCTTTTGATTCCGCTTTGACCGCCCTTGATGATATTCAGAACAGATTCAGGGTCGCCGTCTGTCCGTAGGAGGCGCAAGATCTCAAAGGCCTGTGGCTCGGGTGCGGATTTCAACAGCTCGAGAAGTTCGTGAGTAGTCTTGGACGACTGGCCGAGCCTCGGAGACTCTCTTTTCTCGACAAACATACACTCGGTTGATCGTTTTCGGCACGCCGCGCAAACTGGGCGTATTCCATCACACTGTGTCGATGGCAAAGTCGACAAAATCAGCACTTTTGGCCGAGAAACTGAGGGAGAGCAGGTGCGTAGAAAGATTGTCCAATTGGACTCACGCGTGTTTTCCTACGCCGGCAAGGATTGCAAGCAACATCCGTGCCAACACGTTTTCTCTTTGCAGGATCTTCGCGGGGAGAGTCGACGGGAAATCGACCACCACCACCAATCTCTGCTGGCAGCAGCGGAACCAGCCTCTTGGACATCTTGGTGAGATGCAGCTGCCCTGAATAACGATTAACAAACAATATCAAGCCGGCAAGATGCTAGTAAGCTATTCTAAGCCCTTCGTGTGGAAGAGTTGTCGTGAGGGGGGAAATGCGGAATGGGTGGTCCTTGTGCTGAGAAGCACACCGACCGACCTCCCTACCTGTGTTGATTGGTTCGGCTCTACATCCGCTCACGTGACCACCTTAAGTTGTAGTCCATTGGTCGGTCGTACCATGGCCATGGCGAAAGGAGCTCTTTCGGGGAAGACAGGCTTCTCCAATCAAATGGCCGGAAGGCATCTCGATCTCGATCTATTGCGGTACGCCCTAGCCTTCTACAAGTGAATGGGTCGACTTGGCCCTACAGGGGTTTTCGCGAGTTGCAGGGCCGAGAAATAAAGAGGGGGAAAGAGAGGAGCAGACGAACGAGGGCAGACGCGGGGACGGGGAAAGTTATTAGTTAATTGTTGCATCAGGCCCTCCGCATACAGTCCGTTGCGTTGATGGCGTCGGTTGCATTGGCAGTGTCCAGAACGAGCCAATCAGAAGCTGAGAATCAGGAATTTCCCCAGCCTCCAATCCGCTAGGACACCATTAATTAATACGACAGTTTTATTCGCAGTAACGAGACATTACTAACACAACGTGACATCTTTTAGTAGCCTATTTCTATCAAATATCGTCTAAACAAAGAGAAAGCAAAACGGTGGGTACTTTATACTTGAATACATAATAAAAGATTCCTTTTACCCCGTGTTGCCCGTACGTCGGCGACGGCCATCAGCCACGGCCCTGCAGAGTTGAGGGCCGTGGCTTGGAATACCGGCGACAGCGGCACCGTTGAACCTACTCTCAAGCCCCTGACAGCTTCAGAGCGCTGGTGAGGTCAGCAAGCCGAGATTAAAGTCTGCAACGAAAGAAGCTGTAAAAAATCCCGATCTTAAGCCATCGGCCCTCTTGTACTATTATAACGATACAGGATGACATACTTAAAGCCCCTCTGGTTTCCGACTTTGTATTAGGAGTACATGGTCACCACCAGGATAGTTACTTCGCCTATTGTGAACTGACTAACGAAGGTAGTCAGTTGCGACACCTAGGTCATTGAAGATAAAAAGAGCTCTCTCACTTTCGTAATTTTATTGACCACCATCACGATTGGAATAGTTATATCACAGAGAGCCAAAATAGTATCGATCGACGAGTGTTAGCTGTCGCCTTTTCTATTGCGGAAGACACTCTAGACATCAAGACATTAACGCTGTAGAGCCTTCCGGACCCTGATCGTCTTGAGGGTGAATATAATGAGGGCCACCTCCAGTTCAGTATCCAAACTGTTTCAATTGATGTATGAGAATATGTAGTCACCAGTAGATGAATTCTGTAAGTACTATAGAGCGTAGAATCAATAGCTAAGGCATAAGGGACTATGAAGTGTTTTAAAATCAAGATAATGATATCCCGCCTGTAAGGAAACGATTACCATTGTCCTGAACCTAACCGCAGTATAATCGAACAGGTCACTACGATTCAAACATAACTTGAGTTTGGAATTAGGAAGAACAAGGTAGAGAAACAGGGTGCCAGTAGCTGCGGCTGAAGGGGATTAGTATCAAAGCTCACCCCTCCTCTATTGAAGTGCTTAGATGGAAGACTATCAAGGCCCATGAGCTTGACGATAAAGCATACAATGATTTGTATACGAATAACAGAGACAGCTCTAGGAGATAAATGCTTCTAAAACGGCAGAACTCCAGCAAGAAACTTATGTGTGCTTACTTAAGCCCCGAAGACATGGTAAGAGCCTGCGCCACTTCGGTTCCTCCACCAGTATCGCAGACTCAGCTCTGCCAGTCTCATTGCTCAAGGGGCACTTAAAGGTGGGCTTTATCCAAAGCGTTCCGAATCCAGTTCTCTAAACCATGTTATATCCCCAAAGCTCACTGGATTATATCATGTTGCTGTATGAAGATTACTCTAAATTATAATTAGCACTAGATAACCTTTCTCAACCTCCAATAAATTAGAGCATGATCAGACTACAGACCAAACTTAGAAACTCACGAAACAGCTGAGATCAAAGTTGAAACAATCAAAAGCACCCTTCACTAGCCACCTGTATCGTGGTAGGACAGTCTATGCAGCCGAGCAACAGGCCGTGAGTTGGAAGTGATGCCGCCCATTAATATCATGGAGATTAATATTGGTAGTTATTAAATTAGTCAAGAGTCCCATCAATGTTTATACTGGGATGAGACGTTGCTTGCTTCATCGCCACCCTGGCGCTTCATTCTTTTACCGAGCCTTTCTTGAAGGTTCTTCACGGCTGTAGCCCTTGCAGTGCGGGGAGTTTCGGGTGAAGGTGGCCGTGGACCGGTTTCGTGTTGCCCCATCTGTGTTCCTTGCCCGAGTCCATCCTGATGATTTCCCACAGCGGCGGCCTTGGTTGTTTTAGGCGCATCGGGACTGACTGGTGTGCTGGGCGGAGTGGACACCTTCTCGTCTGCGAGCCGTTGCGCGGACAACCGGTTGTCTTGTTGCCTCATGGCATGTATCCGTCTAGCCACCTTGATCTGCATTCTAGCTGCTGCCGATGTCCGAGGTCTTGAGAAGTTGTATGTGCTGGACACCGGAGACTCTCCAGTTAATGTTGGATCAATGAGTCGATGTCCGGGCACATGTATATCCCCTGAAGGATGATGAGCGCTTGAAGATCGCGTGCTAAGCCGCGAAGTGTGATAATACGAGCCTCGCTGGCTCTCCGTTTTGTGCGTGAGGTGTCTGCCCTCGTTCAGCTCATCACTTGAGATTCGTCGCCGCCGGCGTCCCTCATTCGGCAATACTTCATTGTCTGAAGGCGAGTAACTCGCCATTCCCTCAGAAACAGGTGCCGTATTTGGAAACGCAGCACTGTGCTCCCGCCCAGCTGGTGGGCCGAGCCTTGAAGGCATTGACGTTGCTATTGCATGCGAGTGTGCTGGTCGATTGATTTGCGTTGTTGTGAGGCCGCGGTTCATTTTCCTTTCACCATCAGGGGTTATGGGCCCGCGGCCCATCATTCTGTTTTCCTCCTCCATTGTCATCAAAGGTGTAAGGGTCCTATGGAAGGGAGCGTCATGAAAGCTACTGTTGAACGGGGGAGATTGCATGCCGATTGCTGTCCATCTTCGCGGATCATGTTCTTTCTGTTGTTCAAACAATGCTTGACTTCGTGGCGAGTACTCCGCATGTTGTAACAAAGATGGGGGAGTTACATCATCTGGGCGTGCTGATGCATTAGTTGAGATGCCAGATGCTGCTTGCCATATGTCGCTATGCTCCTGCCAAGTGACCCAGCTACGAATCGGCTCTGTCCGTTCTGCCTTGGAGGTTGAGCTGACACTTGTCGAGGGTCTCCAGGCAAAAGTGTCGTGTAAAGTGGGAGAATCTGGCTTGAAACCACCGCCGGATTGATCGCCAAAGACTGTGTTCAGCGGAGTTGGCATCGACATACTCCTCGCATGGCGCCTAAGAAAGCATGTTAGTTTGATCCTATACGTTTATCCATAGTTGGAGCACAGATACTCACACGCCATTATGCTGAGCATCTCGCGGGTTTCCTTTTGTCAAAGTTTTACGCTTCTTCCGTTCTTGTTTCTCTGAATACTCGCTTATTTCATACTGAATTTCTCGTTTTTCAAGGAAAGATGCCGCTGCTACAACGGTGCTTGACTCCAAGTCGTCCTCTTCAGAATACGTCAAAGTATCGTCTGGCTGGGTGAACCAAGGCTGAGAAAACCCCAAGGTCGCGAACGGACGGTCTGCCATTTCAATGCCGATGAGTACTGCGCTTAAGAAAAAGCTTTGGAAGTGTCAGTTGTGTCTGTAGGCGTCCCTGGAGCGCTGTGTGAGAACATACAGAGAAGCAATGCTTATGATGACGTTGAGCCACGGTGCGTTCTCCTTTACGCCTTTGGACAGGTCCAGCCCGACGTTCACTGCAACGAATATTGCAAGTGTAATCGCCGCGATCCACACAGGAAGGCCCAGGCGTGCCAGGAGAAAAGCGAATCTGGCAACGTATTTTCCATACGCTTTCGGAGAGCCATGGCTTTTGGTGTACGCGAATCTCGCAGCAGCAATATGCGTGAGGACGTAGACGAGACTCACGCATGAGGCGACAAAAAACACGGCTCGGCTGAGAGGATCCAGGAACTCGGCAGATTCGAGGTTGCGGAACAGAACGATGGCAGACAAGGTGATGCCGGCTGCGGATGAGAGGAAGAGGAGAATTAACGCGAGAAGTGATAGAGCGGGATAAAGTCGATCAGCTTTTCTTGGGGCCGTCCGCGACGTCGACTTTGGCGGCGGCACTGCAGTCGTCGCGTCTCCATGGTTCCGATTCATGGGAATTCCGTTCCATGCACGCCACCGAACGCGTCCGTGTCAACGACGAGCCGTGTGGCAGCAAGTATTGAATGAGAGTTGTTCAGTGAGTAGAGGCAGTCATGGCCGACTAGTCGGCATGGGTAGAGGTAGGTCGAGGCAAAGCTGCCAAGTGCACCCTGATAGCATTGGAAGTTTGGAACTTGTACGAGATGCGGGTGTTTGGCAGATTGGGGCGAGGCAATGTCGAAGAGCAGGCAAGAAAGGTTTTGTTCGCACGTATTACGTGCTCTGCCTATACAATGTCGGGGCATCGGGAATTAGCATGACGTGTCACTCATCCAAACCCCAGAGCCAGTTGGCACAATCCGATGCTTGTGAAGTTCCACCTCACGGTAGTCGAGCTGGCGCATGGATGTTAAGTGAGCATCTTCTTGTGTGATCGGTCTTTTTGTCTGATGTCTGGACCGGCATATGAAACAGGTGTAGCGGTCCAAGCGCCCAGTCCATCAACGGCGCTTGGGATAAAACACTTTCGGGTTCTCGGATCGAAGGCTACAGCGAATGAACTACTTTGGTTTTGCAACATTGCTTTCTCACGTCTCAAGAGACAGAGCCACCGTGCCGAATGAGCTTCTTGAGTGTTGGATGAACCTGGCGTTTTCTCCCGTTGTCCATCCTTTGACCCGTTCGAAGTCCTCCTGCCGTCAACGTTTTACTCCTTGGCCTTGACAGAGGTCAAATCTGGCGGTCCAGGAGCTCACATCCTAACGTGGCTGCACGGGTCACTCCTGTAATCGGAGTGCCACAGTACCTGGCAGTAACCTGACGTGTTTTCGGAACAGACCGCGAGCTTGCCCAGAAGTTAACATGTCATAATTCTCCACTCGCCATGGTATTTGTTTCAGTAGCGATCCACGTGTGTAACAAAGCACGAGTATCATCTCCGCGTCTCAGTCTGCTTCTGAATGTTTAGTTGGATCTTGTGCCGGACCACCGACCTAATGATTAAACGAGGCCATTCCGCAGACTTTTGCTGACTGAGAGTGCGGATATATGTTCTTGGCTTGGAATCTCAACCCTCAAGGAACGAAACAGATAATCTTGTGATTCCATGTCTGTGTCAATCTGTATCGTTGTACATGAGCAAATTGAACAAACAAACAAGTTCCGGGATTTTAGCGATGTTCTTGATTGAGTAATAATCCGCCATTCGGTGATACTGGCCCACGGCAAACGATAGGCCCAGGAGAGAAGTTGGGCTCATGACTTATAATGAAGTATCCTAGTTGCTATTGTATAAAGATATTGATGACCTTTCGAGGCTAACGGCGCAGACCTCCCATCCTTGTTAGTAGTGGCATGCGAATTGCTTACGATAGATTCCATGTATTCAAAAACGTCAGGAAACATGTGGTAGAAGGCATGATGCAGCTGCTAGTTCACCATTACAGTATATAATCCTAGCGGTCTAGAAATTGCAATCTTAAGATTTGTCGCAAAAAACGACGCCGTTAATTGCGGGCAGCAACTAACGCCTTATATCATCTTGTGACAAGATTTGAGCAGAGGCAGCAAGGTGTCAGTAGTATGTTGCGACGATTTGATCTGCTTTATGGAATTCCACAATCGGGCTGATGATGTTGGTTTCATGTTTGGGTCAGCAATCACATACGTACATGTCCACGTCGTTTTCAAAGGCTTGTGCGGATACACTATAATAGAATCGTGCCGTGCGTTGATAAACATGGCCGTGGTTCTCTTGGTCCGTCCTTGCGTGCGATTGCTTGTGGCCTTACATGCAGCCAAGCTTATCCTTGCTTTTGGTGGAGAAATCTCAATTCAGCAAAATAGGACAAAGTTATCGCCATGGGCTTATCTTTTATGGATGTACTCAGGAAACTAGTACTACAGTAGAGCAAAAGCAGATAACAATGAGGAAGGTCCAAAAGGAAGAACATACAACACCAGGTAATCGCTGGTCGTCACCGACCCAACTACTAATCCGGCCCTCACTGGCATCATCTAGATGGAGCAGAGACGCCCTTTATCGTGATGGCTTTAACAACCTAGACTGTAGGGCACCGCTCCTTAAAACGGACGGAGCGGATTATAGTATATAACCGATTGAAACGGTAAAATTACCGTTAGATTCCTTTAGGCCCAAGACGTTGTATTTTAGCGTCGCACGGACCAGACAAAGTCAGCCACTCAAGAAGGAAGTTATATAAGCATCTTACTTATGTTATTAGCAATTGGCCCCTGCTATCCCCTTTGCCGCCAAGGCACTAAGATACATAGCGCCTGAGTTTAAAGAGATACCAGTAGGTCTTTACTGCGTAAGGTAAGGTGTAAGAACTCATATAAACACCCTGGTGTGTCTATAAATGAACGGGCACCCAAGCTAAACCCTAAATAACAAGCTTTTAACCCCTGCTGCTTACCTAGTCTCATCTGGTTATATTAGCATTTAGCTACTTAGACATATAAGGCAGATAAACAATTCGGGAGCGGCCGTAGATCTACTTAAGTTTATCTTACAGGTTAAAGAGAGAAGGCAGTGTTCCGATGGCCGAATTTTGCGCATAGTACTGAGGGGCGATCCTGGTTATAGTGTTGAAGTACGTGGATAATTACGGCGATAATCCCTGGTTAATTGCTGGTGTATCTGTATGTGTAACTATGTCGCTATTTTCCATGGGATTCCCCGCACATTTATGGCTATTGTGTTGCCTCAGGATCCAAATGCACGTGGTCATCAGATTCCAGATATTTTGGCTGGCAAAATCCGTCCCATAGATATCAACCAACATTTCGCCGCAGACCTTTCCCAATCCAGCCCAATAGGCCTGGAGGTTCATGCCATTTGCTAGCATATTACACCTACTTTAACACACCCTCTTAGATTAAAGCTATTCACAGGTTCAATCTAATTAATTAATAGATAGAGTAATTACTACCCTTTTATACCTTTCTGTTGCGATGCCAGCCCATCGTCAGGATCCATCGGAGTTACCCGCTCACTCCGATCCCACCGGTCACGTGAGACCGGTCCGAGCTCGTCCGCGGGCCCACCCGCGGCAGCCACTTTCACCGCCAGCTCAACCTGGCGGCCCTCTTGATAGTTACACTTCTTCACGCATAATTGACCCTTTTTGAGACCCCTTATTTGTCGCCCGCTGGTTATCACCAGACCCCTTTCGCCTTGCTTACTAACACTGATCAGTGGTTGAACCACTATTGCAAATACCGCAGATCAGCAAGGCTAGTCAAGAAGAGGCAGAACTACTCTAAACCCTATAGTGGCAGTAGGATAGTTCTGTGCTTTCTCCTGTATAGATAACTGGCTTGGAATACTGTTATGGCAGACTTATGGTACCTCTGAAAAGGGCACCATAAGTGTGCAAGCTTGATTTGCGCAAGTTGACTTCGTTGCGTTATGAGAAGCCGCAACCCACAAGATACTGATTTTTTACTAAAAAATCATTAGATTATAAGACTGCAAAGTCCTATACTTTATATACTAAATAACTATTAATAACCTACTATTAACTACCTTAATATAACCTTATTAACTTTACCTTTTTATTACTTTAACTTTAGACTTATAACTATTATTGCGGTTGCTTGAAAAGTAACTCTACTAGGCTGTTAAATAACCGAATAGTCTAATGGGCCTATAGGAGTATAATAGACCTCCCTTTCTCTTCTCTAACTTCTATGATTTTTTTTTACTTCTTCTCTCTTTCTAACTCTCCTTTTTATACTCTTTTTCTTGCTTAAAATATACCTCTAATTACCCTTGAGCGACTGATGCTAAGGAAGCCTGCGCGAAGAAGGCTTTTTTTGATGAGTAGCAAGTGCCGCGCGAGGAAGGCTCTTTTTGATGAGCAATAAGAGTTACAACAAGACCACACAAAAGGCTCTTTTTAACAAGCAGCAAGTTCAGCACAAAGGAGGAAGGCCTATATTAACAGGTAATACTGCTACTAAGTTATTAGCAAAGAAAGTAAGTAAGACCCTGTTAACTAAGTAGTTGCCTGTACTACTGGTAGTAATCCCTCTAATGTATGTATATGCTTTCTGGTCTGCTGGAAGAAATGCCTGTGTTTGAGAGGTTGTTAGGCTAATGGAGGGTAACTATAATGATATAAGAAGAAGTAACTGCTGTAGAGTATGCCTCTAAGGCTGCTAAAGAGTATGTAAGCAAGCGCGCAAGTGAGCGCGTAACTAGTATAGTATATAAGTATTATAAACCTATACCTAAGAGATACTATAAGTTTGTTAACCTATTAATTTAGGGTATTAAGTACTTAGATAAAATCTTAGAGGGTAGCCTACTCTCTAACTACATTAAATTACTAGATATAATTATCTTATATTACTTAACTAAGTATGAAGAGTAAGGCTACTATAGTAGAGACTTATAGTAATAAGTCTATGATAAATTTAAAGATTAGTCTGATGTAGATTTTAATACTGCTTTGAGGGTAGTTATAACTACCTTCTATAACTTTATTATTAGCTGCGGTATATAGGTTATAAAAGAGCCTATTAAAAGTACTATTAGCATAAGGTTAAAGAAGCTAGTTAATAATAAGTACTTCCTAAGGTAGGATAATAAGATAATATATAAAATAGAGGCTAAGTATAAGGTCTTTTATAACTATCTTAATAACCTAGACTTTATATAAAATATTAAATGAATCCTGTGAGCTACTCTCTTGCTATTAATTAATGAGGTATGTAATAGCTATGAAAGTACGGACTTTTTGTGTAAGTCACGTGATAAGTTAGATTATTAATAATATACCTTATATAGCAACCCCTTATTTAAACCTCCCCTATTTAAAAGGTGAACTAATGAAACCTCTCTTATGCTAAGTTTGCCTATAACTGCTACTATAGTTAAGAGGTAGTTACTGAGTATAACCACTTTCCTAACTAATAGGCTAACTACTTGTTAATTAACTAACCTTATTAAGCTATATTTAGATAATTTAATATTAAAATATAGCAGTAGTAACTATGAGACCTTTGACTTGAAGCTTCTGATTTTTTATAACCTCTGCGTGAGAGTTAGTATCTCTAGTAACTACTATAAGTTTACTATCTTATTTATGCTTATAGGTAGCGTGTAGGAGTATTATACTAATAACCTCTATAATTATACTATTAGTTTTAATATACTTATAGTAAATATTAAATCATAGTTTAAAGGGGATAAAGTCTACTATGTGTGTAATATAGAGTTGTAAAGGCTTAGTTATAAGTAAGTTACCTATGAATTACCTAGTAAAACAAGAGTTAAAGTACTAGACTTACTTATTGAGAAAGTTATAAAGCTAGTTAGGGTTATAACATAGTAAGGTATACTTACTAATAGTAACTATTGCAATACTCTACTTGCTTGTTACTAGGGTATACCTAAGTGCGCGGCTGCTTTACTTAATTTACTTATAACTTATAACGTACTTTGTATATAGTTAAGAAATGGCGTGAGTAACGCGGTAGCTATATGTAAGTAAAAGGCGTAGTACCTTATAGAAGGACTGCCTGAGCTAGACTGGTAGTACTTTACTGACTGCTACTATAATAGCTAACGTAGCAGTCGCCTACTATAATGAGGGTACAGTCTAAGGCCCTAAAGTGACTGCTTGTGAAGTAGTGCATTTTAAGTAAAAAAGTGCTTTATTTGTAATAAGAAAGGATGTTAGTTAATAATATACTTAAAAGAGGAAAGAAATACCTCTTATAAGTAGCTCTAAAGGAACTACTTTGCTAAAAGATTTAAATAATACCTTCTTAATTATAAGGGTGAAGAGCCTGACTCTCTTAGTAATACAACTGATGACGAGTACATGCTAGATAATAGTAAAGAGCTCTTTGAGGATGTAACTTTCTTTATATCTATAGCGTTTTTTAGTAAAGAAAGTATTAATAGCTAGAAGGTCTATATATAACTACGTAACTAAGCTACTTTATATACTTTAATAAAAGAAGACCCTTTTGCATAAAACCCTAGCTAAGAGTAAGGGTTAGGTAAAGTCTTTATGCTTAATGATTAATACTCTGTTATAACCTTTTAGGGTATCATACTAGATACTGGGGTAGCCTAAGTATTAACCGCGGGCTACTAATAATATATAGCTCTTTGTAAGTACCTTAGCGTAGAATTGCTGCTGGATATGAGCTGCGCTGGTGAAGTAAGTATTAAATTTGGTAGCAGTAATTTATTTAACTCTCTTGGAGCTATTACTATACCTACCCCCATTAGCAAGCTTACTTTCTATATAATAACCTCTAGTACCCCGTTTCTTTTATGTTTTAAAGATATAAACTCTAATAGTATATAATTTAATAACCTTACTAATATACTTATTAAGCGTATAACTATAGTACTAGAGGTATATAAATAAGGCTACTTATGGATGCTTTTAGAGTAGCTAGAGTATAGTGTAGTGTAACACTATCTTACTGATGTAGAGCTATAGTAAATATATTGCTGATTTAGTTACCTCTTAGTCTATTAACTATATAAAGTGCTCTAGTAAGCTAGCTATATAATAGCGATCTTAAATATTAAAGAGATTAACAAATTTTACTAGTATTACTAGCTAAATTTAAAGGCTCTTAGAAGGTTTAAGTTTACCCTCTGTAATAACTATAACTTTAACTATAAGGTCTTTATTAATGTAATATACTTAGATAGTAATAAACTAGTACTTTATATTATTAATAGTATAACCTCTTTTAACGCTGTGTGATTTTTGCGCTCTATTACTATAGAGCATATGTGGGAAGCACTACGTATATACTAGATTGATATGTATCTTAGCCCTCTAGACTAGATTATTATAGATACTAGGCTGAATTTTCACATAGCTGAATTCAAGTGCGCTGCCCGCGTACTATCTATTGAGGTAAAAGAGGTTTCTATTAAGGCTTATTATAGTATTAGTAAGGTTAAATAGTACTATGTAATACTATACTAAGTGTATGAGATAGTCTGTGTGGAGTTAGAGGCTGAACTTGAAGTTGCTTTGTAACTTGCTGTGAAAGTGATTAATAATACTGCGGGCCTTGATGGCCTCATCCCTATGCTGTTAGTCTTTGGTATATACCCTTGTATTAATGATGACTTAGCCCTATTGCTCTTAACCCTGTAGTATATAGAAGCTGTATGAAAGGTGATAGAGGAGATTTATAATATCTATGTGAAAAGGTAGGTTAACGAGGTGCTTGTAATGTGTAATAGACCTGATACTATGATGAGCGCGGCTCTCTCTTTATAATTGCTTGTTAGGGTATACTACTAAGGTAAAGGTTAGAGAGGACCCTATTAATTGACTGCTAATGATAGCACTAGTGGTACTATTAAGACCCTGTGGGGACTATGCTGATTCTCTATTACTGCTGTTAAGCTGTGGTATGACCTATCTAAGGTAGAGGACCCTATTGACCACGTATAACCTAGACTGCTGGTAACTGCTGTAGTAGAGGTACCTGTGAATGCTCTAATTGAATGCGACTCTATTGTGGTTGCTGTGTAGTTGCTACTGGTAAGAAGAGGCCTAGGCTGACTGAGGAAGAATCTGGCTCGAATTTTCGCTGCAGAAGTTGCGCCTGCAGTCCCTGCAATTGACTGCGTTTTTACTGCGAAAGAGGATACTAACTATGTGCTGGTAATTAAGCTATGTAAGAAGGGTGTAATAACTATGCTTGGTAAGCTATTTAAATAGTTAGATACTAGTGAAATCTAAGGACTTATAGACTGTAGTGTGTTTTTTATTATTAAATATAATAAGTAAAAGCATAGTAGGATATGGATTTTTAAGTTATAATTAGTATGTGAGGTTAAGAGTAAAAATAAGTAGCTCTATAAGAAATTGTAACTAGTTATCTAAGGTTATATAGATAATAGTAAAGCTATGATTTTAACTTAGTTACTAACTATCTAATAAATAGCCTAGTAAGTAATACTCTTTATTATATTATTACTTTTATAATAGGGTTATGTCTTTTGGTTATGTAATATAATATAAGTATATACCTAGTTAGTAATTAAATTAGTATATACTATCCTTGCCTAACTTCCCCTTAAAATTTGCTATCTCTATATAATAGATATAATTATGGAGGTTAAATAGCTACTCTATAGCATACTAGAGGTAGGTACTTATTAGTGGGTTATATATAATAACTACTATAGAAAGAGCCTTTAGATAGATTTATCTACTTTTAACCCTTGCTTACTTATTTTAGCGCTTAAAAATAATAACTTTGTAATAATAGGTATATAAATAGATAATACTATTGGCCTTATGGATAAATTATTTTCTAACTATAAAAACTATATACTAAAAGAAGCTACTTTTATAGCTAAACCTAAGTAACTTCTTAAAGTTAATAAGCCTATTAATTTTAATAATAATATATTAACCCTTAGTAATAATAGTAAGATAACCCTTTACTAAAAGGACTAAGGTAAGAAGCTATAATTAGTTAACTCTAGTATGCCTGACGTGAAGCAATAGTACGTTAAGTAGTATACCTAAAGCATATATATTACTTTTATTTACTAACTAGAAGTAGCCTTTAACTATTTAATTACTACCTAGTACTAGTTACCTAGCTTAGCTAAAATTAAGGATCTTAACTAGTAAGTTAAGTAGTAGATAGATAACCTTAACCACAGGCTGTAATTTTAACTACTAGATGTTACTAGTACTAAACTCTTTATATTTATTAATAGCTCTTTTATAAATAATAGCAATTTAATATTATAACTTAGCTTTATTGTTACGCTTACTAATGAGTCTAGTAATGATGAAGAGTGCCTATCTACTAGCAGAGATATTACTTTTAACCTCATAGGTAACATCATCTATTTCAGCTCTATAAAGTACAAAAGAGTCACCCACAGCATACTCACCTCTGAGATATATGCAATAGTTGCCAGAGCTGACGTGGCCTATGCAATCAGGACCACGCTGGCAATGGTCTCTGACCGCCTCAAGGTTCCTTGGATCCCTATGATTATATACACTGATTTATACTTGCTATATAAGTGTTTGGTGAAACTTGGCACCATGAAGGAAAAGTGACTCATGATAGATATTATGGCTCTTTGATAGTTGTATGAACGCTGCGAGATTTATGAGGTATGATAGATCCACGGCACGGATAACCCAGCTGACGGCTTCACGAAGTCGTCGCTGAACAAGGCACTGGAGGAGCTCGTTAGTACTGGGCAGATAAAGATATGGATAAATAGATGGGTTTCATGTACGTGATGTATGGATATTACGTTAGTAGCAAGAAGTTAAATACTTTGCAATTTGGATTTTTATTGCGTTTTTGAGCTTTTTAGACCAAGGGCTAGCTGGTGACTATTTGGCCACAATAAAGAGTTACCAGTGTTACAATGCCAGCCCATCGTCAGGATCCATCGGAGTTACCCGCTCACTCTAATCCCACCGGTTACGTGAGACCGGTCCGAGCTCGTCCGCGGGCCCACCCGCGGCAGCTACTTTCACCGCCAGCTTAACCTAGCGGCCCTCTTAATAGTTATACTTCTTTATATATAATTAACCCTTTTTGAGACCCCTTATTCGTCGCCTGCTGGTTATTACCAGACCTCTTTCGCCTTGCTTACTAATACTTTCTTTTATATTTTTATAGTTCTCTTATAACTACTAATTACTTACTATAAAAAGTAATAATTAACTAATTAATAATAACTAAAACTAGAGTATATATAGTCTAGTAGTATTACCCCCTATTAGATAATTATAGTATAAGATAGTAACTTATACTAGAGCTCTAGGGTTTAATCCTAGATAGAGGTTAAAAGACTTAATAGTAATTATATTTATAAAGCTTACTAGCCCCCTTATATAAGTCTAAGCTTAATAATATAAATATATAGTAACTAAGGTCCTTTTACTTAGTAAAGCTATATTATACTTATAGTAGTCTTAGGCTCTATATACTTACTATTATATTTAATATAGCCTTTATAGGTCTATATATATAATTATTCTTAAAGTATAGTTTTAACTATACTTTTATCTTTTATTATAACTTTTCAACTTAAAATAGTAGTCTTTTATAATTAGATTTTATATTAACTTTTAGCTCTAATTAAGGTAATTATAATAATAAAATTACTAATTATATATATTACTTAGTTATTAAGAAACTTATAGTTAAAGTACTACTAGTTATATTGATAATTAGTTATAATATTAGGGTTTACTAGTTATATTTCTATAATAATTTACTTTTACTAACTATTATAACTATATAATTTAACTCTCTTAGTTAGAGCTATACTAGCTAACTATCTATTACTATAGTACTTATTACTTTAATTATATTAGTAATTTATTCTTATTTAATTCTTTCTTATAGTTTTATATTAACTATATAGTTTAGTTACTAAGATTTAATTACTAGAGAAATATAGGCTATTTTTACTTTAGTAAGGCCTTTATTAAACTATCTACTATTAGCTTTACTAATAGTGTATATATAACTTTAATATAACTATCTATAATCTTCTAATATAGCTAGTAATAATATATATCTATATAGTAAAGGTATATTTATAATTAAACTAACTCCTTAGTTACAAGGCTAATTATCTATTAATTATTTTATTATATTATAACCTTTAGTAATATATTTAAAGTATTATTACTAGTAGTAAGCTTAGTAATAAATTAGCTTTTAAATATTAATTCTTTTACAGCCTATAATAAGGCTAGTAACTCTACTCTAGTTATTAAAGTAGTTACTATCTACTGCTTATTTACTCTCTAGCTAATAAGTCTACTATATAGCTTAATAGTAAAAGCTTATGAGCTCTTGTAGTTAATTAAGTTATCTCAAAAGCTTGTATCTAATATAATAATAAGCTCTTTATTAGGCTTAAATTTAAGGTAAAGGCTAGCTATCTACCTAAGGTATTATAATACCTAGTTTACTACCTTCTAATAAGCTACTAATAGGTTATAATTAAATCTTACTAGCTAACTTATTATAAATATAATATTAGGTCTTATTATTACTACTATATATAGGATTAATCTAACTTTTTGCTAGTATCTTATAACTTTATAGTTCACTACTATCTACTATAAGGGTAGAAGTTCTTTATTACCTATTAGGGTATTATCTAGCAGTAGCTAGGTTTTATTATTAATTAGCTTTGCTATCTTTCTAACGTATACTAACTATAATAGCTATATCTTTTATTATTATCTATTATAGAGAATTTCTATACTAAGGAACTATTGTATTTTATTACTACCCTCTAAGTAGTATCTTTCTTTTATGCTATTAATTACCTTATTAGCTTTCTATTATAATAACTTAGGGAACACAAAGATGTAATTATTAATATAGAAGAAGAATGTGATAGCTCCCTTTTGCTAGCAGTATAGCTCTCCAGCAACTAGTATAAATCTAAGTTCTTAAAGTCCCTTTTCTAGGTACTTTTACTATAGCAGTAGTGATTATCATAACCTATAAAGGGCCTTTTATAGGTAGATAATCTTACCACTACTATAGCTTAGATATCCTAGAGGAAGTCTTATAAATACTGTCTTATCTATATTAGTATATATAAATATATTTACTATATTAAATTAAAGCAATTCTAGGTCTAACTCAGCTATAATTATAATAAGCAATTAGAATAAAAGTCCTACTAGTATTACTACATATATATTATAGATTGTATCTTTTAGCTACTAATTACTATAAATGATAAGGCATACCTTAAACTTTATAAGAAATCTATATTTATTTAGCTTATAAGTATATACCTATTAGTAGTTAAGTATTTAGTTATTACTAGCTTCCTTTATACTAACTCTAACCTAGCTATTTATAGTATTATAGCTTTATAAATAAGCTTTCTTAGCCTCTTAAAAATCCTCTATAAATAGGTAGTTTTTTAGGTTAGTATATGCCTTAAGTAACCTAAGTAAATCCTTTTAGTATAGCCTTATAGCTAGCCTTATAGCTATATTTTAAGGTACTATTATCTTATCACTAGAGCTAGATAGATCCTCTCCTATTATATTATCCTTTCTAATATTAGAAAGCTAGCCTATACTTTTACTAGGTAGGAGGTCTTACTTTAAGATTTTCTAGGGATTATAGCAAAGACTGTTAATAGTCCTAGCTATGTAAGTAGCTTACTAGTTCTAGGTACTATAGTAAGGACTATTAACAGTCCTAGCTATAAATATAGCTTTCTAAGATTCTTATAAATATATTTACTTTTAATATGTAATATAGTTAATATATTAGATTTTATTATAATATATATGGTCTTCTTACCCTCTTACGTTAAGTATATCTAATAGTAGTATAATAAATAAAGTATTTAGAGATTCTAGTAGTATTATTAATACAAAGTATAACTTTATATATTTATAGATTTCTTCTAGTATTTTACTAGTAGTTTAGTTTAGAAGTTTTACTATGTCTTCTTCTATAATATCCTTACTATTAGTAATATTTATAAAGTTCTTTTTAGTTACTTTTTAGATCTGTTTATTAATCATAGCCTTATTTATATTACTTAACTTATCTACCTATTTATCTTCTTTTCTAGAGAAGTATCTATCTTTATTAAATATCACATCATAAGACATAATAACTTCATTCTTTAGAGAGATGTATATCCAGTACTAGTTAGTTAATATATAACTAACTAGATAGCTAATATATACCTTTGCTTTAAAGCACTAGAGATAATTATAGCCAAGTTAAGTGTCTAAAGTTATTATATATATATAGTAGCTAAATACTTATAAATAGCTAAGGTATGGTATAGATAATAGCTACCCTCTTGCTATATACTAGATCTAATATAGAGATCTCTAGCTATAAGATTTAGCTAGCATTTAGTTATATAAATATACTGCTGCTTTTAGAATCTCTAGCTATAGTAATGCTAGTAATTTTAATTTCAGCCTTATTATGCAGGCTTTCTCCTTAATCACTACAGCAATCCTCTCTATACTGCTATTTTATACTTATATATTAGGCGCTAAGGCGTTAAATAGAATTTCTATACTTTCTATAGCCTCCTTTACCTATAGATAAATAGTTATAATCTTATTATTATACTTAATTACTTATACTTCTATTAATTTATATACTTTAATTAACTATATAAAGTCTACTAAAGCTATCTTAATAGCCTTAGAAGTATACTATTATAGGTAATAGTCCTATATAAAGCTAGATTTTTAGTCACTAAGTAATAAGGTTAACTTATATCTACCATAGCCTTATTTAAATAGGTAAAAATCTAGTATAATATAATTCCCTACCTCTATATAGTTAATTAACTCCTATAGTTAATATAATATTTACTACTATATTTTACTTATTATATATACTTTATATAATATAATAGATATCTCTAGTATATCTCCTTTTATCTATATGCTACAGGCTTAGGTAGTTATTTTATAGAGTATATAGCTACCTAGGTAGCTAAGATAGTTATACTAGTAGTTAGCTTTAACTAGCCTACTCCTTTAGCAGCGGTCTGTTAGCACCAAAGCCGCTACAACTGCATCTGCGTTCGCTACTGCTGGGTACGCTACTGATATAGCGTAAAGACTATCATAGTTCTTACTAGCCTTAATAACCTATTAACTAGTAATTTCATCTATATTAAATACTATAGAGTAATTCTTTACTATATATATATAATTATTAGTTAGACTATTATCTTACTACTAATTATTTCTTATTTTAAGTATTATATATAATACTAGGTTATATAATAGTAATAGATAATAGGTAACTCTTTTAAGTATGAATTATACTTAGCAATTACTCTATTTTATATAGATAAGTATATTACTCTATCCCTTAATTAGAATAGTAATATTACCTACCTAGATAAAGTTATCTAACTTTACTAGGGTTATCTCTAAGAAGTAATAACAAGAGTAGAAGATATAAAGGGTTACCTCTAAATCTAGGATAATAAAGTCTTTAAGTAAATAGTTAGATATTATAAAAGCAGCTAACTATATAGATAAGGCTTCTTTACTCTTTAACTATGCCTTATCTTTACTACCTTCTAACTGTTATTTAGCTAGAGGTACTACTACTACTACTATAGTAAATTTATCTAAGTAGGTATATATAAAGGCTAGTAATATATCTTTCTCTTTTAGCTTATCTTTTATATATTACTATATTAAAGCCTGCTTTATATAGTTAATAATAACTCTATATAGTTACTATAAGAACCTTAGGTATATTTTACCTATAAAGTAATACCTCAATAGTAAGTACCTAGAGATATTACATAGTAAGCACTTTTTATTACTATAGTTATTACTCTTGTTATTTTAGTTATTATAATAGTTATTATACTCTTTTTTCTTTGTTAGCTTCTTTTATATACAATCTTTTGTAATGTTATTAGTAACTGTTGCTATAGTGACTGGGCTAAAGGCGCCGCAAGCGGCTTTTACTTAGAGATACTCTAGCTCTACAGTAATACAAGCCTATATTACTAATATTACTTTATAATACAGGAGCTAGTTATTAATAGTCTTTATATAGTTAGTACTTTTATATACCTCTACCTATACTACTAGTAATATATACCTTAATGCCTTTATTAGTAGTAGGAACTATTTACTAGTCTTTATAGCTAAATACTACTAGACTTATATACTATAAGAGAGCACTTTCTCCTAGTTAGATATTTATTTCTCTACCTCTTTTATATCTATTACCTTATAATCTATAGCTCTTTTTATAACTTTCTTATACTTTGCTATAGTAATTTCCTTTTCCTTATATAGGGGTAGACTAATATATACCTTAATATTATATATCTATATATATATTAACTTACTTATAAAGTAGTACTCTATAACTACTATTAGATCTACTATTATATAGATCTAGGTAACTAAGTTACTAACTGCCTTATAGTCTTACTTATATTACTATTATTTTTATATATATATCTTATTATTATATTTAAGTTATTTCTATCCTTTAGTTAATAGCTAGGATAGCTTTGAGGCCTATATATCTTTTAGATCTAGTAGTTATTAACTATCTACTGTATTATCTATTACCTATCTAGTTATTGCAAACAGCGTTATTAGGTAGTCTATAATATCTAGAGCTATTAGAGGCTTTACTAGTTGTTTTATGGTAGTACGCCGTATATCATTAGTATTTAGGTTAATTAACTCCTATAGATTCAGAGCTGCTACTTATTACTATAGCTAGATATACCAACTGCTCTAGTTAGCTAGACTACTTAGAGTTACTAACGTTATAGCCATCTTATTTTTAGTTATAATAATAGCTATAGTATATATTATATATACTTTATATAGTACTTTAAGTAATATTAATTAGTACTTGTAAATTTAAACTATTAATTATTAAAGTATAGAAATAATTACAATCAAAAATCCCTAGTTAAATTACTAGTATATATATATGTAACTATGTTGCTATTTTCCATGGGATTCCCCGCACATTTATGGCTATTGTGTTGCCTCAGGATCTAAATGTACGTGGTCATCGGATTCCGGATATTTTGGCTGGCAAAATCCGTTCCATAGATGTCAACCGACATTTCGCCGCAGACCTTTCCCAATCCGGCCCAATGGGCCTGGAGGTCCGTGCCATTCGCCGGCATATTGCACCCACTTTGACATATAGTTCCTATCCCATACTAAGTACCTCCGCCCCCCCAGCCAACCACAACAGCATCGAGCCAACCCGCTGTTTAGCGGCCCCACTCACTCTACAGCAGCTCAGCAGCTCAAAGCGTCCCAAGCCTCTATCAACAAAGCAACAGGCCGCACTTCATGAACAGTTACAAAGAAAAACAATTCCTCCAGCCAGCATAGGCCAATCAGACAAGGCGTAACGTAGCAGGTATATTAAAGAAATAGAAGAGGTATATATATTATCTATCCCGGGCTCACCTGATTCCATATTGATGGGCTGGTAGGTTCTACAAGACCCATAACCTGGGACACTAGAAACCCGCAATTGAACAGGCCAACCGCGCAATGGCAATGAACTTCTTGTACCATTTGTGCGAGACTTACAAGATCTAGTCTCAAGGGACATACATCATGGTAGTACTATCGTCAATACAAGCCGCTGTTCTCGAGCGTGAATGGTCGTTATATTAACACCAATAACAATAAGGAAATCCACAAGGTACCATAGGTCGAGCCCCTCTCCCCCACTTTCCTTTCACCAAATTAACTTCAGTTCCACGATACTTCACTGGTGCGTGAGTTCGGGCTTCACCCTTCAAACATCAATAGCAAGCCAGTTCTGAATTCCGACCATCTCCTAGTCCTCCAAGTTTTTGACGTTGCCTACGATCCTGGCGTCCCAACTACTCGGCATCTATCTAGGCCTCGCCTACACAGGAGCCCGGCCAGGCGAGCCTGTGAACAATGAGAAAGCCCGGCCAAAGGACGGCCCCTGGAAAGACTTGTTTCCATCGAGGGACCCTGATGACCCATGCGATGAGGACGAGCAAGTACTGGACGAGGATTCTAGGATACGCCTAGCTTTCCCAAACAAAATGGCTGTTGCTTTACCGTCGATATGGAGGGGTGTTGCGATCCGGTTATTCGGAAGTCGGTCGGCATGGCTTCGGCAAACCTGTTCCTGCCAAGAAGCCACCCGGTCAGTCACAACAGTCCATACTTGAACCAATAAACCTTGGGTCACATTGGGAGGCCTTCCCATAGAAGTTCAATAGCACGGCCAAAACCTGCGATAGTGCCGCCCCGTATCCGATACAGGCCATACGGTCTCTGTTGAAAATGGTGTAAGCGGGACATGAGCGCGACTTCGGTGCATGGTAATGTATACATAACGGTTGAACCACAAGAATTTCACCATACAGCACTCTTGCATCGTGCACACGTCAGAGTTACCGAAACCTGATACAACGATCAGGTCTGCTGCTTCGTCTTGTTGTTTCAAGCAGCATCTGATATGCTCGCCGGCGGCTGTAACGTTAATTCAAGCCCTTTCTAGTTTCCGTCGTCCGATCCACAGGTCCACGTGTTGACCCGATCTGCCAGCCAGCCACTGACCGACTCCAGCTTTTCCTTGCGATATCTCATGCTCTCGGGGTATCCATGGCCCAGCCAGATCCTATCATCCAGTTTGCACTCGTACTGATAATAGTACCACTGCACGCACGAACCCCACGCTTTGCAAGCTGCCTCGCACCGTTCTTCCGACTTCCAAGCTTGGCTCCAGGACGAGCTGTCCCGGACAGTCTTGGGCGCCTCCACCGTGAGAACTGACTGTGGAGTGAGGTGGTGGCGGTTTGACATGTTGTCCCACCATGCCTTTTTGGGACTGAGCGAGGGCGCAATGACAAGCCGGTAGAAGTCCCCGTAGGTCAAGGTTTTCTACCGACGGTAAGCTTGCGGGGCAATGGAACGCAGACGCAAAGGGGCAGCTTACACTAAAGTCCCACGCTCTCTCCAGCTCGTAGTACATGGCGATGTCGCGATTGTGGGCGTGATGCCACGACAGAACGGGCTTGCACCAGTTCTCGGGCGAGAACTCCATCTTCCAGTAGGGCAGACCGTTGAAGCCCCAAGCGCCGCCCTCGGCCCTGTCGTTGGTCTTGTCGTCGCCCAGGTGCACGCCGTAGTCGTTGAGCACCTTGCCGAGGGCGTAGTCGCCAAAGGACGACTGCTCGACGAAGGCCCTGTACTTGGCCACGAGGTCACCCGTGCCGAACGACTGCTCCCAGGCGCCCCGCGAAAGCGCGAAGCCCGAGCCGCCGTGAGCAAAGGTGACGTCGAGCATCTCGCCCAAGCTGCCCAGCCAGTGCGGGCGGCGGTGGTCGTAGGCGGCCAGGTAGCGCAGCAGGTTGGGCAGGAAGAGGTATGTGTCGTCCTCCATGTAGACGTACCACTTGGCACGCGGCCATTCCTGCCCGGCACGCTGCACCAGGGGCAGGAACTTGTACTTGTCGAGCCGCCAGCCGCCGGGGGGACCCTCGGTCGTGCTGACGTCGCCGGGGAGCCCCGACTGTTCCAGGTAGTAGTTGGCGGCGTGCCAGTCCTGGGCCTCGCGATACGTCTCGAACGAAGGCGCGTCCCGTACTGGCTTGGGGAGCGTCGCCAGGATGTCGACGACGTGGTGGCGCCCAATCCGGGCCTCCACGTCGGCGTAGATGACGGTATTGTTGAGGCTGATGCGCTCCGGTGCGAACGTGGTCGCGAGGTGAATAGGCAACCGTCTCCATAGCACGGTAGCCCCCGTTTTCAAGATGAGTAGAACGTCGTCCTTATCCAGGGCTGCCGTGCTCCCCGGTCCAGCATGGGACTGCTGGGGTTGATAGCGCGCCGGAACGGCCGCCTGTGCTGGCCTCTGAGCAGCATTGGGGTCAATGAACCGCCAGAGAAGGCACAGGGTGAAGAGGCAGATGATGGGAGGCACTACGCGGTTGTTCTGGCGGATGCCCAAAGCCATGTCGTCTTGGAGTCTTGGAAAAGACGGGCAATATTCAGGCAGCAACCGCAGCCGGCCTCGGAACTTACGAACTGCAATTCTCAATGATAATTGCGAGTATGCGAAGAAAGACAGAATGGGGTTGTGTTCGCTAACTCGCGGGTGAGTTAGGTTCTGGTACGGAGTACAGCGTTCAGATATGCTGGAGATATAAACACAAAGCTGGAAACGGCATTCTAGGGGACTGAACCGATCGGGTCTGCCAACCCATCGTGGAAGCATGTGTGTTTTCCCTATGTAGACCCAGAGAGGCCTGGCCGCATCAGCCCCTCACCCAACCGCCCCCATGCCCCCATCTCCAACACGTGTCTCGCTTTCCTTCCACTTTTCTATATCGCGCATTAGTATCCGTAGACGCAATGAAAATGGAGACTTGGCTTCTAACTCAGCCACCTACTTCACCGCGTTTTCTCTCGGCTCCTGGCGGCCCAGAAAGGCAAGATCTGGTCAAAGCGGGCGCCGGTAACGCCGGGAATATCGACTCACTTAATCTGGGAAAACCCTTGTAAGGGGGGTCAGGGATTAAAATGGCGGTAACGGGTATTTTGCCGATGCTCTTTTAAACACATTCTATTATTCCAACTCAACTAGCCATAACCTAAACCCTAAACTAAGCCCTACTGCGGTATCAGGCAAAGGCAACCCCTCCCCTGACTTGTACCCGTGGAGCGACCCATACACTCTTAAGCAGCCAACCAAAGAGTTATCCGTAATGACTTTCCCACATAATCCATCGACTCCAGCTTATGTCATTCAAGCCTAGCTGCCAAAGATCACGTGTGTGATGCTTATGTCATCCATTTTCAGCCCCTAGTCCCTGCCTGTGGGTCGATACCAGCCTATCTGGCTTTACTTACCTATTATACTATAGTAACCTAACCCTAGCTAGCCTATCCTACTAACCCTACTTAACCCTAAGTTTTTAAGATTTATAGCTGAATTAATATCTGTTTTTAAAGCGTAAGGAAGTACTTTAAACCTATTAGTAGCGTTAGCTAAAAGACTTTATTAGTAAAACGCATAGACATTTTCTTCTTAGTAAATTATCTTCCTAAACAGGTTAAATACCAGCAAAATAGTCCACTGCAAGTGCCGGGCTGATAATAAGTCTCACACTCGAATCAAAGGTGTGGGAGAATGGGGCAGGATCTGGGCCAATCAGAGCCAAGAAAACAAACCCTTCTCTTCTCTATTGATCCTTACGTTCATTCATGATGCTCATTCCGAGTCATTCGCGATGCTCATCCATGGTGCCTTAGAGGTACCTTGGTAGAGGGACGTCTAAAACCCCTCTCTTAAGCGGGTCACCCTAGTCGCTATCGGTAGTTGATGACAAGCCTCCACATGAGGAACGAGCACAGGAGGGCAGTGCCCGACATGGCCAGCAGCCGCTGCTCGGGTATCAGGTGGAGACGGGCCGAAGCCCACTTGGCGAACAAGGCCCCGATGACACCCATCCACACGACGAGGAAGCCTGACTCGTACCAGCGCTTGCGCAAACCATCCCTCTTGGCCCGCTCCGAGCCGGAGCGCATCGAGGTACCCCACGTGTCCGCCGTCAACGTCATCAGGCCCCAGGCGTGCACCATGGGCTGCGGTACGTTGTAGAAGAGCACGCCTGGGACGATCCAGAGCGCAGAGGCGAGCGCCGACTGCATGCCCTCGGGGCTGCGCAAAAGGCTGTACAGAGCCTTGCCGCCGATCTGCAGGCCGAAGTCGGCCATGTTGAAGTGGAGCAGCTGCTTGTCCAGCAGCAGGTAGGCGAAGCATTGCGTAAAGATGGTGAGGAGCGTCAACTCGCGCCGCAGCGCCGAGAAGAAGAGGAACGGGTGGGACACCATGTAGACTTTCAGCGGGAGCAGCGTCTCGATGTGTTGCGCTCTCGCCCACCGGACCTGGAGAGGGCTTGCCGTTAGCTTACAAGGGGTCAGGATACACGGGGGAGGGGGAAGCCGACGCACTTGTTGCTGGGCCCAGCGCACGAATGTCGTTGGGTTTTCCGTTTCAGTCATGATATCCCCGGCGTAGACAACGCGCCATCCCCGACTCAGCAGCAGCGTGGTCAAGTGCCGGTCCTCATTGGCAACCTGCGGTCCGTTAGCAGAGTACCAACGGGCGGGAGAGGGCGGGCCATAGGTGTCACGCACCATGCGTTTGCCAAAGACCCTCTGGTTGTACCAGGACACCAATACCGGGCGGATGGCTGAGATACGGAACGCCGCACTCGGGCCGCTCTGGCAGTCGCTGACGCCGACCGAGGCCGGCAGGGCGTGCGTCAGGTACTGGTCGCACCAGTACACCGACGCCGACAGCCTGGCTACGAGGCTGTCGTCGGCGTTGTGTATGACCATGCCGGAACTGGCACCGCCGGCGCCTGGGTCGCTCGCCATGGTGCCGATGGTGCCCTCGACCGAGTCGGGTCGCACCATCGAGTCCGAGTCCGACGTCCACACAAACTGGACACCGAGGCGTTCGGCTATGACCATGGAGTAGACGAGGCTGGTGAACATGATGCCCTTCTTGTGCAGGTGCCGCTGGTGCAGCAGCAGGTGCTTGATGGTGCCGCCCAGCTCGACGTGTTTCTCCAGATGCCGCTGTGCCATATCCATGCACCGGCGCATGACCACCTGGTTAATGTCGTCCTCGTCAACCTGCACCTCGCCCCATTTCCTGCGCTCGGCATACTCCTGTGCCCAGTAGGCCGTAGCCACCTCGCCCAATGGCTCGTCGACGTGTAACACGCACGACTGCTCGGGATAGCTCTGCAATAGCTGGTCAGCAACTAATGCTCCGTGCAGGGGCGGGTTGACCCCCATCTCCAAAGGGGCTGCCTCTTACATACCTCCCGGAACACATTAATCATCTCCTGGTCGTCGGCGTCGTCGCCGTCGATGCCGACGACCATGAAGGTCCAGCCGCTGGCAGCCTTGTAGCTCTCTAGGCATCGCCGCCACAAGTCGGGGTCTTCGCGCCATCCCACGATCATGGCGACGGCGTCACAGCGGGGGCTGGCAGCCCAAATTGGGCCGAACCCAATTTGCGCCTCCTTATCGTCGCCGTCAGGAAGAACATCTTGGGGTCCTTCCTCGCTCATTTTCAGGGCTATCCTGCGGCCCTCGTTGGAGAAACGGCAGTATTCGGCAAAGAGGATGCTGATCAGTAGGTCTACCACGGCCGGATAGCGCGTATAGACTCCGGCTGCCCGGTAGAGCGGGAATATACAGAGGCACCCGACGACGTTCAGTACCTGCCTTGGCCTGGATACCCGGGGGGGCTTCGCGCAAAAGTCCATGGCGATGTCGATGTGCCAACGCGCACGAGTTGGGCAAGGGATGGCCTGATGCAAGCCGAGGCAAATATTCGCGGGCAAAAAATGTGAGGAGTGTAGCGGTCGAAGTAGCACTGGCACCCAGATCTACCACGAATAAGAAGGCAAACCGGGTTTTGGGCGCCAACATCTGTTACCCGAGCTGGGGCAACTCCCTAGGACTCGACCAAAGACAATTTCGTAATCAGGCCAGGCCATGCCGCTCTACCCGCGCGGCCCACCATAGCCCTACTCATGTTGAGAGGGGGGAGGAATTTACACCTTACGCTCTGTGCTTCCTCACGGCCTACCGCGACCGCCGGGATGGAACATCAGGGATAGAAAGACACACTGTATGCAGGGCAACTTATAGCCTCTACGAGGTCGATCGTATATTCTTGAGAAGGCTCGCGCAGCTCCCCTAGCCTGGGCGTAGTTGACATTATGGTCTTGAAGTTGCAGCTCAACTGCAAACGAATAAAAGTAACCTTATAAGATACAGCAGTACATATTAATAATATCGTTATGCTACTATAGTAAAGTGTGTACCAATTTACAGAAAATAAGCCGCGCTTTATATCTTCCTTTCCTGAAGAGCTTGCAATACCTACGGTGTACGTTGGATCTAGGCCTACATACTTGCTCCACCTTACTGAACACCACTGTGTACATCTGAGTCCGGGCACGGTTGGGAACGGTTAGGTACCTGATAGGACGGGTTCCTCGTTGCATTCCGTGTTCAAATTCCTAGTACTTGCGTGAAAAACTTCCGCTGGACACGTAAGGAATGCACCCCAATTGCCGAGTATTAACATAGAATCGCCCTTGCAATACCCGCACGGGTCACAGTGACGACCCGCGCATGAGAATTACTATCACTGCTAACCTGAACATGGCTTACAGGAAGGAAGGACTAGGTACTGGAGCGGCAGTCTAAGCCACCATCTGTTTCTCCCCTTGGGGTGCCCCTAGCTTCCTTATAAAGAACACGTTCTTGTTACCTCTACCCTGGTTGTATGTTACGTTTCCCGTTCTTCTTCGTGTCAGTACCCACGTACCAACTATCTGTTAATCCTGTTGCTCTTTTCCACATGAAACAGACGAACTGCAGTGCATCAGTATGGCCCTTTTATTCGGCAAGATCTAGGTGTATACTATGAAACCCGCTATGAATGTCTAATAAGTGTCGTCACGCGGATCGATCAGCCTGTCTTTGATGCCCTTCATAACGAGAGGCCAAGTGGCCAGGGCGTAATTGCTGTCCCGGGCCAAGATGTATGGCACATTCACGCCCGTATAGCCTGGTGGTGAATCGACCGAGTTGAAAATCTTGTGCAGGAATAGGGCATCGCTAAAGTCGTATATCCAAGCGTGCTGATCCGTCACTGCCGATCGCGTCGCCCACAGCTCGTCGGCAGAGGTCTGCCCAGGATCCGTCACAGAGGCCGGCGTGGGTTCCGGCACGGCCTCGTCGGTATGGCGGCGGAGGAGGGCGTCGACACTCGCCTGTTCCCAGGAGAAGGGCGCGAACGCCTTGTGGTCCATGATGAGGACCTCGCCGGCGGCGGCAGCCAGGCGGTCCGCCACGCGAGTTAACAGCTTGACGCTATGCGTGATCCAGCCGCCATCGAAGACGCGCTGCGCCTCATCGGCAAAGATGCGCATGGCGGCAGACTGCGGCGTGGCTAGGAGGATGCCGTTGTTAATGAATGAGTCGAACTGCCGGCCCACGACAGCCTGAAAACCCGCGCGCCGCAGTGATTCCAGTGGCCGCAGTGTCACCACGTCCCAGTCTAGGTAGATGCCCCCGTGCCGCCGTAACTGCTCCAGCCGCACGAAGTCGGACCGGTGCTCCACGCGCGTGATGTTATAGCCGTTCGCCTCCGTGGGTGCCGTGACGCTGTTCAGCCGGAGGCAAGGGAAGGCCGTGAGGACTTGGCGTGTCCACGACGTCCCGCGCCGGACGGCATCCGCAATCTCTTCGTGGCTAAAGTCATGGTGGATGTAAATGGTGGCGGGGTGCACGTTGGCATACGCGGCATACAAGGCCAAAAAGGCCTCAAAGGAGAAGTGGAGTCGGGGTTCCCGTTCCTCCTTGAGCTGGACGAAGTGGACGATGGGGGGTATGCCCGCCCCATCTTCTTGACCGAGGTGCCGGTAGGGCGTCGGGGAGTGCTGGACAGCACGGCGGAATAGGAACAGACTGCTGCAAGAGCCGAAGATGAAGCCAAAAACCAACGGGAGGACGACGCGGCCGAGCCCGGGCGGATGTTTGATCCAGGCTAACATTCTAGAATGGACGGCAGTCCGCGGGGTTGAAAGGGAAGCGAGCTGTGGGTGAAGTCGGCATTAGCCTGCGGAGTGGACGAAGCTCGGCATTAACAGAAGGCAAAAGTAGGAAACCACTCAAAGGTTCGGGGGAGAGGGCACCAGATACGGAGGTTTCGATTTGTCGTACCCCGACAATCCCTTTAACCCTGAAGGCCGACTGTTTTGCCGTCTCTAACAGAAGGAATAGTACGTCGGAAAGGTATTTTGTGTCGTTTCTGCGCGAGGAACCCTGATTGGCTGCTATTTACAGCGGCCAGTTTTTTAGGTTGGGAGATATGCAACGACTTGACTCGCTTATCGCTTAGCCTGTACGCCTGTACGTGAAGCGGGGGTGGCTAACAAGGATCCCGAAGCACGGGAGGGAATTTTGGTTGTACAGTGGAGTGGGTAAGCAAAAATACAGCCGAATTACCCCACCTTACACCGCAAATTTACAAACCAGCTAAATCCTACCCCTCTTTAATCCTCCTTATTAACAAACAAAAATAGGTAGAGAAACTACCCAAAAACAGTTCTCACCTTATAAATAGATAAATAGATAAGAATTTAAATAGTCTAAGAGTTAAGCGTACCTTATTAATAGATTACTAAGTAAGAGGGTTATTTATAGTATTCTATTTATAGTATTATTAAGAGGTATAAAATATAATAGTCTAAGTATAACTTACTTTAGCTAGAGTACCTACTTATATTATTATATTAATATAAGAGATATATTTTAAAAAGTTTAAGAAAGACTCTTTCTTATTAGCTTAAGAGCTTATAAATTATACTTATCTCCCCTACTTAAGGTAGATATTAATATAGTAGCTTAAGAAATATAGTATCTAGTACTATTAAGCCCTTTAATACTCTAAGTTAACTACTAAGAGAGCTAGAAATTATTTATATTTATAAGAAAGTATATAAGTAAGCCTTATAAATATTAGTATTATTAAATATTTATTAATAAAGTATTAATTTTCTAAGGTAATAAAGAGGAAGATTAATAGGTATTTTACTAAAACGTAGCTTTATTTTTAAGTATTACTCTATTATGATACTAATTACCCTAATATAAGAGACTTTACTATTATAATATATACCTAAAGGAGAAACTAAGTTACTATAGTTAAATATTTTAAAGTATCTTTTTAAATAGAAGAAAGGCGTCTTTAATACTACTACTTAGGGATTTAGACTCTCTATATAGAGATATTACTAGCTAGATTATTCTTACCTACCTATAAGAGATACTACTAATAATTATAGAGCTAGAAAATATTATTATTAAGATAATATACCTATTTATATAGCTAAATTAGTTTAGATTTCAATATATAAATAGACTTATAAGAATAGAGTTAAAATTATAGAACTATTAGTATACTTACCTCGTCTTAACCTAAGTAAAAATATATAGAAAATACTTAAGTAATAGATTTATAAGAAATATTTAGAAATATTAGGCTTTTTATAATCTATAGAGGCCCTTAACTAGCTTATATAGGCTACTATTAGAATATAAAAAGATTTTAAAGAAGAGTTATTAAAGGGGCTAGTAAATAGTATATAATAATACTTATAGGTAGTTATTAAGGTAAAGGGATAGTATATAAAGTATTAATTTATATAAAAGAACTCTATACATATTTATATATAATATACATAATAAGCAAGCTAGATAGATAAGTAAGCTAGATACTAAACCACTACTATATTACAAAAATAATTACTAAGTAATAATGAAAAGCCTAAATTAATTAAAACTACTTAAAATCCTCTTCTCTAGATATTTCTTTATTAAAATTACATGTTTATATATTATATCTAGTGTTTCTATATATACTACACCTCCTTTAACCTATTTCTATCCTTAGCTTATGACTACTACTCTAATATGTTCCCTTATATACCTGAGCTATTGCTTCTCTTTGTAACTTAATATTCTATGCTTTAGCTATAGTAAGACTTCCTCCCTACTAGAGATAAGTTCTCTTAGCCCTTTTATATTAGTTAAGTATAGTATTCTCCTCTTAAAGGGCTTTGATCTTAGCTTTTAATATTACATTCTTATAGGTAAATCCTAGTAGTCCTTTTAAAATATACTTAGTAGCTATATATCTATATATTAGAGAGCTATTTAGATAATTAAGAAACTAATCCTTAAGTAGAGTTCCCTAAGAACTTAACTCTTTAGTAGTATATAGTATCTAAGAAGTCTAAGCTACTAGTATTATTAAGAGGGAACCTAGAGATAAAGAAGTATATAACTTAATATCTAGCCTAGATAGTATACTTTCTATACTTAGAGAGATAAGTCCTACCCCTCTAAAACACCCTTAGATATTTCTTTCTATAAGAGCTTGTTAAAAGGTGTTATAAAATACTAGAAAGAAGTTATTCTTTATAATATAGGTATTACCCTATTATATCTTATCCTTAATTTCTTAACTATATATAATCTTCAAAGGCCTAAAATAACCTATATCTAAGGGCTAAAGTAGATAAGAAGAATAAAGTAGTATATAGAGAGTAATTATATTGTTTAACTTATAGAAAAGCTTGAAAACTATAAAGTAGTAACTTTTATATCTATTAATAATAAGGAAGCAATATTTCCTCTTTATACATAACTTTAAATACTAATTAAAGTGCTAGACCTAATCTAGGCCTCTTTTATTTATTATCTATCTATTTTCAGACGTTACAATAACCCAGTTAGGTAGGAGACCAGATTCAGTATACTAGGTAGAGAGGAGATTTTTACCTATAATAATAATATATAGTAGAATACTATAGCTAGACAAACTAATAGCCTAAATAACTATAACTTATTCTTAATTACTAAGCTATATCATTTTTATATTTAAATATCTTTTAGAGCTTATAATAACTATTCTAGATATAATCTAGCCTATTATAAAGCTAGTTATATTAAAGTTATAAATATCTAACTCTATAATGCTATATTTTATAATTATATTTACTATAAGATAAAACTATATATTTATTATATTAAGGTCTTTATATTTAGCTCTCTTATAATTATATTTATAAAAAAACGCATTCTAAGCTATAGTTATTATTTAATAAAGTTTAAGGCCTAGTGCTTGCTAACTAGTAGTATATCACAGTTAGTAAGCAGCTAATTAGCTATTTCTTTAATACTACTAAGCTAGAGAGGAAATAATTAGGTATCTAGGTTAAGAATATACTTAACTAGCTTCTTCTCTTTAAGCTATATCAAATTCTATAAGTTTAGTACTATATTATATTAGGATTATGTACCCTTAAGTTATATTACTAAAGTTAAATATACGACTAAGTAGGTCCAAGCTACCTCTTAAATGCTCTTTACATAGCCTTTTTTAAAAGCTTAAATAGCAAGATTAAATTAAGCCTCTTTGTTTTATATAGACATTACTATAGCGATTAGAAGACGCGTTAGAATTATATAGGTAGTAGGTTTATAGTTTAGTATTCAGCTCGCTTGTCTGTCCAGCTCGCTTATCATGCACGTTATATATAAATATATAATTTTACTATTATATATAAATTACTATTAAAATTAAAAGTTTAAAGATATTAACCTTAGATAGGCTGTTTAGGTATTTTTAGTAATTTGGCTGTATTTTTGATTACCTACTGTAGATTTTGTGTCTCGGCACGTTCGCTCCGGTGCAGGTTCTATCGACTGGACTTTCTACTGCGGTGATTTGAAGTCGACGTGATTAGTTCCGAGGTTCCTGAGCACACGTTTCTATCCTGTTGACGAGTGCGGTACAACCTCACGCTTCCAATGGCTCCTAAGAGACGTCACCTCCTTTCCCTCGCTGGCGCCATCTTTCTCTTCTTAATATGTTTGGAAGCACTCAATAGGCGGAACAATGATGTCGCACATTTACAATCGTTTGTTCCGGCTTCTCCTTCCCATCCCAAACCTTGGCCTGGCGAAGACACGGACGGACTTGGTTCACCATCCTCACTTCCGCTCCCATCCGAGTATAGTGTGGCTGCTTTATCGGATACTCTTGAGTCTCCGTCCGAGTTCTGCACTCAAAGGTTCGGCACACGTTTCCTGGAGGGATTCAGTGACTGCAGGGCTAGTTACTGCTCGGGTGACTCGGTGTCGGATCTCATGTGCTTCCACACCGCAAAACCAGGCACGCCCGTCTCGGAATCGCCAGACTCCTTCTGCCTGGCTCGGAACGGACTATCATTTGATGTCAGCCGAAGGAAGTTCTTGGTCAACTGCGAGCTTCGAGACCCCGCGCCGGAGAGGACAAGCGGGTGCGCGGTTCCATATCGCAACATTACTTCTTACGGCTATCTCACTGGACCAAAGTACATTTTGAATGAGTGGATGAGCGTGGAGAAATCGCCAATTATCACTGCTTCTGGTGTGGCTTCGCAGAGTAGCATTTCACCGAGGAACAGCTACGTTCTGCTGCTGAAACGTGAGGTGGATGGCAATATTTGGCATTGCATGAACGAGATCATGGCCCTCATGACCACCTTCGACGTGCTTCGGATTACGCGCGAGTCAACGGCGGCAGGCACAGCCCTGTTCAGCGCTGATGCGGTACCGAGAACGGAAATTGTCATCTTGGACGACCTCCCAGACGGTAATTACTTCGACCTCTTCCAAATGTTCACTCAGTCGAGGCCCCAGCGGCTGGATGCGTGGATTGCTGGCCGACAGGTCGACAAGAAGACGGCGTCGATCCAAATCCGTGACAACATCATCGTGCCGTACGCAGGAGCGGCCAACTCCCTCTGGAGCGACTGGAAGCCGATTGAATGCACCGACAACACCATGCTGCGCGTCTTTGTCCGGCGCATCTTCGACTTTTACGGCATCCCCCGGCAGCGTCAGCGGGTCGACGGCGGCCGCATACGCGTCAACATCATCGTGCGCAAGGGCTCGCGCCAGCTCATGGGCCTGGACACGTACCTCTTCGCCGCGGTCCGGGACAAGTTCGCCTCGCTCGCCGCCGTGCGTCTTGTGGACTTTGAGGGGATGCCGTTCCGGGCGCAGGTGGAGCTAGCGCGCGACACCGACGTGCTGGTGGGCATGCACGGCGCGGGCCTGACGCACACCATGTTCATGGAGGAGGGCCGCGGCGTGCTGGTCGAGATCCAGCCCGACCGGCTGTGCCACTGGGGCTTCCGCAACGTCGCCAAGATGACGGGCCACGCGTACTTTGTCGCCGGCGCCCGCAAGATCGTCGGGAACTGCTACCCGGCGCCTCTCGGGGGCGGAATCGAAATCCTACCCGACGACGGCAAGAGCGCCCCATACGACCCTTCGCGGTGCTACATCCACACCACGGATACGACGGCCTGGTCACTGGGCTGTTCGGACCCCAAAGAAACGGGCGGGGACCGCTCGTATTGGGTGTGCCAAAACCGCGATGCCAACGACGATTGGTACAGAACGTGCAAGAGGAAGGAGGCGGCGGATATATGGTGGATGACAAGATACATCATGGAACAGGACCGTTTTGTCCGGCTAGTGGGGGACGCTATAGAAGCATTTCACCAGCAGAACCGGATGGCATAAGTAGACAGGCATCCCGTATGATTTGTCGATGGCGCCAATGCCCGACACAGTGGGATTCTACCTGCTGATTGGTTAAGGCCGTGATTAGTATTCCTGGTAAAACTTCAGTAACCGCTGTTGTCAAATATGGCGAAGTGCCGGTGGAATTATCAGTAAATATGCCCGTATAGCAGTAGGTACTATTTATTATGCTAAGTTAGCAGGGATCCTGCTCTTCTAGATGAGCCTCCCCTCACTGGCTTATCTATGGGAGAGCGGACGGGATCCCGAGTTTTCCAGTGGGTATGGTCGTATGTGCCAGGACTACGGCCAGGAGAGTTTATATACTGCAGACTGCATCGTGACCCTTGTGTAATTAGAACATGTTCACCCAACTAGGTGGCCTTCCTCGGTTCCACTACCTGATATCACGCCATTTACAGCCAATGAGAAGCCGCCAAAGACAAGCCGCCGCCGGCTGTCGGTGGCGTCGGGCGGCTGATTGCTTGAATCCTCACTCGGCGCCGGGTATCTCTAATAGGTAATCAGTGAAACAAGCTCCACCTGTCCACCAGTCTTCAGCGTCTTCACCCCCGTTGCGCTCTCCTTTCACCAGCCATGTGCTGATCCGACACCAACAACCCAAGCCCTCTAGCTCACGAATCGCATTTTCCACAACCAACATTCTCTTTAGCGCCAACATGATTTCGACCCGTAAAGCATTGGCGACTCGCCATGCGAAGATGGCAGGCCTTGCTGCGCGAAAGGCTTCAAACCTCCAAACGTTTGCGACGGTGGCTCCTGTGACCTCAGTGGCTCGGAATCACAGGGTCGTTGTCATCGGAGGCGGTAGTGCCGGTCTGGCCATCAGCCAGCAGCTGCTACGGACTGGTCAATTCTCCCAGGACAGCATCGCCATCGTCGACCCTGCGACCTGGCATCACTACCAGCCTGGATGGACCCTTGTTGGCGGCGGGCTCAAATCGAAACAAGATTTGCGTAGACCGTTGGATAGCTTGATCGACCCCAAGGTCAAGTTTTACCAACAAGCCGTCAGTACCTTCGCCCCGAAAGGGAACAGTGTCAAGTTGGAGAGCGGTGACGAACTCTTGTACGAACAGCTTGTCGTAGCTCCGGGAATCAATATCGACTATGGTAGCATCGAAGGACTACCCGAGGCTTTAGCCAACCCCGACTCTCAGGTCTCTTCCATCTACGGCTACGACACCTGCGACAAAGTCTTTGGTACCTTGGAAAGGCTCCAGAAGGGCAATGCCATCTTCACCCAGCCAGCAGGCGCCATCAAGTGCGCTGGCGCACCTCAAAAGGTCATGTGGCTTGCATTGGATTACTGGAAGCGTGCGGGTCTGTATAACCCTAGCAACACTGCGGCTTCGCCCATCAACATCAGCTTTGCCACTGGAACCCCGGCCATGTTCGGCGTGCCCAAGTACAGCGCCAAGCTGGAGGAATTGAGGAAGGAAAGAGGCGTCGAGGGGCTTTTCCAACACGATCTCATCGCCATCGAGGGCAACACTGCGACCTTTGCACGCCCCGAGGCGAAGACCAAGGTCACCAAGAAGTTTGATCTTTTGCACGTTGTTCCCAAAATGGGACCCCACAAATTTGTCAAGAACAGCCCGCTCGCCGACGCAGCTGGTTTTGTTGACGTCGATCAAGCAACAACTCGCCACACCAAGTACCATAATGTCTGGTCATCGGGCGATGCGTCTAGCTTGCCCACCTCCAAGACTGCAGCCGCAATCACTGCCCAGGCGCCAGTCTTGGTCAACAACTTGTTACGATCGCTCGATGGAAAGGAACCCGAGCCAAAGTACGATGGCTACACCTCATGCCCGCTCACAACCGAGTACGGCAAGGTCTTGCTTGCTGAGTTCAAGTACGGCGGAGTGCCCAAGGAAACATTTGGAGACCTGATCGGGTTTGACCAGGCAGTTCCCCGCCGTGCTTTCTACCACTTGAAGAAGGACTTTTTCCCGTGGGTTTACTACAACTCTATGGTGAAGGGTACCTGGGGCGGCCCTAAAGGCTGGGTAAACTAGAGTGATTTCTGGCCTGTATGCTCTCTAGTAATTGTATATAGTTGCACTAGAAAAGTTCCTGTTCACTAGATTATTAGTTAGATTAACTGAACGCCAAAATTATGCACACAACCTCTACTGAACAACTTATGCATCACACTAACAATGGATACATATAGGTATACACTACTAGTTTTATTATGTAGGTTATAAAATAGCAATTCAAACCTGTATTAACAAATGTAAATCCATATAAGGTACTACCAGACCACTCGTTACACAAAGACAACACTATAAATCTCATGCCGCACATCCAAGGGTCTTTTTAACTTTAGGGACGACCTCACGCCACACTTGACGAGTTGGAGGCAAACAGGATACAATGACTGCGACGGAAAGTTCAATGTATGACCACATGTGGAGGTAAAACACATCATCTTAGAAAGTTTCAGCGAAAGCCATCACGATGTAATCAAGGTCTGCCGCCTGGACCGGGGCAATCTGAACAGGGCACTTACGAGTCGGATTCAAGACTGGGCGAAAGTTGACAGAGACACTAAGCCGAATCGCGCTTACAATACTGATGCTGTTTAGAACGGGTGTTTGGTCAGTAAGACGGGAGTGTTTTCAAGATCGATACTCGCAACCACATATTCATGGAGGGAACAACAATGTCTCTGCAGCCAAGTGAATGTGGTACTCACAAAACCCCAAGCCCGAACATTAACAGAATCTCAACCTTTTGCCTCTTTCTCAAATTTAACCATAAAACCTGAGTCATTGGCAAGACGAGCATCCACAAGTTCATGACTAGATTCAGAGCTGCGTGTGATACCAGCAACGCGTGTATGTTGATGCATCGTCCCGGGTGTCTTCCATCCCACCCTTCCCAAGAGTAGCTGAAAGGCTTGCACTGATTTAGCTTGGCGACCATAAACGCGACACAACTGACAATGTTCAAGGCCTGAGTAAACCAGAGCACTGTTGTAAGAGCTGGGTTTACTAGTCCGAAAATCCGGAGGTAGAAAAAGAGTATGGAAGCTTTGAGAGCGCCAATGCTTATGATGTAAAGCACTTCAAAGGCAAAGAAGACCTAGAGTTATTAGTAGAAGAAGGTAGTATATCTGGGAAGGAAGATTGGCCTCTTACTTGCATAAACAAATTAACCTCCTCATGGGATAGCGACCAAATGTCCCTGCCAATGCCAAAGCGATGGCCTGAGAAGAATTAGCAAATACAACTTTAAGCCAATGTTTTCAAGGGTGTATCACCGTGGAACATTGATACCGCAAACGAAAGCGAGAAGACCTGGCCAACAAGTCAATAACGAGCCACTGTCAAGACCCAGTTCGTTACTTACATATCCAAGCATAAGCATGAAGTCATCAGCTCCCCATGTCGAGAGCCTCATCGTCTTCGATAGCTGTCGCAGAAAGAAAAGTAAAGCCGTGATAACGACCAGTCCAATCTTTTCAAAAGTAGACCCTGTATGGCTATGATAGTCGAAGTCGCACCATGCCCAAGTAACATTCTTGGCAACTTTCAAAGCCGTGTATAAGCCCAATGAACCAAAAGGGAAGCTGTAGAGGAGAGAACACAAATTCTTCTGGTAGCCAGGGTAAAAAGAAAATTCTTACTCAGCACATTTGCCATATCACAGGAAGCCCGCACGCATAATCGGTATGTTTCGATATAGGCTTTGTCCTTACACAAACACCCCGAGGTCACGTTGGTCATGGGACACGTTGTGAGTTCGAGCGCCTGAGTCGTGCATGGTGCCTTTGCGAACGTGGTACGTCAGCAGCAAGATGGTGACAGGAAGAAGGGCACTCAACTCACGGCGCATACAGGGAGAGCTCCTGTTAACCCAGGAAGCAAAAACGCCATTGAGGCGTAGGCTGTAGCCGTTCGATGGCAAGTTGATTAAGGACCTTAGATCATGGGTCGATCATCATGCTCAGCGTCTGATATCTCAGCGCGGGGCTAGGCTGGTAATCTATTGAGGTTATACAGGTCTTTTCCACGAAACCAGGGATGAAAAGTTGGTGCGGGAGCAACATTAGTTTTGTCCAGCGTGTGCGCGAGTCTAGTCTAGCCTAGCCCGGCAGGTATGCAATCACACCGTATCCGGCCAAGCCGCCGCAGATTGCCGTCGTCATTTAAGACTAGGTAAGACCAAAGGGTCGAGATAGAAAGTCCAGGCACTACCCAATAAGATTAATGGGCTTATGCAATCCGAGGGACCTTTGGACAACACGGGTGTAACCAACGGCGTAATTCTATGCCATGCCTTCTGAAAGGTATTGTCACGTAATAATGGCGTGCTGAGATAGATCTGAATTTCCCACAGCATGTTCCTGCATAGCCGATGTCGCTTTTGCTTTAGTCTGAAATAAGACCATAATACATGGCTTTCATGACGCCTGGCTGAGACCTGAAGATATTCTGTGTAAACTCAGTGTGGCCGTGGACTTGATATTGGCAGGGATAAAGCAAATCAGATCTTCATCAGCGACCAACCCCAACAAGTGGAGAGGGTGCATAAAATCTCTGGCTGCAAACCAGTAAAGCATAGTGGCGATCAACTGTAAGCCCAAGGTTACTTAAAATGCAATACAATATGAAGAGGAGATAAGTAAACATGCAAGCGGCCAAATGGCTGCCGAATCAAGTTAGTGGCTGTCTCGGAGCTATCCTGAATATGGAGCTAATCGGTGGTAGCAGGTAAGCTGACCATCGGGGGGGGGGGGGGTTACCTAAGAAAGACCCATAAAGAAAAGTTGAAGTGGGGCAGGCAAGAGATTAGCTGATTATAGAAAGGGTTAGGGTTATCTCATAGAAGAATTGGTTTAGAACTAGTTCTAAACTCCTTCTTAATTAATTCTTTAACTTATATATATATATATATATATATATATATATATAAATACTTTAAAAAATATGTTAAGTATTTATAACTATTTACTAATTTAAATATAATTTTAAAATAATTTATTATATAAATATAAGTTAATAAAATAGTTTAAATTAAAAAAGAGATTTAGAGTTTATTTAGAACTAGTTTGGAATCTATTTAAAATTTATTTAGAATCAGTTCTAAGTTTTTTTTTAAAATAAACTATTTTATTAACTTATATATAAGAAATAAATTATATTAAAATTATATTTAGATTTATAAATACTTATAAATACTTAGTATATTTTTTAAAGTCTTTATATCTATTATAAGCTTATACTATAATAGTAGTAGCTAGGCTATACCTACTATATTATTTAGCTAAGTATATAAACCTACTTTATATATAAATATATATAACTATATAATTAATATATATAACCTATAAGAAACCTACTTACCTTCTTAGCTTTAGATAACTAAAATTAAACTACTATTTACTTATAATAATAATACTAGCTCTTTATATATCTAAAGCATACTTTATATATTATTTATTAATTATATTATAGAAACAAATACTTATATAATAGATAATATAGCTATATAAAGTATATAAGCTTTATAAGTATTATAGCTAATAAGTACTTCTTTAGTAATTAATACTTATATAGTATATCTAGAGAGTCTATTAAAAGAACTTCTCTTATAAGTACTACTAGCTAACTAAAATATTAATACCTAGCCCAGTACTATAGTACCTATACCTAATACCTCTAATATAAATAGTATACTATATATAATATTAGTATACTAAAAGCTACTTTAAAACCTTTTAAACTTTTCTAGGTAATACTATAATTATATCTCTTAGTAGAAGTAGATAGCTAATAAACTAAAGATTAACTATAACCTTTTTCTTTTACTTAGAGCTGTATAATACCTTATTAATTCTCACTTAGATATAAACTTATAATATATTATTTTTATATTCTATAAGATAGGTAAAGAGAAGTACTAATATAACTTAGTATACTTTTTTAAATAGTTTAATTATACCTATAGTAACTTAAATATATAGCCTAAGACTATAGTAAAGCTCTTTAAATTAAAAATAAAAGAGAATAATATTTTTAATATCTTTTTACTATAATTTAAGTATTACTTAGCTAAAATAGTTAGTAAGATATAAGCTTTTAATACTTAGACTATATTTTTATTAAATATATTAAACCTTTATATCTAGATAGCTCTAATTAATATATTACTATTTAATAACTTTAATACTCTTATATAATAAATCTTAGAGGTAGCTTAAAAGGTAGAAGACTTAGTCATTAATAGAAAATAGGTATATAAATTATATCTCTTAAGCTATAATAAGATAATAAATACTAATAGAGATACCTCTATATCTAGATCTATTAAAGCTATCTAGAAAATAAAAGTATATAAAAAGTATATTAAGATATATAAGTATTGTAAGAATAATAAAGTTAGGTACCTTACTTATAATTACTTTATAAAGTAAGGTAAGAATAAGTTATAAATAATACCTTTATATATTACTAAGATTATTAGCTTATAGGTTAAAGAACTCTTTAATAATAATAAGAGAGATAAATATAATATTACTAAAGATAGTAATAGTTTAAAAAAAGAGTAGCTCTGGAATGAAATTAAGCTCTAGAGCTTATAAGTAAAGAATATATAGAATAGAAGTTATTCAAGTATAGTTAATCTATAAGTAAGCTTATTATACTAATAGAGAGTTAAATAAATAAATTACCTCTTATATAAGCTCTTATTAATACTAACTATAATATTTTCATAATAGTAAATAAAGAGTATATATACTAATAGTACTTACTATATATAGAATAGTATCTTTAATTACTAAAGGGGTTTACTAATAATACTTCTTAAATTAAGTTAACAAGAGTTATTATGATAAATTTAAAACTTAGTAAATATATCTAATATACTTATATATATAGTATCTAACTTAAATATTAATATCTTTTTAAGAAAGCTAAATTTAGAATATAATAATATAGTCTATTATACTATAAACTAGACTATTTACTATAGTAAAATAAGGCTTACCTTAAGGCTAGTAAGCTAAGAAGAATTAAAAAGAATATATAAAATTTAAGTAGCTTATATCTTAAATACTATATTATTTATAGCTATTTACTAATAAGCTACCTAATAAGACTATAAAAGGAGGTATAACCTAAAAGCCTTCTCAAGTAGTTATAAAACCTTTAGCTCAATTATAGCTATAAGTCTTAGAGATATTAAGAAAGCCCTATAGCTTAAGAATAAGAAATATATAAAGTTATTATAGCTAGATTTCTAAAAGTAGTATAGTTTACTAAAGTATAGCTAAGGCTAAAATAGTAATTAATAGTAGTTATTAAGTTATATTATCTTATTAATTTATTAGTTACTTAGTAATTAGTTAAATAATTAATAGACTAGTAGCTTATATAGCTTAAAGAGATTATTATAAAGATAGATAGATATTAAGAAAGTAAAAGATATCTAAAAATATATTATAAGTTTATTACTAAAGAGCTATAAAAGTTTATTCTTAAGTATATCTAAGTCTATCTTATATATAAGTCTATTTTAATATCTTATATTATAATCTTATTAATTTTATTAGTTATAATTACTACTATAGGTTTACTAAGTACTTATTCTTAATACTAAGTACTTACTATTCTATATAGGGTACTTAGTCTAACTATATAACTTATATTATAGTTCTTTTACTTTAAAGGAGTTATCTATCTTATTACTCTCTCTTATCTATATAAAGGCTATACTACCTATGCTTTCTATTAGCTAGTAGAGCTATCTTACTTATAACTTATTAAGTTATAATATTAGGTCCCCTCTCCAAAGGTCTTATTCTTAAGACTAGTATAAGTAAGTAATAAGTCCTAGGTTAGGGTTTATTAAGTTATTTTCTTTATTATAATACTAATATTATAATAGATTTTAATAGCATAGCTTCTTCTATTTATTATTATAAGTAAGTAATTAAGATTTCTTTAAATAGCTTTAATATAATATTATATACTTACTATTATACTAAAGGCTTATATTATTATTTGTTAGTAAATTTATTCTCAATTTATAGTAAGTATATTACTATTAGAGAAATAAAGAAATTATATAATATATCTAAGAGTATAATTTATATTTATAAGTTCTTTTTTATATTTACTATTTGTTTTTATTCTTTACTAACTTCTTATCTATAGTCTAGTAAATAATAAATAAGTAATATTATCTTAATAATAGGAAAGAGAAATTAAAAGAGAATTTTTACAAAAGAATAAAGGTATTATAATAGATATAAGCTAATATAAATAAAATTCTTATAAGGTTAGATTATAATTTATTAGAGGCTATATAGTACTAAGTAAAGGAGTTAGTAAGAAGGTAGTTAGAGTTACTAGTAACTATTATTCTAATCTGTCTTCTCTCTAAACCTTAATACTATTATAAAAACCCCTTTTATATACCCTTTAGTATAATATTATTCTATTCTACAGTGTTCCCCAGGCCCCACCTAGTGCCTTGCTAGCCCTAAAGCTAGTATTACTTTTAAAAACCTAATATAATCCCCTCCCCTCTAAGGTCCTATCCTTAAGACCTAGTAGTTAATTGATTAGCCTCTCTGTTAATACCCTAGTACTCTACCTATAACACTACTTATACTTTAGTAGAGTCTAAGAACTCTACTAAGTTTAGTAGACTACTAAATAGGTAGTTATCTCTCTAGCTAACTACCTACCCTTAGCCTTGCTCTTATTTTATAATAGCTTAGTATAGTTAATAGCTCCCCAGTACCTTACTAGGCCTAGCTATCCTATACTTAGGGTATAAGTCTTAGGCCCTTATTACTATTAGTAAGAGGCTACTTACTTTACTATAGGGGTACCTTACCTACCTATAGTATTACTTTAGTTACTTACTCCCTTTTTTCTCTTATAGCCTAGTATCTTATTATCTATAAAGTAATATAGTTAGCCTTTATTACTAATACCTTTATTTCTTTAGTAGCTAAGCTCTAAGTTATATTATTCTTAGTATAATAATAAGAGTATACTTTATAGTAGTAAAAGAGGTACTAGTATCTCTTTAGTACCTCTTACCTCTTTTTCTTTCTAGAGGTATTATTATTTTTTTATAAGCTAGAGTTATTATTATTACTTACTTATATATATACTACCTAGTAAAATAGCTAAGCTTACCTTCTCTTTTTTACTTTTTATCTATTTTTCTTCTTTTCTTTCTTTTCTTTAAAATATCCTTATATTATTATTATTTTTTTATTTTTTATTATACCTCTACTACTATAGTAGTAATAATAGTAATAGTAATAGTAATACTAGTAGTAATACTAGTACTAGTTACTCTCTTACTACTACTATTATATCCTCTATACCTCTTATTAATCTTACTATCTTAGGTAGCTCTAGTACCTTCTCTAGTCCCCCCCTAGTAGCTCCCCCTACTAATAATAATTATTTTAATACTTTTAATATTATTAACCTTATTATTATATATAAGGTCTTTTATTATTATTACCTTTAAGCTATAGTAAAGTAGTAGCTTAATATAAAAGATACTATTACCTATCTTCTCTACTATATTAAGACCTAGAGTATATACTTATCTCTTTAGTACCTCTCTACTACCTCTTTACTATTCTAACTATTATAGCTACTAGTAATAAGTACTCCTACTATACTAACTAGTATAGTAAGCCTTATATCCCTATAAGCTTATCCTCCCCTCTATTATTACTACTTCTATAGTTATTAGTCTACTACTAACCTATAGTAAGCCTTATATACTACTAATACTACTACTCTTACCCTTAAGGTAGTTTCTAAAGACCTCTATAAAGAGACTAACTCTTATTTCTACTACTACTTTATAAGTATATATATACCTCTATACTTCTCTAGTACCCCTTAGCCTAACTCTCTTTAAAAAGAGATTAAAAAAGCCTAGCTTATAAGCTTAAAAGCTTTTTAGATAAAGGCCTCTAATATACTAATCTCTAAGACTAAGTATAAGGTAGTATAAGAAAAGGAGGAGTAGCTTCTCTACTAGTATAAGGTTCTTACCCTTAAGAATACTTACTCTACTATAAAATAGTAAGCTAAGTAAGCTTAGTTATTAGTTAAGAGTACTAAGATTACTATTACTACTACCTAAAACTAGGTTATTATATTCTATAAGTAGACTAAGGCTATTAAAGCTTAAAGTACTTTCTTCTTAAACTAAACTAAGTCCTATACCTACATTATATATCCTTCTTTTACCCTAGTACCCCCCTAGTACTCCCTTATAGTACTAATAATAGCCTTTAGTATACTAGTAAGATTAACTCCTAAGCTAGTAAATTAGATCTTAGAAAAGGTACTGCTAATAATAATAAGGAGAAGTTTAATTAGTAGGCCCTAGTACCTCCTATATACCTCTCTAGTACCTTATTAATACCTCTTTACTATTTATTTAGTTAGTTACTTATCTCTAAGCTTAGAATACCTAGCCCTTAAGTCTCTTCACTCTCTAGCTCTAGTAATAAAGAAATAATAAAACCTAGCTATCTTATAGCTATATAATTATTAACTTAGTTTCCCTTTAATAGGCCTCTAGTAATCCCCTATTTATAATCTTACTATAGTTTCTTTATTATATTTTACTATAGTTTCTAAGAGTTCTCTTTCTCTCTATACCCTTACTACTTTATTAGATACTATAAGTTTCTCTAGAGGCCCTTGTATATAACTATTCTCTCTACCTAGTATATATCTTCCTCTTTTTTCTTAAAAGAGACTACATATAGCTCTATTACTACTCTATAGAACTTCTCTAACTATAATAGTAAGAATATATTATAAAAATAATATTATATCTCTAAGTTAAGGTTATATACTTTTTCTTTATTAATTACCTATATAACTATAAATAGCTTTAAATACTTATCTAAGAGCTTCTTTATAGAGTACTTTTACTATATAAACCTTACTAATAGTAAGACCTTCTTCTCTACCTTAAATACTACTATAGATTACTTTATATTATACTACCTCTTATAGTTCTTATTAGCTATCTCTAGTATCTAGAAGATTACAGCCTACTAGCTCTATAGCTACTATACCTAGTCTCTTACTAATAGGACCTCTATTAATAAAGCCTCTTCCAGCTTTTATTATTTATATTATATAGTATATAGCTTATTAGAGCCTCTACTAGTACCATCTAGGTTATACTATACTAAGTACTATTATAGATAAACTTAGCTATTAGTAGCTACTTTACCTAATTATCTTATTCTAAGCTATAAAAAGCTTAAAAGAAGTACTTAATATTCTAGTTTTATTACTCTATCTAACTATCTATCTATAGGTAGTAAGCTATACTTAGCTTCTACTTAATAGCTAGTAAGTAGTATACTACTAACTAGAAATAGCTAGTAAAGAGAGATCCTTAGTTAGATACTATTATATTATATCTAGATTTCTAACAGTGGTTTTTCTACTAAAGTATAGCTAAGGCTGCAATAATAATTAACAGTATTATACTCACTAGCGTTCTTGCTAATATATCAGTCACTTAGTAATTAGTTAGGTAGTAGCTTATATAGCTTAAGAAGTAGTTTATAAAGATAAGTAGGTATAAGAAGTTTAAAAGTTATCTAAGGATATTTTATAAGTTAATTACTAAAGAGCTATAGAAGGTAATCTATCTAAGTAGAATAAGTATTCTTATATCCTAATATCTTAATACTAGGACTGATATCTAGATATTAGTCCTATAGAGGTAGACTGCCCTTAGTATGTTAGTTCTTAACTATGGACTGCTTATTGTCTATTAGTCCTTCTTATCTTCACATAACCTTTCTCTAGTTCTTTTATTCTAGAGTAGTGATGTATTTGTATCTCTTATTAGTCCTATACAAAACTTATGCTACCTGTACTTCCTGTCTACTAGTAGGGCTGTACTGCCTATAACTTGTTAGGTTGTAATATTAGGTCTCCCCTCTAAAGGTCTTACCCTTAAGACTTACATAAGTAGGTTATGTCTCCTAAGCTAGGGAGCTATTAAACTTGCTTCCTATCTTACCTATAATACTAATATTATATTAGGTTATATAGAGAAATCAAAATCAAAGAAAACTATCACTAAAGACTATAAGCATCTTGCTTTACTTAAGTTTATTAAAGCTTAATCTACTATTACTAACATACCTTATACTTAATACTTTTATATAAAGGTAGCTTATTATTTTAGTAAAGGTTTATCTTATTATTAGATATATATTAAGGTAAAGAAGCCTTATAATAGTATCTTAGTAGTATCTACTTATAAATTCTCTTATTCTAGAGGTTATTCTATTACTAATTATATTTTATAGTTTAAAAGTTAAATACTTAATAAAAGAAGTAAAATAAAAAAGAAGAAAAGGCTAGTAAGAAGCTTATAGCTCTTTATTTAAAGCTTATAGAGATATAATTATAGATAGCTAAGGCTATAAGTTAGTTATTATAGATTTATAAGATTTATAAAAAGGTATAAGAATATTAATAAGAGACTTTCTAATAAGGTATATAGAAGTTAGATAAAGAGGATAGTATTTACTCTATTCTAGATTTCTATAAGTCTTAGATAGTACATAACCTGCAGTTGCTTAGCGTTTCTAATAATATTAACTAGGGTTCCTATAGTCTTAGTAAGGAGTTTGTAGATTTAGGCTTATTACTAAAGGGTTTATCTAAGAATTACAGTACTTCTAAAGTATCTATTAAGAGTACTAGAGGTTCTTAACTAGTTCCTATAAATTATCTTTATACCTATAGTCTTTTTATTTAATAAGGTATTGTTTTTTATTATTCTTATAGTATTTATTGATAATTCCTTTAACTTTATATTCTAATTTATTTAGCTCTATAATAATATAATTATTAGTATTTAGTTCTTGTAGTACTGGTTTAAGTAGTGTGATATAGAAGACTAGGTAAATTTTTATTATGTCTAGTAAGTTAAGTTTTTAGTTAACGTCTAAAACTTTTTATAGGATTTTAAAAGGTCCTAGTTTTCTATAGTTAAGTTTATTACTAGGCTGTTTAATCTTGATATTTTAGCATACAAGGTATGTACTATCTCCCTCTTCAAAGGTTAGTCCCTTAATCCTTAAAAGGTTAGCGTATTTCTTTATTTATTATCTAACAAATTCCAAATCCAGGGCTACTTTACTTTAAATTTCTCTAAGTTTAATAATATCAGCTATAGCTTTTAGTACTTATAGTCCTTTACAAGGTTCTCTGTAAGCAGTTAGTTTAAATCCATGGTCTAAGTAAAATAGTAAGTTTCTAGTACTTTCTCTAATAGTACTATTATAAGCAAATTAAGCTATAAGCACTAGTAGTACCTAATTATCTTAGTTATAGTTAATATAATATGAAAGATGCTATTTAAGTATTTAATTAATTCTTTTTATTTATCTATTGGTCTATAAGTAGAAAGAGATGGATAGTTTATAATCTAAACTAAGTTATAAAATTAGGGATTTCTAAAACTTTAAGGTAAATAGTTTATCTCTATCTAATACAATTTCTTTTAGTAAGCTATAATTACTAATAATATACTTAAGAAAAGTATATATAAGGTCCTTAGCTATACTAACTTTAAGGTATAAAATAAAGTAAGCATACTTTATAAGTTAGTTAATAATAATAAGAATACTATCATACTATATCTTTATAAGTAGTTCTCTTAACTTAAGTAGTTTAATAATAAAGTTTAAAGAGATTAAGTACCATGCCTCTAGAGGTACTAGTAATAGTTAAGTATACCTATATAGCTTATAAGGGCTATTCTTACTTTTCTTATATAGGTTATAGTTCTTAATTACTAAAGCTACTTATTCTTATATAACTTACTTATTATAGTATTATCAAATTCTTTTAAAAGTTTTTATTACTCTTTAGTATCTATATACTCTAGCACTATATATCTCACATATCTAGTCATCTATCATTCTTCTAGTCATACTAGTATTAACGCAAGTACTAATTATAATAAGTTTCTATACTAAGAAAATATTACTATTCTTATCATACTTAAGGATAACTTATATTTCCTCTAGTACCAGGACTTCAAGGTCTAGTCATTAGCTAAGAGCATTAGCTCTTCCATTTTCAGTTCCTTTACAGTAGACAATCTTAAAGTTATACTTTAACAGGAATTCTAACTATCAGATCTATCTTTTATTCAGAACTTTAGAGGTTATAAAGTATACAAGGTTTTTATAATCTATATATACAATTACCTAATACTTTGTTTCTAATAAATAAGGCTTCTATTCTTAAAATGCTTTAATAATTACCATAAGTTCTTTATCATAGATCTAGTAGTTTAATTCAGGTCTATAAAATGCTTTTAAGTAGAATACGCATAGGGATAGTCATCCTTCCTTATCTTGTTATCTAAGTTATCCTCCCATTACAAAGTCTAAGACATCAGTCTTAACTTCAAAGGGTTTATCTAGGTCTAGAATCTTAGTAACTAGTTCAGATATAACAAGTTCCTCAACTCTATTAAAGGATTTATTATATTCTTCTATCTATTTAAACTCTATATCCTTATGTATAAGTTATTATAATCCTCTAATATAGGTGGTATAATTCTTAAGAAATTATTAATAAAAATCAACAAATTCTAGGAATAATTAAATTTCCTTAATATTAGTAGGTATTAGCTAGTCTCTAACTACTTTAACCTTCTTATCTTATATTTAAATTTCTCCTAGTATAATAGTAAATCTAAGGTAATCTACTTTCTAAGTATAGAATTCACTCTTCTTTAGTTTAACTAAAAGCTTTGCTTCTTAGAGCTTCTTAAGTACCTTATATACATACTCCTTATATTCTTCAAGGTTCTTAGAGAATATAAGGATATTATTATTGTAATAGATAATAGAGATATTAAGATACTCCCTAAGTATATAGTTAATTATTGCTTAGAATATAGTAGGTGTATTAGTAAGTCTAAAGGGTATAACAAGGGTCTTAAATAGCCCTCTGTATATTTAAAATGCTGTTTTCTATTTATCTCCTTCCTTTATTCTGATAAGGTTATAGGTACCTTTAAAGTTAAGTACTATAAACTAATTTACCCTATACAGCAGATCTTATAACTCTAAGATAAGCAGTAATAGGTAGCTATTCTTTTTTATAATATTATTGAGTTTCTAGTAGTTAATATATAATTATAGTTTTCTATTCTTCTTAGGTATAAATAGGTATTAGGTTCCTAAAAGTAGTACTGGTTTTGGGGCTGGCGGGGCACCGGGTGGGGCCTGGGGGACACCGCGGAACGGAATAACGTTATACTAAAGGGTATACAAAAGGGGTTTTTATAATAGTATCAAGGTTTAGAGAGGAGATAGATTAGAATAATAGTTACTAGTAACTTCTAACTACCCTCTAACTAACTTCTTTACTTAATACTATATAGCCTCTAATATATTTTAATCTCTTCTTATTTATAGGTATACTAATTATTAGAATAGTAATAGTACTAGTATAATTAACCTAATCCTAATCTATTACCTAGTAGGGTAGGTTAGTAATATAGTAGCTTATATTAGAAACTAGTAGGACTGTAGTAGAGGAGTAGTATATAACTAACCTTAATAGGTTAATAGAGGAGTAGCTAAGAGCCCTTCTTAATAATAAAGTAGCTAAGGTAAGAAAGAGGAAGATAATTAAATAGATTATAACCGTTAGAAATAGAGAATCTATTAATAATATATATGTAGTTAGTAGAGGACCTATAGCTACCTAGCTAGAGCTTAAGTACCTATATACTAACACCCTTATTAAGTAGTTAGCCTCTATCTAATATAAGAGAGGTAACTAGAATAACCTTAAAGACTTTCTTTTTAAGTTATAAGGCTAATTCTCTATTACTAAGGAAGAATTTATAGCTAATGAGAGTAAAGTCTAGTTTATAGAGGCCTACCTAGAGGGTAACCAATTATATAGCTAGAGAAGCTATATTAACCTCTAGTATAGTGGTAATATTAGCTTAATTACCTAGAAATAGATAGAGGCCTAGCTCTATAATAGTATTACTAATAATAATATACAGGCCTTTAGTATAGCTATAGAGCTAGATAAGATATAGTAGAAACCTAGGTAGATATACTAGTAATTTATTAACTAGTATAAAATAGTTAAGGTAGAGATTCTAGACCTCTAACTAGAGAGGCAGTAGGTAGTTTATATCTTAAACTAACTACTTCTAGACTTATAAAGCTATATCCTCGTATATAAGCTACTAGTTACTTATTAAAAGCTAAATAATATAATAAAGAGAGTAGACATACTTATAAAGATATATACTAAGATAATAATAGAAGACTAGTAAAGGCTATAAGAGAGAAGGAACTAGTAGACTCTAGCTATTACCCTAGTACTAGCATTAGCTACCCCCTTAGATAAATTAGAAGGGTAATAGTTAGTCTTAATACCTAGGGTAGCTATATATATACCTATGCCTAAGCTATAGGTTAAGTAGAAATAAGGAGGGTATAGATAACCCCTAAGGTACTTCTAGGGCTCTCCTATACACTTTAACTATAGCAAGCTAGGATATATATTAATAGAGTATATAGAGGAGAGGTACTATAAGTATAACTAGCTTTGTTATATAGGTAGGTACTATATACCAGTAGCCTAGCTAGTGGCTATAGGGGTTAACAGTATATAGATCCTCTAGAGAGAGAAACTGTGTTACTACTTTAAAGCAGACTTCTATATTAGAGTAGCTAGTGTATAAAGAAAAGAAAGGGTATTAATTAACCCTAGGGTAGATAAGAATATTATATATTAGAGGATATTATATAAGGAGGTACTACTAGAGGTTTATAGAGAGGGAGTGGGGTTACTAGAGATATAGAAAGGTAAGGTACCTAACTATAGGGTAGTAGTATTGGTAATAGAAGTAATAGATAATATAGAAGTAAGAAAGGTATAGTTCTATACCTACTAAGGAAGTGATATAGGTATATATAATACTATCTTAGAGATCCTCTAGAGGTAAAAGGTATAGCTAAATCTTAAGTAGGTAATAATTAGATAGACTTACCTACCAGAGAAAGGCTACCTATAGCTTATCTAGAGAAGAAAGGTATTAAAGAGAGTATAAAGAGAGGTAGTAGTAATACTAGTATATAACCTATTAGTCTACTACCTATATATAGGAGGAGCTAAGAGGGTACTAGAGCTACTACCTTATATAGTAGAGAGGGAAAAGAGAGAGAAGATAAAGAGATTTAAGCTACTAGAAGAATATTAAAAAGAGGTATATATATTTAATATAAACCTAGTAGCTAAACTAGCTAGAGATAAAGGTTATTCCTATACTATTAACCTTAAGCTAGGGGTAGAACTACTGTTTAGCTCTATCTAACCCCTTATGGAGAAGGAGTTAGAAGATCTAAGGAAGTATATTAATAATATACTAGGTAAGGGGTAGATTCAGCCCTTATAGAGCCCTATAGGGGCGCTAATCCTATTTATACTAAAGAAAGGGGGCAAGTTATACCTCTATATAGACTATTATAGCCTTAACAAGGTCATAGTCAAGAACTATATACTACTACTACTAATTAGAGAGATCCTTAACTACTTAAGAGAGGTAAAGTATTTTACCAAGCTCAACCTCAAGGACACATACCACTAGGTAAGGATCTACACTAGCAATAATTAAAAGATAGTATTTTAAACATAGTATAAGTACTTTAAGTACTATATTATACCTTTGAAGCTAGTTAACATACTAGTAACTTTCTAAGTATATATAAACAATACCCTAGCTAGGCTAGTAAATATTACCTATATTATATACCTTAATAATATTTTAATCTTTACTAAAGATAAGGCTAGCTATATAGAAGTAGTAAAAGAGGTACTATACTAGTTAGATATTACTAGCCTATATACTAACCTAGAGAAGTATATTTTCTATACTAAGATAATTAAGTTCCTAAGATTTATAGTATCTCTAGAGGGTATTACTATAGAGCAGGACCATATAGAGGTAATTGCTTAGTAGCTACTCCCTACTAGTATTAAAGATATATAGGTCTTTCTTAGGTTTATAGGGTTCTATTAGTACTTTATTAAGAACTACTCTAAGGTATATACCCCTCTTATAGACTAACTAATAGCTAAGGTAGTAAAGCAGAAGGTAATAACTAGGGAGGTAATTAAAGCCTTTTATAAGCTCTGAGTTATATTTACCTAAGCCTCTATCCTATAGTACTTTAACCTAGTCCTACTAATATAAGTAGAAATAGATATATCAAACTTTATAATTAGAGCTATCTTATTATAGCTAGTAGAGAACTAGTAGTACCTTATTACCTTCTTATTTAAAACGCTAAGGGGTATTAAACTATAGTATAGTATACTAGAGACTAAGCTACTTATAATCTAAGAGGTAGTTATATACTAGAAGTACTACCTTCTATATACCTAAAGTAGAATTATGTTCTTAATAGATTACCTAGGGTACTACTACCTTACTAGTAAGCTCTAGCTTAATAGTTAGTAGGTAAGGTTACTCTAGAACCTATCTCTCTTTAACTTTAAGATTAATTACTAGCTAGGAAAGGAGAATATAGCTAATAGGCTATTGTAGTAGCTAGACTATTAGCCCTTAGGTATAGAAGACTAAGAGGTATAGGGTATGTTTCTAAAAAGCTTTTTAAGTAGGTTTACCTAGAGGGTAGTAGTAATTATTAGTAATAGGTTAATAGGGGTATACCTATTACTACTAGAAGAACTTACTCTAAGCCTAGAGAAAGAAACTATAGTAATATAATAAGCTAATAAGGTAATTACTTCTAAGCAGTAGTAAAAGCTAGAGGATAACTAGTTAGAGGGAGAGAATAGAGTTTTTAGGTATAAGGGTAAGGTAGTTATCCTAGAAGGGTATATATTAAGGATAAAGATTATAGTAGTATTCTATAATAAGCTAGCTAGAGGGTACCTAGAGGTGACTTATATAGTTAAAAGGATTAGATAGATATTCTTCTAGAGATTAATAAAGAAGGATATAATAGAGTATGTTTAGATATATATAACTTATTAATAGATAAAGCTATACTACTACTTACTTTATAGGGAACTAGCACGCCTACTACTACCTAGCTAACTATAGAAATAGGTTGCTTTAGGTTTTATTACTAAGCTACCTAAGTTAAAAGGATTTACTAGAGAGAGCTATAATAGTATCCTAGTTATAGTAGACTAACTTATAAGGTATATACTATATATACCTATATAGGAGACCCTAATAGCAGACTAGTTAGTATCTCTCTTGGTTAAAAGGGTATTCTTATAATTTAGTATCCTAGTAGTAATAGTATCTAACTAAGGATCTCTCTTTACTAGCTATTTCTAGTTAGTAGTATGCTACCTACTAGCTATTAAGTAGAGGCTAAGTATAGCCTACTACCTATAGATAGATAGCTAGATAGAGTAATAAAACTAGAATATTAAGTACTTCCTTTAAGCTTTCTATAGCCTAGAGTAGGATAATTAAGTAAAGTAGCTACTAATAGCTAAGTTTATCTATAATAGTACTTAGTATAGTATAATCTAGATAGTACTAGTAGAGGCTCTAATAGGCTATGTACTATGTAATGTAAATAATATAAAGCTAGAAGGGGCCTTATTAATAGAGGTCCTATTAGTAAGAGACTAGGTATAGTAGCTATAGAGCTAGTAAGCTATAATCCTCTAGATACTAGAGATAGCTAATAAGAACTATAAGAGGTAGTATAATATAAAGTAATCTATAGTAGTATTTAAGGTAGAAGAGAAGGTCCTACTATTAGTAAGGTTTATATAGTAAAAGTACCCTATAAAGAAGCTCTTAGATAAGTATCTAGAGCTATTTATAGTTATATAGGTAGTTAGTAAAGAAAACGTAAATAAGCTTAACTTAGGGATATAATACTATATCTATAATATATTCTTACTATTATAGTTAGAGAAGTTCTATAGAGTAGTAATAGAGCTATAGGTAGTTTCTATTAAGGAGGAAGAAGAGAATATATACTAGGTAGAGAGAATAGTTATATATAAGAGCCTCTAGAGAAACTAATAGTATCTAATAAAGTAGTAAGGGTATAGAGAGAAGGAGAACTCTTAGAAACTATAGTAAATTATAGTAAAAGAACTATAGTAGGATTATAAATAGGGGATTACTAAGGGCCTATTAGAGAGAAACTAAGTTAATAATTATATAGCTATGAGGTAGCTAGGTTTTATTATCTCTTTAGTACTAGGGCTAGGGAGTATAGAGGCCTAAGGGCTAGGTATTCTAAGCCTAGAGATAAGTAACTAACTAAATAAACAGTAGAGGGGTATTAGTAGGGTACTAGAGAGGTATATAAGAGGTACTAGGGCTTATTAGTTAGACTTCTTCTTATTATTATTAGTAGTAACTTTTCTAGGATCTAATCTATTAGCTTAGAAGTTAATCTTACTAATATACTAGAGGCTATTATTAGTACTATAAAGGAGTACTAGAGGGGTACTAAAGTAGAGAAAGGATATATAATATAGGTATAAGACTTAGTCTAGTTAGAGAAGAGAGTGCTCTAAGCCTTAATAGCCTTAGTCTACTTATAGAGTATAATAACCTAGTTCTAGGTTAAAGTAGTAGTAATCTTAGTACTCTTAGCTAATAACTTAGCTTACTTAGCCTACTATTTTATAGTAGAGTAGGTACTCTTAAGAGTAAGGACCTTATACTAGTAAAGTAGCTACTTCTCCTCCTCCTATACTACCTTATACTTAGTATTAGAGACTAATATATTAAAGGCCTTTATCAAAAGAGCTTTTAAGCTTATAAGCTAAGCCTTCTTAATCTCCTTTTAGAAAGGGTTAAGCTAAGAGGTACTAGAGAAGCATAGGGGTATATATATACTTATAAGGTAGTAGTAGAAGTAAGGGTTAGCCTCTTTATAGAGCTCTTTAAAAACTACCTTAAGAATAAGGGTAGTAGTAATAGTAGTATATAAGGCTTACTATAGGTTAATAGTAAACTAATAGCTATAGAAATAGTAATAGTAAGAGAGGGGATAAGCTTAAAGAGATATAAGGCTTACTATACTAGCTAGTATAATAAGAGTACTTATTACTAGTAGTTAAAATAGTTAAGATAGTAGAGAGGTAGTAGAGAGGTACTAAAGAGATAAGTATATACTCTAGGTCTTAGTAATAGTAGAGAAGATAGGTAATAGTATCTTTTATATTAGGCTACTACTTTACTATAGCTTAAAAGTAGTAACAGCAAGAGACCTTATATATAATAGTAAGGTTAATAATACTAGAAGTATTAGAATAGGTATTATTAGTGGGGGGGTTACTAGGGGGGAACTAGGGGGGGTACTAGAGCTACCTAGAATAGTAGAATTAGTAAGAGGTATAGAGGATATAATAGTAGTAGTAGGAGAGTAGCTAGTACTAGTACTACTACTAGTATTACTATTACTAGTACTATTATTACTACTATAGTATTAAAGGTATAATAAAAAATAAAAAAATAATAATAATATAAGGATATTATAAAGAAAAGAAGAAAAAGAAGGAAAATGGATAAAAAGCAAAAAAGAGAAGGTAAGCCTAGCTGTTTTACTAAGTAGTGAATATATAAGTAAGTAATAATAATAACTCTAGCCTATAAAGAAATAATAATACCTCTAGAAGGAAAGAGAGGTAAGAGGTACTAGAGAGATACTAGTATCTCTCTTACTACTATAAAATATACCCTTACTATTATACTAAGAATAATATAACTTAGGGCTTAGCTACTAAAGAAATAAAGGTATAAGTAATAAAAGCTAACTGTACTACTTTATAGATAATAGAATACTAAGCTATAAAAGAGAGAAGAGATTAAGTAACTAAAGTAGTACTATAGGTAAGTAAGGTACCCCTATAGTAAAGTAAGTAGCCCCTTACTAATAGTAGTAAGAGCCTAAGACTTATACTCTAAGTATAAGATAGCTAGACCTAGTAAGGTACTAGGGGAGCTATTAGCTATACTAGGTTACTATAGAATAAGAGTAAGGCTAAAAGTAAATAATTAGCTAGAAAGATAACTACCTATCTAGTAATTTACTAAGCTTAGTAAAGTTTCTAGACTTTACTAAAGTATAAGTAATATTATAAGTAAGGTATTAGAGTACTAATAGAGAGGCTAACTAATTAACTACTAGGTCCTAAGGATAGAACCTTAGAGAGAGGGGATTATTTTAGGTTTCTAAAAGTAGTACTAGCTTTAGGGCTAGCAGGGCACTAGGTGGGGCCTGGGAGATACCGCAGAATAGAATAACATTATACTAAAGGGTATATAAAAGGGGTTTTTATAATAGTATTAAGGTTTAGAGAGGAGATAGATTAGAATAATAGTTACTAGTAACCCCTAACTGCTCTCTTACTAATTTCTTTACTTAGTACTACATAGCCTCTAACAATAGGATAGGGTATCTTACTAGTAATTCTAATAGTCTAATATAACCTTTTACTAGGTTCTTATCTAGCTATTTATTAATCACTTCTTATTCTATTAGGTTAAGTCTCTAGATTAGCTTAAGCTTAAGATATTTTTCTTCTAGTAATTAGATCTTATAGTTATATAGTCTATACTCTAGCAGTCTTATTTCTAGTTCTTTAGAAAATAGTTATATATATTACTAGTATTTAAGAGGTATTAATCTTAGTGAGTCTTCTCCTAGGCTTTATTTATTCTACCTATCTAGTATATTTATAATCTTTATAAATATAGAACTCTAATCTTATATAGGTTTAATCCTTTTAATATAAGTAATATACTTCCTTAGTTATATAAGTCTACTTAGGGGTTATAGTATGTAATACTACCTCATAGCTAAATCTTTTTACTAGAGTTAGCCTGTTCTCTAGTTTATATTAGGGTTATATTCTTATAGCTATAGGATTCTTAGAATCACATCTATAGTTCATAAGTTAGCAATATTAAAGTTAAGTTCTTAGCATTAGCTATAGATTACTAAAGGGAGGTATATAGTCTTCTTATTAATAGTTTCTTTACTATACTAAACTTATACTCCTTTAACTATTTATAGGGTATATAGGTCTTCCTTATATACCTATTTAATGCTTTATTTATTGACTACCCTAGGTAAGATAAGGTTAGCTTATACTCTACTATTAATTATAACCTTAATAGGCTAGCTATTAATTAAAATAGTAAGAATAATATAGCTATTATTTTCCTTAGTTAATATACAAAGGTTTTTTATATTATTCTTAGCTATTAGTACCTTTCTTATAGGTAGTATAGGGAGTTTTTTAACTCCTTAGAGGCTCTCTTAATTTATTCTCTCTATACTCATGCTTTTCCTTCATAGTAACAACATATGTATTTATTAAATAAGTAGTTAGACTAGTATCCTATAAGGTAGTTAATACATAGTATAGGGTATTTTAAGCTTAGCTATAGGATAAGCTATAGCTAGTAGTATTCCTTAACTTCTTATATACTAATTTTATAGTTCTTATAAACCTTTAGGATAGGTTTATTATTATATTATTATAGAAAGAAAGAGTATTTACTCTTCTTTAGTTAATATATTCAGTATTTATTATAGATATAATCTACTTTAAATACCTTGTAGTATAGGGAGTCTTTCCTATTAAGTTATTTATTATCTCTAAACATAGGTTCTTCTCTAGTTAGTGTTATAGGGTAGTACTTAAGGTTAGTATCTTCTATCCTACAGAAGCATACTTCCTAGTTATTACTAGGCTTACTGATTTCTAGTTGTCTTTCTTTTCTAGCTTCCTCTTTAGTATTAATTACAAGTAGGTCTGCCTTAAAGTCTATATAGGTTTATGATACTAGTAGTTTATTAGAATCATATTAATATTTAGGAGTAAGCAAGAGTAATAAGGATAGAATGTTATTAGCCTAGTTCTAAATATACTAGTTTATACTATTCTATTTAGTAATAAGTAGGTTTATATAACTTATCTTAATTAGCTACTTAGCTATCTATTATTCTATCTTACTTAGTAGTTTAAATTTATCTAGAGAGGGTTCTAATTTTTCCTTCTAATTAGAGCTAGTTCCTTATACTTTGATAGTGCTCTTAGGTATAGTTTTATAGTAACAAAGTTAAGAAGGAGAAAAGGAGGTCCTTTTTCCCTTTCTAGCTACTATAATGGTCCTAGTAATAACTTATTAAGCTTTTTCTTAGGATCTAATAGCATCTTTATATAAGGCTTAGTTAAACTTATTTTCTAAGTTAAGTTAGTAAATAGGGTTACCTTATATCTAAACTTACTTAGGTAGTTATTTTTTAATTATATTAATAACTTCTTAGTTCTAAGGTATCTTATCTTTAAGTATCTCTAGGGTATCTCAGGCTTAGATTAAGTATATAATCTTTTTCTAGTTTTACTATTTAAGTTACTATATAATATTAATAGCTTGTAATATCTTAGAGCTATATAGGGCCTTCTTACTTATTATAACAGTCTTACCTTTAGGTTCTTTAGGGTACTAGCTTACTTATTTCTTACTATCTTAGTAAGTTAGATAGTTATTATTATAGTAAGTAGTCTATAAGAGTTATAGGTATAAGACCTTTTTTTAAGTAATATTTACTTGTTAGTTACCTTTTACTAGTACCTTATTCTAGAGTTATTTTAGTTATTAGTAGTCTCTAGTATAGTATCTTATTTTCTTATAGTTATAGTATTTAATAGTTTTAATATCTTTAGGTAGCTAGTTCTCTTATTTCCTAGCTATACTAATATCTATAGGTCCTATACAGTATCTATAGGATATACTTAGTTAGTTTTATAGTTACTACTAGTTATTATTCCTTTCTTACTAGTAGTTACTAGGGTTTCTTAGTCCCTAAGCATAGTACTTACCTATATTAGCATTCAGTTACTAGTTCTTACCCCTCTCTTTTTACTATTTATAAAGGTAGGTATTAATCTTAATAGCAAGTTTGATATATCTAAGAAAGTCTTCTAAAATACTAATAATCTTAGTAAGTTTATCTTTAATATCTTCTTTAAGTCCTTAGTAAAATATAAAGATTAAAGATTTATCTATAATATTAAGTCTAATAGTAAGTTATTAGAACTTAGTTATATAGTATAAAGCACCCTTAGTTTACTTAAGGTTTATAAGGTCTTGCTTAGCTTATCATCTTTTATTAGGGTCTTAGAATAGTAACTTTAGGGCTTGTTTAAATTCTATTATACTTCTAAAGATTAACTAAGTCTTATAGAGGTATATACTTAGTTCTCTATTATTCCTAAGGAATTCTTTTCAAAATAGCTTAAACTATAAGGGTACTTTACTATATAGAAAGATACTAGCATAGATAACTCTCTTAGTCTTATTACAGAAGTTAGTAATATAAAAGGTCTAATAGATACAAACTTAGATTAGAAATCCTTCTAGCTATCTACTTTTACTATTATAGGTTCCTATAGAGTTAAGATTAAGCTTATCTTATTCTTTAACTAAGGTTAAGATAATATTAGTAATAGCTTAGAGTATCTTAACTTCTTATCTAAATATAATAGCTTTACTATTTTTAGCTTCTAGCTTAGTAAGGGTATTATTAATAATAGAATATATTTATTATAGGTTATAGTTATTAGTTCTCTTAAGTTATTCTATCTAAGCTATATTATTATTAATAATATTAGCTAGCTATTTATTATATATAGCGTTTCTCTTAACTATCTTATATATAGCTATATACTAGTCTATAGTAAGGATAGCCTTACTATTTTTATTAAAATTAACTTTAGGTATCATAGGTTTATCATTAAGATCCATGGCTTGGGCAAGCTCCTGGTCCAGAGACCTAGAAGTCTTAGAAACGCTCAAGGATAGGTTAGTCTTAAGAGAAGATATTATAGTTTTACTATTAATTAGTATTATAGGGTTAACTTACTAATAGAAGTAATTAAAGTATTATAGCTAGATTTCTAATAGTAGTTTTTTTACTAAAGTATGGCTAAGGCTATAATAATAATTAATAGTGTTATACTTATTAGTATTCTTATTAATATATTAGTTACTTAGTAATTAGTTAGGTAGTAGCTTATAAAGCTTAAGAAGTAGTTTATAAAGATAAGTAGGTATAAGAAATCTAAAAGTTATCCAAGGATATTTTATAAGTTAATTACTAAAGAGCTATAGAACTTAATCTATTTAAGTAGAATAAGTATCCCTATATCTTAATATCTTAATACTAGGACTAATATCTAGATATTAGTCCTATAGAGGTAGACCGCCCTTAGTGTATTAGTTCTTAACCATAGACTGCTTATTATCTATTAGTCCTTCTTATCTTCATGTAACCTTTCCCTAGTTCTTCTGTTTTAGAGTAGTTATCTGTTCATATCCCTTATTAGTCCTATACAAAACTCGTACCGCCCATGCTTCCTATCTGCTAGTAGGGCTGCACTGCCTATAACTTATTAGGTTATAATATATTATTACTAGGATACTAAATTATAAGAATACTCTTTTAACTAAGAGAGATACTAACTAGTTTACTATTAGGGTCTCTGATATAGGTATATATAGTATATACTTTATAAGTTAGTCTATTATAACTAGAATACCATTATAGCTCTCTCTAGTAAATCCTTTTAACTTAGGTAGCTTAGTAATAAAATCTGGAGTAACCTATTCTTATAGTTAGCTAGGTAGTAGTAAGGGTACTAGTTCTCTATAAGATAGATAGTAGTATAGCTTTATTTATTAATAAGTTATATATATCTAAATATACTTTATTATATCCTTCTTTATTAATCTCTAAAAGAATATCTATCTAATCCTTTTAAGTATATAGGTTGCCTCTAGGTACCCTCTAGCTAGCTTATTATAAAATACTATTATAATCTTTATCCTTAGTATATACCCTTTTAAGATAACTACTTTACTCTTATACCTAAGAACCTTATTCTCTCTCTCTAACTAGTTATCCCCTAGCTTTTACTACTGCTTAGAGATAATTACCTTATTAGCTTACTATACTACTATAGTTTCCTCCTCCAAGCTTAAAGTAAGTTCTTTTAGTAGTAATAGGTATACCTCTATTAACCTATTACTAATAATTACTACTACCCTCTAGGTAAACCTACTTAAAAAGCTTTTTAGAAACATACCCTATACCTCTTAGTCTTCTATACCTAAAGGCTAATAGTCTAGCTACTATAATAGCCTATTAGCTATATTTTCCTTTTCTAGCTAGTAATTAATCTCAAAGTTAAAGGGAGATAAGTTCTAAAGTAACCTTACTTACTAACTATTAAGCTAGAGCTTATTAGTAAGGTACTAGTACTCTAGGTAGGTTATTGAGAATATAATCCTACTTTAGGTATATAAAAGGTAGTACCTCTAGTATATAGCTACCTCTTAGATTATAAGTAGCTTAGCTTTTAGTATACTATACTATAGTTTAGTACCCTTTAGCTTTCTAGATAAAAAGCTAATAAGGTATTACTAATTCTCTACTAGCTATAATAGAATAGCTCTAATTATAAAGTTTAATATATTTATCTCTACCTATATTAGTAGTACTAAGTTAAAGTACTATAAGATAGAGGCTTAGATAAATATAACTTAAAGCTTATAAAAGGCTTTAATTACCTTCTTAGTTATTACCTTCTCTTCTACTACCTTAGCTATTAGTTAGTCTATAAGAGAGGTATATACCTTAGAGTAGTTCTTAATAAAGTACTAATAGAACTCTATAAACCTAAAAAAGACCTATATATCTTTAATACTAGTAGAGAGTAGCTACTAGGTAATAATCTCTATATAGTCCTACTTTATAGTAATACTATCTAGAGATATTATAAACGCTAGAAACCTAATTATCCTAGTATGGAAAACATACTTCTTTAGGTTAGTATATAGGCTAGTAATATCTAACTAGTATAGTACCTCTTTTACTACTTCTATATAGCTAGCCTTATCTTTAGTAAAGATTAAAATATTATTAAGGTATATAATATAGGTAATATTTACTAGCCTAGCTAGGGTATTGTTTATATATACTTAGAAGGTTACTAGTATGTTAACTAGCTTAAAAGGTATAATATAATACTTAAAGTACTTATACTATATCTAGAATACTATTTTCTACTTATTACTAATATAGATCCTTACTTAGAAGTATATATCCTTAAGGTTAAGCTTAGTAAAATACTTTACCTCTCTTAAGTAGTAAAGGATCTCTCTAATTAGTAATAGTAGTATATAGTTCTTAACTATAATCTTATTAAGGCTATAATAGTCTATATAGAGGTATAACTTACCTCCCTTTTTTAGTATAAATAGGATTAGTACCTCTATAAGGCTCTATAAAAGCTAGATCCACTCCTTACCTAGTACATTATTAATATACTTCCTTAGCTCTTCCAACTCCTTCTCTATAAGAGAGTAAATAGGGCTAAACAGTAGTTCTACCCCTAGCTTAAGGTTAATAGTATAGGAGTAACCTTTATCTCTAGCTAGTTTAGCTACTAGGTTTATATTAAATATATATACCTATTCTTAATATTCTTCTAGTAGCTTAAATCTCTTTATCTTCTCTCTCTTTTCTCTCTCTCCTATATAAGGTAGTAGCTCTAGTACCCCCTTAGCTCTCTTTATATATAGGTAGTAAATTAATAGGTTATATACTAGTATTATTACTACCTCTCTTTATGTTCTCTTTAATACTATTTTTCTCTAGATAAGTTATAAATAGCCTTTTCTTAGTAAGTAAGTCTACTTAATTATTACCTACTTAAGATTTAACTATATCTTTTACCTCTAGAGGATCTCTAAAATAGTATTATATATACTTATATTACTTACCTAATAGGTATAAAACTATTTAATAAGGCTTTTAAACCTTTCCCTTAATCTAAGCTAATTCTTTGTACTTTAAAGGTACTTTTACGTATTAATTTATAGTAGTAAAGTTATAGAGAAGAGAATAAGGTTTTTGTTCTCTTTTTAATTATTATAATAGTTCTAGTAATAACTAGTTTAGGTCTTTCTTAAGATTAGATAATATTTCTTTTAGACCTTAATTATACTTATTTTCTAAATCTAGTTATTAAAGTAAGTTACTTTATACTTAGATCCTTTTTAATAAGTATTTATTAATTATATTTATAATTTCTTTATCTTAAGAAGTCTTATTATTATTAGTTTCTAGAGTATCTCTTACTTAGATTAGTTATATAATCTTTCTTTAGTTACCTTATTTTAATTACTAAATAATACTAATAGCCTAAGGTATTATAAGTTTATATAAAGCTCTTTCTTTTACTATAATAATCTCATTCTTAGGTTTCTTTAGGTACTAGCTTATTTATTTCCTATTATCTGAGTATATAGTATAGTTATCTCTATAATAGACTATTTAAGAAGGTTATAAGTATAAGATCTTTTTTAAGCAATATTAACTTATCTATTACCTTTTAGCTAGTACTTTATTTTAAAGTTATTTTAGTTATTAATAGTCTTTAGTATAGTATTTTATTTTCTTATAATTATAGTATTTAATAGTTTTATTATCTTAAGGTAGTTAGTTATTATATTTCTAAGCTATACCAATATTTATAGCTTTTATATAATAACTATAGGTAGTACTCTATTAGTTATATAGTTACTACTAGTTATAATTCTTATTTTACTAGTAATTATTAGAGTTCCTTAGTTCTTAGGTATAGTATTTACTTATATTAGTATTTAATTATTATCCTTTACTCTTTTCCTTTCTTTACTTAAAGAAATATGAATTAATTTTAATAGTAAGTTTAATATATAAGAGAAAATCTTCAGGTAGATTAATAATCTTTATAAGTTTATCTTTAATATCTTTCTTAAGTTCTTAGTAAAATATAAAAATTAAAGATTTATCTATAATATTAAGTCCAGCAGTAAGTTATTAGAATTCAACTATATAGTATAAAGTAGCCTTAGTTTATTTAAGGTTTATAAGGTTTTACTTAGTTTATGTTTTCTTATTAAGGTCTTAGAATAGTAACTTTAAAGCTTATTTAAAGCTTACTAAACTTCTAAAGATGAACTAAGTTTTATAGAAATATATACTTAGTTTTTTATTATTTTTAATAAATTCTTCTTAAAATAGTTTAAACTTGAAGAGTACCTTACTTTATAAAAAGGTTTTAATATAAATTACTCTCTTAATCTTATTATAGAAGTTAGTAGTATAAAAGATCTAATAGGTATATACTTAAATTAGAAATTCTTTTTGTTATTTGTTAGTACTATTATAGGTTCTAAGTAAATTAAGTTTAAGTTTATCTTATCTTTCTATAGAAGTTAAGATAATATTAATAGCTGTTTGAAGTATCTTAACCTTATATTGAAGTTTAATAGCCTTATTATTTTTAAACTTTAATTTAATAATAGTATTATTAATAATAGCTTATATTTAGGTAAGGTTATAGTTATTAGTATTTTTTAGTTACTCTATCTAAGCTATATTATTATTAATAATATTAGTTAATTATTTATTATATCTAGTATTTTACTTAATAATTTTTTATATAGCTATATATTAATCTATAGTAAGAATAGCTTCTCTATCTTTATTAAAATTAGCTTTAAGTATAATAAGGTCTTTATTAAGATTTATAGCTTAAGAAAGCTCCTAGTCTAATAACCTAGAAGTCTTAGAAATACTTAAGGATAATAGGGTTTTCAAAGAAGATATTATCAGTTACTATTAATTAGTATTATAAGGTTTACTTACTAATAGAAGTAATTAAAGTATTATAGCTAGATTTCTAATAGTAATATAGTTTACTAAAGTATAGCTAAAGCTATAATAGTAATTAATAGTAGTTATTATGTTATATTATTTTACTAATCTATCAGTTACTTAGTCATTAGTTAGGTAATTAATAGGTTAATAACTTATATAGCTTAAGGAGATTATTATAAAGATAAGTAAATATTAAAAAAGTAAAAGGTATTTAAAGATATATTATAAGTTAATTACTAAAGAGCTATAGAAGTCTATCTTTAAGTATATCTAAGTCTATTCTATATATAAGTTTATTCTAATATTTTATATTATAATTCTATTAATTCTATCAGTTATAATTACTACTACAGGTTTACTAAGTACTTACCCTTAGTACTAAGTACTTACTACTTTATATAGAGTACTTAGTTTAACTATATAACTTATATTATAATTCTTTTATTTTAGGGGAGTTATCTTTCTTACTGCTCTTCTTTATCTATATAAAGGCTATACTGCCTATACTTCCTACTAGCTAGTAGAGCTATCGTACTTATAACTTATTACGTTATAATAAAAGTAAGTAATAGAGTTTACTACTTTATTATAATAGGTATATAATAAGTTTAATAAGTTATTCAACTTAGATAAAGAGATAGAGCTCTTATTATACTATTCTAGCTTAAGCTATAAGATTAAACTTCAAGAAGATATATTATTACCCTAGAGCTCTCTCTATAGTATATTATATAAAGAGGTATTAGTATTAAAAAAGACTCTTAAAGACCTACTAAATAAGAGCTTTATTTATATAAGTAACTTTAAGGTAAGTATCTCTATCTTATTTATTTATAAGCTAAGTAAAGGCTTATATTTTTATTATAACTATTATATACATAATACTATTATAAAGAAGGATTAGTATTTACTTCTTCTTTGTTATAACCTAATAAGTTATAAGTGATAACGACCTACTAACAGACAAGGTAGGATATAGGTAGCAATACATTTGTACAGATAATAGGATAGGATAAATAGATAACTTCTTAGACATAGAAGAACTATGGTATAAGTTATGTGGAGATAAGATAAGCTAATCACTCTGCAGACCTACTGATTGGTTAGTAGATCTAGGTGATTAATTAGTAGAGGTAACTAACTAATTAATAAAGTAAGGAAGCAATTATAACTAATAGACTAATATAGTTAAGATAAGAGAAAAGAGATTAGGACTTATATATAGGAGGGACTTAGAAGTACTTAAGAATAGACTTCTATAGCTCTTTAGTAATTAACTTATAAAATATCCTTAGATAACTTTTAGACTCCTTATACCTGCTTATCTTTATAAACTACTTCTTGAGCTATATAAGCTACCACTTGTCTATTGACCACCTGACTGATCACCAAGTGACTGATACGTCAGTAAGAACGCCAGCAAGTACAACACTATTAATTATTATCACAGCCTCAGCTATACTTTAGCAGAAAACCCACTGTTAGGAATCTAGCTGTAACACTCTTATTATTAAAACCCTCTAATAAGTAAGATCTATAAAGTAATATACTAAGGTAAATATTATTACTACTTTCTATAAGTTATAGATTATAAAAAGTAATAAGTATAAGACTATATTTTATATATAATATAGTTTCTTTAAATAGATAATAACTCTATTTAGCCTTATAAATATACTAACTAGCTTTTAGTATTATATTAATAATACCTTATAGAATTTTTTTACTAACTTTATAACTATATATCTAAATAATATATTAATATACTTAAATAGATTAAGAAAACACTATAAGAAAAAAGTATAGTATATACTTAATACCTTATAGCCTATAGGCCTAGTTCTTAATACTAGTAAGAGTAAGTTTAGTATTAAAAAACTAAAGTATATTAGTTTTATCTTAGAGGCTAAGAAAGAAGTCTTTACTAACTCTAAGAAGGTATTTACTATTTATAAATACTAAGAGCTTTAGATAGTAAAAGAAATATAAAGCTTCTTTAGATTTATAAACTATTACTAGATATTTATTCTAAACTATATCTCTATAGTTATCCTACTAATAGCTCTAACTAAGAAAGGTATAATCTTTATATAGTTTTAGAAGTATACCTATACTTTTTAATAGCTAAAGAAACTCTTCTCTTTTATATTACTATTATATAACTTTAATATAGAGATATTCATCTTTTTAAAATTAGATTACTTAAGCTAGGTATTAGAAGGTATACTTATATAAAAAGATAAGAATCGTATTTACTATTTTATATTATTTTACTTATAGAAGTTAACTTAACCTTAGTATAACTACCTTATTTATAATAAGAAATTACTTACTATTATAAAATATATATATACTTAGTATACTAAGTTATATAATATAAATACTACCTTTAATATTATTACTAATTATAAAGCTCTTAAGTATTTTATAAAGAAGTAAAAGTTAATAGAGAGATAGAGTTACTAGGTAAAGAAGATAGCTAAGTATAACTTTAAGATTAAATATTAACTAGGTAAGAAAGCTAGTATACTAGATATACTCTTCTAGTATAAATAGGATATACTTATAAATAGCTTTAATAAGGAAAAGTAGAGCTAGATTATCTAGATAATCTTAAATAGTACTTAACTACTCTTAATAAGGTATAGTAGTAATAATAATATATTAAAAGCCTTATATACTACTATTTTTAGTAATAATAATAACCCCTAGTACCTCTAGAAATAGATATAAGACTAGAATACTAATTTCTAAAAAGTTTATTATATTATAATATATAATAACTATATATTACTAGCTAGCCTTAAGATTTATATGTAGATTATAAACTATAGTATTAACTCTATAAAATACCTTACTTAGTAAGATTAACCTTAAGTACCTAGTTATTCTAACTTTAATATACTTAAAAATAAATTATATATATAACTTATTTAAAAGAGCTATACCTTATTAGTAACTAGTTACTTAAGATAAAATAGTACCCTTTTAATACTATTATAGAGGTTTTTCTAGCTAGGCTAGTTCTAGGTAATATAATATTTTATATATAACTATAATACTTATACTAGTAGTAAGATTTAATATAAGGTAAAGAAGAGGTATTTATAACCCTTAAGTATACCTAAGTACTTAAGATATAAACTCTTAATAAACTTTGTTACTAACTTTCTTAAGTCTAGCTTAAATAAAACTAAGTATATATAGGTTATTATAAACTACCTTAGAAAATTAGTAATAGTTAAACCTATACTAACTATAGATATTAAAGTATATACTAAGTACTTTCTATAAGTATACTTTTATTTTTATAATATTTTTAGAAGTATTATTAATAACTAAGAGAGTAACTAAACTAGTAAGTTTTAAACTTACTTTTATATACTTATTAAGGTTAAATAATACTTAAGTACTACATACTACTTCTAAAGTAATAGAGCTACTAAGAGGTTTAACTAAAAGATATAAATAATATTAAGAGTATATATTAATTACTTATGAAAAAACTAAGTATACTAGATCTCTATAATAATACTAATAATTAATAATTATAAGGCTATAAGTATAAAAATAAGCTTATTCTTTTTTCAATATAATTACTATATAAAACTAGTAATAGTAGTAAAAGATATAAAGCTTATAGTAGAACTGTATAAAAAGCTTATTAGAAAACTTATTTAAAGGATATTGAATATAATAGTAATAGCTTAAGTAACTATTACTACTATATAATAGAATATAAAAGATTTAACTAATAAATAAAGAGAAGTAGTAAAATAATTTAAGGTAAATAATAAGATCTAGCTAACTACATATAATTACTACTTACTATACTTAAATTAGAAACTTAACTAGTTAAATTATAAATATTAGGTAATTAAAGGTCTTAATTCTCTTATTATTAAACCTAATATACTAGGTTATATATATAACTATGTTGCGATGCTAGCCTATCGTTAGGATCTATTAGAGTTACCTGCTAACTCCGATCCCACTGGTCACGTGAGACTGGTCTGAGCTTGTCCGCGGGCCCACCCGCGGCAGCCACTTTCACCGCCAGCTCAACCTGGCAGCCCTCTTGATAGTTATACTTCTTTATGCATAATTAACCCTTTTTAAGACCCCTTATTTGTTACTTGCTGGTTATTACCAGACCCCTTTTGCCTTGCTTACTAATACTGATTAGTGGTTGAACTACTATTGTAAATACTGCAGATTAGTAAGGCTAATTAAGAAGAGGTAGAACTACTCTAAACCCTATAGTGGTAGTAGGATAGTTCTATGCTTTCTCCTATATAGATAACTGGCTTGGAATACTGTTATAGTAGACTTATAGCACCCCTAAAAAGGGTACTATAAGTACGTAAGCTTGATTTGTATAAGTTAACTTTGTTGCGTTATGAGAAGCTGTAACCTATAAGATACTAATTTTTTATTAAAGAATTATTAGATTATAAGACTATAAAGTCCTATACTTTATATACTAAATAACTATTAATAACATACTATTAACTACCTTAATATAACCTTATTAACTTTACCTTTTTATTACTTTAACTTTAGACTTATAACTATTGTTATAGTTACCTAAAAAGCAACTCTACTAGGCTATTAAACAACCTAATAGTCTAATAAGCCTACAGAAGTATAATAGACCCCCCCTTCCCCTCCTCTAACTTTTATAATTTTTTTTTTACTCCTTCTCTCTTTCTAACTCTCCTTTTTATACTCTTTTTCTTACTTAAAATATACCTCTAATTACCCTTAAGTAACTAATGCTAAGGAAGCCTGCGTGAAGAAGGCTCTTTTTAATAAGCAGCAAGTGCTGTGCGCGGAAGGCTCTTTTTAACAAGCAACAAGAGTCATAATGAGACCGCGCAAAATGCTCTTTTTAACAAGCAGCAAGTTTAGTACAAAGGAGGAAGGCCTATATCAACAGGCAATACCGCTACTAAGTTATCAGTAAAGAAAGCAAGCAAGACCCCGTTAACTGAGTAGTTACCTATACTACCAGTAGTAATCCCTCTAACGTATATATATGCCTTCCAGTCTGCTAGAAGAAACGCTTGTATTTAAGAGGTTATTAGGCTAATGGAGGGTAACTACAATGACATAAGAAGAAGCAACTGCTGCAGAGCGTGCCTCTAAGGCTACTAAAGAGCACGCAAGCGAGCGCACAACCAGCGCAGCACACAGGTATCACGAACCCATACCTAAGGGATGCTGTAAGTTTATCAACCTATTAATTTAGGGTATTAAGTACTTAGATAAAATCTTAGAGAGTGGCCTACCCTCTAACTATATTAAATCACTAGATATAATTATCCTATACTACTTAATTAAGTATAAAGAGCAAGGCTACTACAGTAGAGACTTATAATAATAAGTCTATAATAAATTTAAAGATTAGTCTAACGTAGATTTTAATACTGCTTTAAGAGTAGTTATAACTACCTTCTATAACTTTATTATTAGCTGTGGTGTATAGGTTATAAAAGAGCCTATTAAAAGCACTATTAGTATAAGGTTAAAAAAGCTAGTTAATAATAAGTACTTCTTAAAATAAGATAATAAGATAATATATGAAATAGAGGCTAAGTATAAGGTCTTTTATAACTACCTTAATAACCTAGACTTTGTATAAAATATTAAACGAATCCTACAAGCCACTCTCTTACTATCAATTAATAAGGTGTGCAACAGCTGCGAAAGTATGGACTTTTTATATAAGTCATGCAATGAGTTAGATTATTAATAACGTACCTCATACAGCAACCTCTCATTCAAACCTCCCCTATTTAAAAGGCAAACTAATAAAACCTCCCTCATACTAAGTTCGCCCATAACTGCTACTATAGTTAAGAGGCAGTCACCAAGCATAACTGCTCTCCTAACTAACAGGCTAACTACTTATTAATTAACTAACCTTATTAAGCTATATTTAGACGATTTAACGTTAAAATATAGTAGTAGTAACTATGAGACCCTTAACTCAAAGCTTCTGATTTTTTATAACCTCTGCACAAGGGTTAGTATCTCCAGTAACTACTATAGGTCTACTATCTTATTTATGCTTATAGGTAGTGCGCAGGAGTATTATACTAATAACCTCTATAACTATACTATTAGTTTTAATATACTTATAGTAAATATTAAATCATAGTTTAAAGGGGATAAAGTCTACCGCGCGCATAACATAGAGTTACAAAGGCTTAGTTATAAGTAAGTTACCTATAAATCACCTAGTAAAACAAGAGTTAAAGTACTAGACTTACTTATTAAGAAAGTCATAAAGCTAGTTAGGGCTATAACGTAGCAAGGTATGCCTACTAATAGTAACTATTGTAATACTCTACTTGCTTATTGCTAGGGCATACCCAAGTATGTAGCTGCCCTACTTAATCTACTTATAACTTATAATATACTTTGTATATAGTTAAGAAATAGCGTAAGTAATGCAGCAGCTATATGTAAGTAAAAGGCATAGTACCTTATAGAAGGACTGCTTAAGCTAGACTAGTAGTACTTTACTAACTGCTACTATAATGGCTGATGTAGCAGTCGCTTGCTACAACAAGGGTATAGTCCAAGGCCCTAAAGTAACTGCCCATGAAGCAGTGTATTTTAAGTAAAAAAGTGCTTTGTTTATAATAAGGAAGGATATTAGTTAATAATGTACTTAAAAGAGGAAAGAGATACCTCTTATAAGCGGCTCTAAAGGAGCTACTTTGCTAAAAGATTTAAATAATACTTTCTTAACTATAAGAGTAAAGAGCCTAACTCTCTTAGTAATATAACTAATAATAAGTATATACTAGATGATAGTAAAGAGCTCTTTAAAATGTGACTTTCTTTATATCTATAGTATTTTTTAGTAAAGAAAGTATCAATAGCCAGAAGGTCTACATATAACTACGTAACTAGGCTACTTTGTATGCTTTAATAAAAGAAGACCCTTTTGCACAAGACCCTAGCTAAGAGCGAGGGTTAGGTAAAGTCTTTATGCTTGACGACTGATACTTTGCTATAACCTTTTAGGGTATTATACTGGATACTAGGGCAGCCTAAGTATCAACCGCAGGCTACTAATAATATACAGCCCTTTACAAGTACCTTAGTGTAGAATTACCGCTAGATATAAGCTGCGCTAGTAAAGTAAGTATTAAATTCAGCAGCGGCAATTTATTTAACTCTCTTAGAGCTGTTGCTATACCTACCTCTATTAACAAGCTTACTTTCTATGTAATAACCTCTAGTACCCTGTTTCTTTTATACCTTAAAGATATAGACTCTAACAGCGTACAATTTAATAACCTCACTAACATACTTATTAAGGGTATAACTATAGTACTAGTAATATATAAATAGGGCTACCTGTAGATACTTTTAAAGTAGCTAGAGTATAGCATAGTATAATACTATCTTACTAATATAGAGCTATAGCAAATACATCACCAATTCAGTTACCCCTCAGTCTATTAACTACACAAAGTACTCTAGCAAGCTAGCTATATAACAGCGATCTCAAACATTAAAGAGATTAATAAATTTTACTAGTATTACTAGCTAAATTCAAAGGCTCTTAGAAGGTTCAAGTTTACCCTCTATAATACCTATAACTTTAATTACAAGGTCTTTATTAATGTAATATACTTAGATAGTAATAAACTAGTATTCTATGTTATTAGTGGTATAACCTTCTTTAACGCAGCGCGATTTTTGCGCTCTATCACCGCGGAGCACATATAGGAAGCACTACGTATATGCTAGATTGATGTGTATCTCAGCCCTCCAGACTGGATTATTATAGATACTAGGCTAAATTTTTATATGGCTAAATTTAAGCGCGCTACCTATATACTATCTATTAAGGTAAAAGAGGTCCCTATTAAGGCTTATTATAGTATTAGTAAGGTTAAATAGTACTATATAATACTATACTAAGTATATAAGATAGTTTGTATAGAGTTAGAGGCTGAACCTAAAGTTACCTTATAACTTACTGTGAAAGCGATTAATAACACTGCGGGCCCCGACGGCCTTATCCCCATGCTATTAGTCTTTGGTATATACCCTTGTATTAACAATGACTTAGCCCTATTGCCCTTAACTCTGCAGCGCGCAGAAGCTGTATAAAAGGCAATAGAGGAGATTTGTAACATCCACGTGAAAAGGTAGGTTAATGAAGCGCTTGCAACGCACAATAGACCTGACACTATAACAAGCGCAGCCCTCCCTCTATAATTACTTATTAGGGTATACTACTAAGGCAAAGGTTAGAGAGGACCCTACTAATTAACTACTAATAACAGTACTAGCAGTACTATTAAGACCCTGTTGGGACTACGCTGATTCCCTATTACTACTGTTAAGCTATGGTATAACCTATCTAAAGTAGAGGACCCTGTTGATCACGCGTAACCTAGACCGCTAGCAACCACCGCAGTAGAGGTACCCGCAAATGCTCTAATCAAATGTAACTCTATTGTGGTCGCCGCGCAGCTGCCACCAGCAAGAAGAGGCCTAGGCTAACCAAGGAAGAATCTAGCTTGAATTTTTACTACAGAAGTTACGCCCACAGTCCCTGTAATTAACTGCGTTTTTACTATAAAAGAGGATACTAACTACGTACTAGTAATTAAGCTATATAAGAAGGGTATAATAACCACGCCTAGTAAGCTATTTAAACAGTTAGATACTAGTAAAATCTAAGGACTTATAAACTGCAGTATGTTTTTTATTATTAAATATAACAAGCAAAAGCATAGTAGGATATACATTTTTAAGTTATAATTAGTGTACAAGGTTAAGGGTAAAAACAAGCAGCCCTATAAGAAATTGTAACTAGTTATCTAAGGTTACATAGATAACGGCAAAGCTGTGATTTTAACCTAGTTACTAACTATCTAATAAATAGCTTAGTAAGTAATACTCTCTATTGTACTATTACTTTTATAATAGGGTTATATCCTCTAGTTATATAATATAACACAAGCATATATGTCAGAGGCAGGCTTGGCCCAAGTGAAGAAGTCGGCGATAGGGTCACTTAGCTGGTCAACTGCTGGGTATATAGGTGTAACAACATTCGAATCTGGCCTATCCTAACTATCGTGGGCCTGGATGAGGGTTTTATCCCTCATCTGGATGACTAATAAAGCCCCCCCTGGGGCCCACCTGGGGCCCACCGGCGGGAACCTGACAATATACCTAGTTAGTAACTAAATTAGTATATACTATCCTTACCTAACTTTCCCTTAAAATTTACTATCTCTATGTAATAGATATAATTATAGAGGTCAAATAGCTACTCTATAGCATACTAGAGGTAGGTACTTATTAGTAAGCTATATATAACAACTACTACAGAAAGAGCCTCTAGATAGATTTATCTACTTTTAACCCATGCTTACTTATTTTAGTACCTAAAAATAATAACTTTATAATAATAGGTATATGAATAGATAATACTATTAGCCTTATAGATAAATTATTCTCTAACTATAAAAACTATATACTAAAAGAAGCTACTTTTATAGCTAAACCTAAGTAACTTTTTAAAGTTAACAAGCCTATTACTTTTAATAGTAGTATATTAACCCTTAGTAATAATAGTAAGATAACCCTTTACTAAAAGAACTAAGGTAAGAAGCTATAATTAGTTAACCCTAGCGTGCCTAATATGAAGTAGTAGTATATTAAGTAGTATACTTAAGGTATATATATTACCTCTATTTACTAACCAGAAGTAGCCTTTAACTATTTAATTACTACCTAGCACTAGTTACCTAGCCTAGCTAAAATTAATAACCTTAACTAGTAGGTTAAGTAGTAGATAGATAACCTTAACCACAGGCTACAATTTTAACTACTAGATCTTGCTAGTGCTAAACTCTTTATATTTATTAACAGCTCTTTTACAAACAATAGCAATTTAATATTATAACTTAGCTTTATTATTATACTTACTAATAAGTCTAGTAATAATAAAGAGTGTCTATCCACTAGCAGAGATACTGCTTTTAACCTCATAAGTAATATCATCCATTTTAGCTCTATGAAGTACAAAAGAGTCACCCGCAGCGTACTTGCCTCTGAGATATATGCAATGGTTACTAGAGCTGACATGGCCCACGCAATCAGGACTACGCTAGCAATGGTCTCTAACTGCCTCAAGGTTCCTTAGATCCCTACAACCATATACACTAATTCATACTCACTATATAAGTATTTAGTAAAACTCAGCACTACAAAAGAAAAGCAACTTATAATAGATATTATAGCTTTTTAATAGTTATACAAATGCTGTGAGATTTTTGAGGTACAATAGATCTACGGTACGGATAACCTAGCTAATAGCTTTACGAAGTTATTACTAAATAAGGCACTAGAGAAGCTTGTTAGTACTAAGTAAATAAAGATATAGATAAATAGATAGGTTTTGCGCATGTGACATACAGATATTACATCAGTAGCAAGAAGTTAAATACTTTGCAATTTGGATTTTTATTACGTTTTTAAGCTTTTTAAACCAAGGGCTAGCTAGCGACTATTTGGCCACAATAAAGAGTTGCTAGTGTTGCGATGCCAGCCTATTGTCAGGATCCATTGGAGTTACCCGCTAACTCCGATCCCGCTGGTCACGTGAGACCGGTCCGAGCTCGTCCGCGGGCCCACCCGCGGCAGCCACTTTCACCGCCAGCTCAACCTGGCGGCCCTCTTGATAGTTACACTTCTTCACGCATAATTGACCCTTTTTGAGACCCCTTATTCGTCGCCCGCTGGTTATCACCAGACCCCTTTCGCCTTGCTTACTAACAAACTATTTTTATATAGACTTATTCTAAAGAGCTATAGGTAACTCTCTTTTAAAGTAAGTAAGAATTAATTATTAATTACTTATAATTATTAAGAATGGTAAAGAGAAATAATAAGTAATAAAAATCCTATATACTAAGTAAAGAGTATATAAGAAATAAAAATAAGATACATAGTAAGTACTTATATAATAAGAAGGGTTTAGTAAGCTAATATAGAAACTAATTAAACTTTTAAAAGAAACTATAGCTATAAATATATATAAGTAGAAATATAGCTTTATATTTATAAATAATAGAGATATTATTTATATATCAAAAAGGTATATAAAATAATAAAAAATAAGATAAAGTAATAAATCTCTTATTAAAGGGCTATAGCTTAAAGTAATACTAACTCTATAGGGTAGCTAAGAGTAGTAATAATATATAGAGTATATATATATAGAATAAAAGTTAAGAGACTCTCTATTACTAAAGAGCTCTAAGGTTTAGTAAAGATAATAAATATAAAACTATATTATTAATATAAATAAAGTTAATAAACTTAAGAAAAAAGTTAATAAAAAGAGCTATATATGAAACCTATAAAGAATAACTTATTATAGCTAGAGAGGTAGTGATACTTTTTTAGGTTATTACTAAGTACTTTACTTAGGTAACTATAAGCTTACCTATAGTAAAAGCTATATAGGTAAGAGTAATACTAGTAATAATATATATAAAGAAAGTAGCTAGTAGAGCTAGAAAAGGAGAGACTAGTATAGAGGTAATAGAAGCCTTATAAGTAGCTTATAAGTACTTTATAAGGTATACTTTTTAATAATAAAAGCTTAGTACTTAAGCTTTATAAAAACTATCTAAGCCTTTATAGCTAAGTAATAAGCTATATCTTAAGAAAAGAACTAAGTTAATATACTATATATAACCTATATATAAAGAAAAAGGCTACTTATAAGCTTTATAATATTAAGAGTTTTAATATTAACTACCTTAAAGATATATTACAAGTAGGTTAGAGCAACTAACTCTAGCACAAAGCAAAAGCTTTAGTAATAATACTCCTACATCATTATCCCCTATTCTATATTATATAGTTATGCCAGCTAGCACCCTAACTAATTAAGCTATAATACCATGTCTCCCCTCTAAGAGGCATATCCCTATACTAGTAACTAACTAGGTATATCACAGGTATAAGTAAGGAAACTCCAGTAGGGGTACAGGGTAACTAGTCCTATATATACTACCTATAGTTAGAAACACTAAGGACCCTAGGGAGGTATCTTATCTAGCTAGTAGCGCTGGGATTTGAACCTATATCCTTGTTATAGGGTAGGAGTATTATTGTGTCATGAGCGGGTTAGGGTAACTAACTCTAGTACAAAGCAAAAGCTTCAGTAATGATACTCCTGTATTATTATCCCCTGTTCTATACTATATAGTTACGCTAGCTAGCACCCTAACTAGTTGGGCTATAACAAGATAGTGATAATAATTACTATTTTAGTATAAAGAGCTATAAAGCTCTTAGAGATCTATAATTATAATATTAGTATATAATATTAATAATATAAATATATAAAAGCTTATACTAAAGAGGTATTTTTAATTACTTTAGGTATAATAAAGATATTAAATACTATAAGAGAATAAGTCCTCTTAGTATAGGTTAGTACTCTTATTAAGTATAAGGTAATAAGTATATAAAAAGTTAAATAAAGAATAAAGCTTACTTAGAATAAAAAATAACTTATACTACTAGTACTTAGTAAGATAGGTAGTAAACTTAGGCTTTAGCTTAACTTTAGCTATAGATAAGTTAGTAAGTATTAGAAGTACTAAAAGAGAAGTATACTATTTTATATAAGAAAGTTAGCTTATAAATATAATATTTATAGAGAGTAATAACTTGTAAAGAAAATAGGATTAAGAAAAGAGAGACTATTAAAGTCCTTACTCTTAAAGTTAGAAATTATAAAAAGCTATGATCCTTATTAATAACTAACTTAACTAAAATAATATATATACTTATATATAAATTATAATAATAAGAATAAAAGTAACTTATAAATATCTTAGATTAACCTCTTTATTATAAGAAAGTAATAGTTAGTAAGTAATTTATAAAAAAATATAGGTATTATATAATTTAAAGAACTTATAGTTTTATAGTAAGAGTTAATAAAGAATAAAGAAGAAAGAAGAAACTATAAAATAACTAAAGGCTTATTTTTTTTATAAGCTAGTAGAGAGGGTAGGGTATATATTATAAGCCTATGCTGTAATAGTAGTAGCTAGGCTATACCTACTATATTATTTAGTTAAGCATATAAACCTACTTTGCGCGTACATATATATAACTGTGCGATTAGTGTATATAACCTATATGAAACCTATTTCTCTCCTTAGCTTTAGATAACTAGAATTAAGCTACTGTTTGCTTGCAATAGTAGCACTAGCCCTTTACAATATCTAAGGTTTTTTAATAGTTTTATTAAGTTAAATAAAAAAGAAATTAAAAAAGAGTTTAGAATAAGTTCTAAATTACTTCTAAATTAATTCTAAAAGATTACCTAACTATAGTTAGGTAATCTCTAGCCTGCTCTACTTCTAAATTTTTTTTATAGGTCTTGGTCAGTAACCCCCGATGGTCAGCTAAACTACGTCGTCGCTAATCGCTAATCAGGACTCTTCGTTCGCTTTCACGACGCAAAGGCTTTCCATTTCGGGGTGTAATATCTGTCTTTGAAGCTGTGTAACACAAAAGTTTACACTGTGCTGATGGATGATGACATCATGAGGGATTGCGACCTGATGCCTTTTACAGAGTTGAGGAGCTGTTGAGCTAGAGCAGCATGCACTCATTGTTTAGATACTACTTGATGGAGAAATACCGAGTGCAAAGCTAAGCCACTGCAGGTCTGGGCAATAAAACGCCCGGTAACGCCAAAAAAAAACCTAAAAAAAAAACCTAAAAAAAAACACCTAAAAAAAAACTAAAAAAAAAAACTGCTATTTTGATCCTCGCCTTGATCATAGCTGTACACATGCGAGCGACGAGAAGACACTAGGTAGGCATGAACACCCGTGACAGCACAAGTTACCACAGAAATGCCTCTTGACCATGGCTGAACAGAAAGGTGGTCATGGTTCTGCTAGATATGTCATAAAGGTAGTGGTAGCTTTGGAGCGTGAGTTACCCGAAATGCGTGAGTGACAATGGCAGTAATATATTGCACGGACCCTGCATTTAAAGCTCTCTTGAGGCTCATCCAGTGGCGCTACTTTAAGGGTGAGGCACCTGGCGAGCGAGGGTGAGCTAGGGTGAAGAATATCCACTGAGGGCGAGGCACAAGAAAGCAAGGTAAGCAAAGCTAAAACTATTAGTATTATAGAGGCAAAGAATAATTTTAATTAGATTTTATAAGATATAAACAAGGCTAGCCTTTATATCCTAGTTCTTTATTCTTTCTATTACCGCCGTATTAGATTTTCGCGACCTTGGTGGTCGAAACCATCGCTGTCAACTTGTCAAGGCCGTGCGACACAGCCCTTCTAGCAGCCGATTCAGATCCAACAGGGGAAACTAGTTGTGGGAGCTGCCGAGTATGACCGCGGCAGCGACGTAAAGAGACACAACGAGAGCAGAGAGTGATACAGAGCAATAGCAAGGTGAACGAGCAAACAAGCAAGCGATAAACAAAAGGCACAAGGCAACAATAGGTATACTGTAGTAACTGTATTCATGGTTGAGAATGCTACCTGGGTGACCTACTCGGTCTCGTGGTATAGGTACCCGACTGACCCGTGACATATAGGTCAGCCAACCATGTGGCCTTGCGACACCGTGGCTAAGGTCCTCGCCGTCGAAGTGAGATCTGGCATCATCATCTAGGTCGACAATTACTTTACACTATTAGGTTTTTTTTTTATTGAATTTATATATTGAGATTTAGTATATGCTAGAGGTGTTATTACTAGGTTATACTTATAGTAATGCTGTGATGCTAGGTGAGTTATCCTTTGAGTGACCGAACTGACCTCACACAACCTCAGACCAATAAGATCACAGCAATCAAGGCCATTTATCCAACAGCATTCAGCCCTCATCAGTATAGACCCACTTTTGGGTTGTGTGAGGTCAGTTCGCACTCAAAGGGATACTACACTGCTGACGGGGGTCTATAACCGCATTAAAACTATAAAACTACTAAAGGTCTTGAGAGACTTATTATAGAATAAACAAAGTAACCCTAATCTGTAGTTGATTTACTAGGAAATTAGATCGGTAATGCCCGAATATTTAATGTATGCTACATACTAACATAACCTATACTAGCTATCAGACTAATTGAAAGAAGCAAAGCTCTTGCTTTCTTCATACGCCCTTTTTTTCTATATATACTCTATCTTTCTCTCAATCATCAACTGTCTTCACTATACTTCAGATCACACTCTCTCACTACAATCTAATCTACTCTTAATTCCTACGCTTTCTTCTCTATCAACTATCCTCCTTATCCTTATCCGACACAATGAACCCCAAGTCATTCATTACTTTCTTCTTCATTGGCGCCGCTGTTGGTGCCGCAGTCCCTTCGACTGATGAATCAGCTACCTCTCACTTGGAGCGCCGCAACGACTGTTACGAAAACTGCATGCTTGTTCATCGCGAATCTGGAATCAGAAACTTGTCGTCCTACTGCCGCAGAAAGTGCGGACTCTAAGTTATTACTCAACAAACATACTGGACTCGGTTCGCCATACAGCGCCTAGCGGTTACAAGACAAGGCTTTATTCCTGCATAAGGGGTGCAGACTCATAGAACTGGGGCATAGGTCATGTGGGCCAAGATCATGTAATGGGCGCTCACTATGGATAAGGGACTTATGGATTATGGTGTGATGGGATGAGAGAAACAGAGATTTAATTTTCCAGGAAGGCAGCCCAGAGGCAAAGGGGCGTTCATCCTTTTCGACACACTTCACTTTGATAATTATTAGCAGTCATTCAAGACAAATACACCCACAGTCATTACCGTACTATCTCATTCTATGGCTCTAGGAGAGCACTAATATTCCTTCCAGATACCGGTTGGTGATGGTGATAGCGATGTGCAGCCAGACGCTGACGTTGAGCTGGTTCCCTAGCAGCCGGCTGCTGGATAGTAGTATGATCCGTCGCGCCCGGTCCGTCGTTCACGTCCGTTCTTCCTTCCGCGTCCAACTCCGCCATCTCTTCCATGCTCGGCCTGGCCTTTGTGCCGTCCTCGCCGCCTGCGTCGTCAACATTGCCTCGCCCCTCGTTCTGCCCGCCCCTGTGCCGCCCTCCGGCTTCCCCCGTTGCGCAATCTCGTCCGCCCACAAGAACGCGCTGTAGTGGTGCGCCTGCGCCGTGACGCCCTGCACCTCCTGCCGAAATGGAAGCGTCAAGAATCTCAGCCCAAATGGCAACCGACTTCCAGAGTCCTTTTTCAGTATTGACGTTGCAAAAGGCACATTTACCCCCTACGAATACAAGGCGCAGGACCTCTGGGGCGAGTGGTAATGGACATTATCAAGAACCACCACGCACTTCCCAAAAAGGCTTTGCTGTTTGCCAAAGCTAGACAAGAACGCATGTATTATCCAACATGGGGACTTTTTACATATTCATTTTTTAGCCTTCAATTTTGCTTTCATTCGTTCATTTAGACCACTGCAGATACTTTGTTACTTATTTACTATATGCTATACCTATCAGGATCCGTTTATGGGGTCTGTGCTATTATATTGTGACCTTTAGAGCTTCTACCGTCGATGGCTTTCGTCTCGGCATGCCAATCTCACCAGCGTATGGCACGACTTAATAAGCCAAGGTCCAGCACAAAGCTCACCGTGTCCTCATGTATAACGAGCGCTGCTGAGCTTATCAAGTCTTCCCTCGGCGGTTAGCACAGCCGATACCAGAGTTATGGGAGTCGAGACATGCTGTGATTACAGCAGAATCAGAGTCTATCAGAATGGTTTTCGGCTGGGCTTGGTGGCCTCGGTCCTGAGTAGATAGCAATGGCTGCACTGAGCGGAACTCGAACTGTAACGCTTAGTTTCGTACCAAAGATGACCAAGCCAAGTGGAATCGAGGACTTATAAGCCATATATGTGTAGAAGGATTGCCAGCACAATCAAATGGGTTACTCGATTGATGCAGTGGCCGCCTACAAAGTTTTCCGTCGCAAACACTGCAAAGTCAACTTGCCCTCCATGAAGGTAAATTATGCCTCGGACCCCGGTACTCTCGACGAGAGAAGCCTTTACCGCCCGGCAGCCGACGTTGGGATGTATTGGCGTGGATATGACAACATCACAATAATATTCGGCGCAGTAAGTTACAGTCCAGATCTCACATCCGCAACAAATACTAGAAATTTGTGGTCAGACCAAGAGCTCCGCGGCGTATTATTATTACCACTACCAAAATTCGGCGGGGACAAATGGTATCACGTAAGTTGCCCCGCCTGTCATCAGATCAAGCCGTGTTATGAGTGCAGCGGGAATGAGATCAGAAGCCTATTCCGCGGTGCGGAACGGAGAAAGACGCTTTGTTTTAGTTTATAGACCCTTTCCTTCTCAACCATAAGCTGACATAGATAATGGTCTGGTAAATCTACTTGGTGTAATGTCTACCATGTGCTATGTCACGTGAGATTTACTGACTACTTACAACACCCACCTATATATAGGGTCTCTCTTCGCTTTCATAGAGCTAAGGCACTTTGACACCTTCTCTCTATACCTTGCTGTGTTCTCTAACTCGTGGCATTGGAAGCCCTTAGTTCAATCACACGCGTTCGAATCGTGTCGGGTCTGAAAGCGCTACTACTCTTTCTGGCCAAAAAACGTAACTCTCCGTGGTGAGTACAAATGCCCGACCCTTTGCCAATCAGGTTCTATGTTCTTGTCATGTTCTTGTCGATTTTTATTTTTTGGACTAACGGAAACCAGACCAGAACCATGCGTCCATCCTCGATGCTCTTCCTGGTCGCCTTGGCCTTAGCTAGTCCGGCTCCTAGTGTCGACGGCGACAGTCTCGTCAAGCGTGTAAGCTGCGCCGGTACCCACATTATTCCTGGCACGGCTTGGGAAGGATGCGGCTTCTACCGTGACGACGATAATAGCCTGGTCTTTCAGTGCCCCCTCGATGTTCATTGTGTCTGCTCCAGGGAGACGGCAACGTGTATCTGGGCTTGAGGTGGACATCTGGCAGCCTGTGTTTTGGAATACAGTGGAATCAGGTTAAGGTGCCTTTGGACATGGTGTCACGATAGCTTCATACATTACTCGCTCTTGGCATCAGCCTGGCCACGAGCCCCCACAGGTGCACAACCTTCATTACTCGTACCACTTGCCTACATATATGTAGGATCAGTCTTTTACATAATCACTCTTTCATCATACAAGCCACTTTCATTCCTATTCTTATATGCCCTGCTGTGTGCTCTAACTATGTCGTGACACATGGAAAGTTCCTCACACATGGTTCCCACCAACATTTCGGAGTTTGCCGAAACACTTCCGTTGATCCATGAGTGCAAGCTTGGATATTCAGGCTTTGTTTGGTAGTCAACTATGAGACTGGTTGAACGTTGCCGTCTTTGGGAATGCAGGAGCTTAAGGCCCTGCAATGAGTACGTACAAGATTCAATGACTGATGCTATCCCAATAGAACTTATCCCTCGGCGCACTCTCCCATTCGCCACCGGGTAACACATCCTTTTCACCGCAGTGTAGAGTGCATATCTGATTCTCCCTTTGCCATTGGGTCATCCTCTCGTACTTCTTGCATCGATGTGGCGCATCCATCGTCTTCCAGGCCCCGAGGCCCGAGCTGTCCCGCTGGAACAAGACTGGGGTCAAGTCGGCCTGGCATTGGATCATTGTAAACAGCGAGATTAAGCAGTGGTTGGCGTGTAGCTGAAACACGAGGTCTGATATGTTCATGTCAGTGGCAGAGTCCCACTGCAGCCGATATATGTATCGATAGATCCACGTGGTACAGTGCAGCTGATGTGTCACTGGGAGTTCCAATATTAGCGTGTGGGAAGCAGAACGTTAGCGACCCCCTCACTACCTACCTTCCATGACGCTGAGCACTTCGTCGTTAAACGGGGGCGGACGCGTCCACCAGCTGTCTTCGAGAGATTTGTTTATCCTAGGCAATTTGTTGAGCTCGAAACCAACAGCACCATCTAATTGACGTTCAGTATTGCCAGGGAAACTGGTCTTGGGATCGCTAGTGTTTCCTTACAGTCATACAACGCCTTCCAGGCGTTAATCCTCTCCCCCGTGATGCCGTCGCCGAAGAGCTCATTGGGTATGATGTCTGAGTCGTACTGGCGCCACTCCCAATCCAGCACCATTTGCACTGGGTCTGGAATCCCTCAGATTAGCATAAGGCCCAAAGGCGCTAGGGGCTTTTCGCAAGCGACTTACGGCCGGGCCACATCTTGCTTTGACACACATTGTCCGAGGCCACTACAGACAACTTCAGCCCATAATAAGAAACAGATGTGATGAATAGAAGGCAGCTCAGGGCCAACACGACAGTGGAACTTTGGCGATACCACCGGAGTGGTTCCCAGGTTTCTTCTAATGAGTCACCCTCATTCTCATCTAGCAGTGGCTTCAACCCTTCCTCGCGCAGAGATTCATACTTCGAAGGCGTTTTCTCTGCCGTTGGGTCCAAGCCAAATACGACGCGAAGATAGGAAGCCATCTAGAGGCGCTCTAACATTGATGAGTTGAAAGCGTTGCTGTACCCGATACTCCTGGTAGTGAACGGAACACCCTTGGTCTGGATAGTGTACACTTTCACGTTTGGCTATTCGATTGCCATGCGTAACCATCTGTTAGGTGCCCATGCCAGGCGACTGAAATCAAGCCCTTGTTTGCTGACTGGATGCATGGATTGGTGACAACAGGCGTGTCATCGTTGACAACTGTCTAGCTGTCAGATGACGGCGCATGTCAGCCCCTGTCGTCAGCATGGCCAGCCCACTGCAAGACGCGGGGGCATACGAACCGGAAGAGCAAAAAGTAGGTGGCCTGGTGATTGAAGAGATTGCTTTCACTGACTAAAGACAGATGTTTCGAATTTTGAATCCAGATTGCCAACAGCATGAATTGCAAGATGGGCTTTCCCCACGAACGAAATCTGTTGCAGTATGGGGTGTGGCTCACGTCGACGGTGCTGTGTCTTTCATCAGTACTGGTATCATTAAAGGGCCATAGTCTCCAGCCGACGGATATACAATGCGTACGGCACGCATCTTCGTGGTCACCGGCCACGGAGGCAATTGAGTACCACTGGGAAACGTGGGAAGACATCGACTTCTTCACGACGTCAGGGTATTTTCAACGGAAGCCCTCGAAGAAGGTTGATCAGGCTTGGGATGCGTTATTGCCCAGTAAGTCGAAGGGCCGGGGTGGCTATGAAATCATCCTGCATGTTCAACTGACTTGAAGCTTCAAGAACACCCGATCGGCATACCTACCTCCAAACTGGGGGCGCTAGGGCAATCAGACCCTGCCGACGACGCTGCGTGGGTCCGTCATCCCGGTGATGCGAACCAGATACTCGCATTGCCTGAGTACGCCGTCCAGCTCGGATGTCTCAATTTGCTCCGGCAATGGGGCTTCTTGCCCCAAAGGGATGCCTGGGCACAGAATCCTGAGATGGATTATTCGCACCTGGCGTCCTTCCAGGGCCGCGAGTCCATGGTCTGGCAACGAATGCATCAGTGCTTGGAAAGGATCAAGCAGTCCCTAATGGTATGTTGAAATGCACTTTTCTTTATTATCCGATCAACATTCACTAACGAATGTCTCTGGCTGCGGCTGTTATTAGTGCTGGGGTGACACGGGTACTATCATATGGCATTATCCAACGAAAGACGGCGAGCGCGTCCATTTCGACATGGGCACCCTGCATAAGTGCCGCAATTTTGACAAGATACAGGACTGGACCAAGGAGAACCAGGTCGAGGCCGTGTCTATGGAGAATCTTTGGTGGAGTGGGAGTAACAATGTCCAATGAAGACCTTGGGGTTTTTCGTTTGTTAACAAGAACAGAAAGCAATTAGCCATGAACTATGATGCATTCAATACTTTTCCCCTCTGCTGTTAAAACCTCATACTAGCGGCTTCACTGCAGCGATGATGTCAGCTTCTCCATCATCTCCTTCTCCTCATCACGATAGATGGCGTATTGGCCAGCCCCCATTTTGCTAATAATAACATATATCTCCTTAAGCTCGTCTTCTGCCTCCTTCCTCTAGGTTGGGCCCTGCTTCCACATCGCTTTAGCCAGCATCCTCCGCACGCTCATTGCCTAAGGTAAGTTACAGCCAAGACAGCTATCCAGCCATACCCTAACCTCCCTCTCCATCTTCTCTATCTTAGTATAGGTACCTCTAGCAAGCAAAAGACTTATAAGACTATGCAGGTACAATAGGTTAGCTAGGTCCTACCACTTCTTATACAGTATAAGTCAAGTCACCCACTTTTGGCCCACCCCTGCATTTGGCCCACCCAAAAAATGCCTCCCAGCCACCGACTTTCTATATACCCTCTGACTTCTAACTATCACAACATTTTCTATTTTTATCTAAATCACTTCATTTTTTTAGGATATATTCTTTATACTATTATAGTCTAATATACTGAAAATGAGATTAATCGGGCTCTTGAGGATATCACAAACGGCATATTGGCTTGCGATGCCTCCAAGCGATGGGGTGTACCACGTTCAACCCTCTGGAATCGCCTCAAGGGCTACTAACCAAGGTTAGCTACTTTTGAGAACCTCTAGCAACTATCTTGTGAGCAAGAGGCTAAGCTAGCTAGCTGGGTGTAAATACAAGCTAATCTTGGGCTTGTACTAACTTATTAATAGCTAAAGGATTTTACCTAGTATATACTACATACTATAGGGGATAATTAACCTCTAGGTAAGCAATAGGTAAATAGCTTCTAGTACTATAACCCCTCTATTAAGGTCTAGAGAAGTTACTTTATTAATTCTAGATATATAAATAGAATATTTACTAAGGTTATTAGAGACTAGTTTAGATATCTTATAATACCTTATATTACTACTATTAACCTATCTAATAGATATAATATAGATAAAACTAGTATCCTTAAGGGTAAGGGTAATAATAGGCTAGTACTAGAAAGGGTAGAGATAACCTTAGTATAGAAAAAGTAGCTTAGATTAAGAGCCTAGGTCTCTATTATTAAGTATATCTTAGTAATAAGTAAGGCACTTTATCCTCTTATTATTTATAAGGGTAAGATAGTCTAATAGTAGTAGTTCTCTTTAGACCTTACCCTATATAATAGATAGGAATTTACAGTAATAGATAATAGGTAGACTATAAATAATACTACTATTAAGTAGCTAGAAAGGGTATTCTTACCCTAGACTACTTCTAAGGATAGAGAGGCAAGACTGCTTATCCTAGATAGCTATAAGAGCTATATAATAATAGATTTTATATAGTTATACTATACCTATAATATTTATCTATTATTCTTATTACTATATACCTTTTATATCCTCTAGCTACTTAATTAGTTAGTCTTTAGGCTTATAAAGTTAGTATATTATAAGGAGCTAGGGTATCTCACTTAGTAAAATAATTCTACTATTATTAGTAAGAGGCTCTTTATATCTTACTATTAGAAGGTAAGACTAATAAGTCTAATAGTTAGTTATTACAGCCCAACCAGTTAGGTGCTGGCCGGCATAACTATATAGTGTAGAACAGGGGATAATGATACAGGAGTATTATTACTAAAGCTTTTGCTTTATACTAGAGTTAGTTACCCTGACCTGATCATGATACAATGATACTCCTACCCTATGATAAGGGTATAGGTTTAAATCCTAGTACTACTAGCTAGATAAGATACCTCCCTAGGGTCCTTAGCATTCCCAACTATAAGCAGTATATATAGGATTAGTTACCCTATACCCCTACTAGAGTTTCCCTGCTTATACCTGTGATATACCCAGTTAGTCACTGGCATGGGGACATGCCTCTTAGAGGGGAGACATGGTATTACAGCCTAACTAGTTGGGTGCTAGCTGGCGTAACTATATAGTGCAGAACAGGGGATAATGATGCAGGAGTATTATTACCAAAGCTTTTGCTTTGTACCAGAGTTAGTTACCCTGACCCGCTTATAACATTAGTAATATTAAAACAGACTAGAAATATACTAAGTTATAGCCTATTACTATTATAAAGCCTCTTATAAGTAGCCTGCTACTATAGAAGACTATATTATTACATCTAGTATTAATAATACTAGTTAATAAGAGAAAAAGAGGTTAGAATACTATAGATACCCTAAATATAGAGGACTAGGTATTTACTATAAAGTAGTCTATACTAAGAAAGCAAAAGGAGCTAGATAACTAACTATAATTATTTAGCTAGCTAGATCAAACTATATATATTATATAACTACTCTTTAAGAAGGTTAAAAAAGGCTTCTAAGAACAGACCTTCTAGCTAGCTACCGCAAGGTATTAAATATAGCTTCTTAAGGCCAAGGTTAATAGTACTGTTCTAAGGAAGAGGAAGGCTGTTACTCTAGATCCAAATACAAAGTTTGTGACGATTAAAGAGGTACGGCAGGCCTAGATTAAGGCTGGCGATGCTGAGGATAGTCCAGATGAATCCAATGCATCAGAATTACCCAGTGAGGCCGAAAGTTGCATTATCGTAGCACCGAGATAATGTTGATAGTCAATATAATAAAGTAGTGGTTAGCATGATGGCGATGTTTTCGGGTGGGCCAAATGCAGGGGTGGGCCAAAAGTGGGTGACTTGACTTATATAGAGTATCCTTAGCAATAGTACATTATCTAAGCTCTAGCTAAATAAACATAATTACTAGCTAGATAGCCTACTAATAGGTATAGTTAATATTATAAAAGGTCTAGCTAGAGTTTTCTATAGCTGTAGCTTCGTCTTGCTTCTTCAGCTCCTTATGGAGTAGCTCAGCAAGAAGTTCCAGCTTGTTAACCCTACCTAGGTTGTCTTTGAAGTAACCTAAGAGCTATTTTAACTTTTCTAATGAAAAGCTTTGAAGAAAGTTTCTGCTCAAAGAGTATGGCAGGTCGTGCTAGAAGCCATTGTCGGGAATGGGATACTCCCAAGAGAAGCGGCGGGCATCTCCAATGTTTTTTTGCCCCCGCGAGTAGCGAACTGCGGATTGATCACCCATTAATCACTATCTGGTGCTTGACATGAATTGGCTGTGTTGCCCAGATGCCGTCGCTGCCTTACTCTCTGACAAGGATAAGGATGCTCTTCGTTAGGCGTGTGCTGACGCATGTGGGTGACCAGAACCTACACATGGCCGCATGTGCAAGGGTGTTATAGTGTTAGGTAAGAAGGAACCAGATTTCTGGACGTCCCTGTTCACCCACACCTCTTTACGTGGTTTGCAATTTTAAAGATTTCATCGTCTAATGAAACGTTTGCATATTGCCGCAATGGTACAAACGTCAGGTCTACGCTCTTGGGCTTCGCCTGCTCGTTCGCTATATCTTTTCTTGAACCACAAGAAGGTACAAGAGTATGACCAGCTAGAATCTGTGGAAACGGAACCGGACGTAGCCCACGATTCAATTGGAAATGAAACTGAGAAGAAACTGAAGTTCTACAAAATATGTTGCTGCTTTTTGGCTCTTGTTTCTGTTGCTCAGGGGCTGTTTCTTTTCGCGCGAGGCTTGACTGGGCAACAAAGGATTGAGCGTATGCTTCGATCCCCAGTACCGGAAAGTAAGTCTGCTCTCTTCTACGAAACCTTGAGAGACAGAAATAGTAGTACTAACTGTTGGTAAGCAAGGCGAAAGGGGTCTGGTGATAACCAGCGGGCGACGAATAAGGGGTCTCAAAAAGGGTCAATTATGCGTGAAGAAGTGTAACTATCAAGAGGGCCGCCAGGTTGAGCTGGCGGTGAAAGTGGCTGCCGCGGGTGGGCCCGCGGACGAGCTCGGACCGGTCTCACGTGACCAGCGGGATCGGAGTTAGCGGGTAACTCCGATGGATCCTGACGATGGGCTGGCATCGCAACACTAACGTCACTAGTCCCTTGGGAGCCAAGGAAATTCATCAAAAACAAGTCAATGATACATCCTAACACGGTAGAAGAGGTCGAGAGAGTATGGGGCGGCTACGGTAAGACCCCGTTCTTCTTATTCCACAGCAGCCGTTGCTACATGATGCAATTCTGCAACTAAGCACGCAACAGAAACCACGGTATTTGTACAAGTGCCGAACGCTTTGGATTACGGCCTCGCCCCAAACCGCGATGTTATCCCGGGGTCACGCAATATATACATGCCGACCGTGTATCATCAGCTCCATTGCCTCAAGAAGCTACACATAGCATTTGCAAACATGACCACGGCCACCTCCGAAGATGGCGTGGTCGCTGGAATGCATGCGGAACACTGCTTTGACTATCTCCGTCAGGGCATCTTGTGCGCAGGAGACTCGACACTGGAAGGTCCCGATCCAGAGGGCACACTCCTCGGCTATGGTTTCTCACATATGTGTCGCCGATGGGACGGACCAGGGAGTCTGGAAGAATATCGAAAGAAGTACATGGTTGATCCTCCAGCATTCTGAATACAAATGATCCTTGTTGTTTCTCATTGTTTCTGAAGCGTTTCTTAGATGATCAAGCTGAATGTTACTTTCCCAAAAGCAAATAATTACCAGGCTAAAGATATTATCGGCTCAAATATCTTCCCTCAATATATTCCCATGATTACAGAGTCGGATCCAAGTATCAATTTGACAATGAGCTATCATGGTTTTAACACTAACAGCAGCGGCCAGTGAGGTGAATCATCTTGAAGAATATAGCCCGTTCATCGTCTCTGACCTGAAGAGGATGGTTCAGTGATCGTTGCAACCTGCTGGATTGAACAATTCTTCACTTTTTAACGCTGAACATATCAAAGCAATGACGAAATGATGAACATAATTTCGTATTCAGTATCATATTATGTTCACGCTGCTGGCCATCCATACACCCATTTCCGACCCAATGTCGCGACACTCCCCCCCCAACGTTTAAATCGAGAACTCGTCAAGATCAACAGAGCCTACTTCTTTCCGGGAACAACCATAGCCCACAGCTCGTAGAGAGCATTGGCAATCTCTGCCATGTCGGGCTCAGTAGCTGCCGCAACGGGTGCGGTCTCGGGGTTGGCTGGAGTTGGTTTCGTCAGTGAGACAACTCGCAGGGTAAAGGCAATATTGCCTCTTCACACCATCAGTGTATTAAAACTCACAAACAGGGGCGGCCACGGCGGCAGCGGCGAAGATAGTGACAATGTTGTAAAACTTCATTTTGGTAGTGTCGATGCGATGACAGGATTCTCGGGTTGTGGCGAGGAGGTGGAGTACTATAATGCGGTCTACTGAGATGGCGATGTTCTTGTGGATCGAATGAGAAATACCAGAGACTGATTCATAGATTATAGAGTCGCAAATAACCAATTGTGTGTCTGCTGACAAGTCATATGTCATGTCCCCCCAAAGGCACTGTCGGGAGGAGGATGTCATATGACACTCTTCACAGCCAATCCACAACACTGGGTTCGCCTTCAACCCCCCAGAGCAACGATTTCTTGAGTTCAAGTCCAGCGAACCCGATATTCCGCTTGATGTGGACAAAGACTGCGCTATTCATTCATCGCTGTCATGGTCTCGCAAAGAACATCATCGGATACTTCGCAACCTCATTCTATGGAATGGGAAAAGCAGAGTCTCCTTGTTGACGAGGAGTTGCGAGAGCGCTACATGTCGACGACTTGGCTATATTCAAAAGCCAGCTTCATTATTTCATCTGCGCTCAATGCGATCCTGCTGTCTTTAGTCTTGATTTTGGCCATTCGACAGTCCAAAAGGCCAGGGGCCGACCCCTCTGCTGGCGTTTACTGTGAGAGATCTATACCTAAGTTATTCCTGCATTCTCTCGTATATCACTAATTCCAAGCCCGATATAGCACCGGCAAATGAGGCTATTGAATACATACCGCAGCATAAGTTTCAGTCCGCCCTTTTTAGTCACACCCCCTATATGGGGTACCCTACGGATGAGACTGATCAGCTGTGGAAAGACTTGTACAATGGTAGGACGATTGGGATTGTAGCTTGGAGACTGAACCTAACCAGAGAATAGAAGTTGCGATTTCTACCATCTCGGAAGACGAGGCTAAGCTTTTGCCACATCCTACGCTTCCGATTCCGGGAACGAAGAGATACTTGGTACAACTTGATGTGTTCCACGAGCTACACTGCTTAGACGACCTGCGGATGCTGCTCTACCCTGAACGCTTCCCAGGCATGGATGAGCTAAAGGACGAAAACGGCAACATTGATAGAACAGCGCATGCCTTCAGACACTGGGGTAAGTCTTCACCCACGGCAGTCCGAAAACCTCCCATCGGGATGCCTTCTGCTCACAGTTATACACAGACCACTGTATTGACGCCCTGCGGCAAACCATCATGTGCCATGCTGACGTGTCGCCCATCTCGTGGCGCCTCAACGTGCCCGTCAAGAAGATGCTCATCCCGCAGCTTTCGACGACGCACACGTGCCGTAACTTCAGCCGCATCCACGAGTGGGCGCGGGAGCACCGCGCGGGAGCTTGGAACTACAACGTGACGGCTGATGTGGCCGAGGAGATCATCCGCGATTCCGGGTTCGACCAGGCCCCAGACGAGGACATCGAGGATCAGTACGTGCATTTCCCCGGCGACACCTTTTTCCGCTACTGGAGGGAACACCCCGAAGAAGCGGAAATCGCGGTTCAGGAGGTTAAGGCGGCTCGGGCCAAGGCCAAGGCGGAGGCGGCGGCGGCGGCGGCGGCGGGTTAAACCCGACAGGTAAAAATAGGGAGAATGGGAGAAATGTGACCCGCATGATCCCACACTTTTAGCATTCATATCCACGTAGTCTGTACCTCAGTTTGTCGAATTATTCACTTTCCCCATTATGTCAAGTTAATACATCATTCGTCTCATTCTCGGATGTAATATTGAGTGTTATTGTGTCAAGCAGATGTATGTTGGAATCTCTTATCTCAACATCCATCGTTTGGAGCCGGGTCTTGGCGATAAGATCTTCAACCAGGTGAATCCGTGTAGGTATTAATACAAGATTCAAGTGAAAATTTCAATTCAGTTGAGTTGAGCAAGTGTATGAGACATTGTAGGATTAAGTCAACCTTTGGCATGCCTCAAAACGTGGGTCAACGTATCCCCTGCCACTATCTCCTTTTGGACGACCAAGGGATTCGCCTGGCTTTGTGACACAGCTTCAAGAATGCCACTCGAGCGCCGGCATTGATGCACTGCCCCAATCCCGTTGATGACTGAGACTTTCTCACCAGTACCTAGCCTTCCAGTAAAGGAAGCCTCTAGCGTGTCGTCTGCTGCACACAGTATACTCTGCCAGTCCCAAGAGTTAGCAAGTCCGTAGAGCCAGGGGCAGTTTGACAAGAAGAAGAAGAAGGTGGGATATTCGCTAGCCTGTGCAATATATTCGAGACAATGAGTAGCGTGGCCCGCCCCATCCGCCAGCTTGATTTCGTCGAGGTCGTCGCGTCGAGTAGCCTCTGCATCTGCTCTTCTCCCATGAGAGTGTGCGCCGCTCATCCGGGCTTCGCCGCCATGCATGATGATGTCCTTCAGCATCTCAAGACAGTGTAGTTGATGAAGCATCGAGACCCCGAAGTTCTTGACCGGCTGCCCCTTTTCGCGGATCTTCATGAAACCGTTGCCCGAGTTTAGTTTGATAATGTCCTCGACCCTCGATAACAAAGTCTCGGGATACTCTTCTGGGCCGGTGTCGTGATCGTCATTCTGGGGATGCAACATCTCGTAGAAGAACATCTCAGGTGTTTGGTCGGAAACGTCTTCCCCACTGTTACAAGTGTTCGTTTCCAGGAGACGACGTCCGGTGTTAAAGAGTGTATCATAATGGTAGGTGGCTAAAAGTACGATTGATGTAGATAGAACAACTGCGCATGTAACCGTAGCTGCCCGTCGAGACAGCCAAGCTGCGGATGTCTGCATTTTCGCACATTCGACGCCAACTGCAGCCTGCAACAGGTGGTGAGATTGACAGTGTTAACTGATGTTTAGGGGTTTGAGTCGGATGCTGTCGGATGCATGGTAATACGGCATTGCTGATGTGTCAAGAGTGACATGCCACCAGTGCTGACCAGTACTTCAGTGATCATGGGTGTGTGCTGACAACGGCAGGATAAAAGGAGCAATGCGCGCCTTGAACTAATAGGAGAGACCCTCGATAGGATAAGTGATACCTTCGTTGATGCAGCGAATTTGGAACATCTTTGGGTAGACTAAAGGGTTTATACTACGAAACAAATTTGCAATTTACCCTGTATTATGGAAGTTTCTGGTCTTGAATTTTAACAACCTCAGGCTGTGATTGGAAACTTGGATAACGGCGAAATGTTGGATAAAAAAGGCCAAATATTCGAAATCACCAGCCACAAGTACCCCCTGAACTCAAATTATGTTATACTAGGCTAAAAATGGGAGGGTATATCATGATTATAGTTTAGTACCACAGAACTCTATGTTTTTAAATATTAGCTCTATACCTTATTGATTGGTAACTTTTAATACTTAGTTTTATTAGATTTCTCCTTATTTTTTATATAAATTCTTAAACTACCGATTAAGGTAGTTTAAACTTTATAAATTATTATCTAAGTTTACTTATAGTAGGTAACAGTAGGTAATAGTAGGTAATAGTAGGTAATAGTAAGTAATAGTAAGTAATAGTAAGTAATAGTAAGTAATAGTAGGTAATACCCTATAACTATAGTAGGTAATACCCTATAACTATAGTAAGTAATACTCTATAGTTATAATAGGTAATATCCTATAGTTATAGTAGGTTATGCTCTATAGTTGTAGTAGGTAAGGATCCTAGTAGTATATCTAGATAACTAGACTTTCCCCTAGCAGATAACTATAAACAACCCTAACCCTATATATTTCTTATTGGAGTTACCACCGTTATCCAAGTTTTATCCAAGTTGCCGATCGCAGCCTCAATAGTGTGAGTATGATTAATATCAGCAGACTTTCCCGCCAGCACTCGATTCATCCGATACTGAGGATAAGCCATAGAGGAAAAATGGATGCAGTGTTTCCAACATTACAGGGTAAGATTCTTCCAGGTGGTATAGATCTGTTAATCACGTACTCGTTATGCAATCTCGCCTGATCCGTCGTCCAAATCGTCGGGTCCAAACAGCCATCCATGGATTTCTTTGAACTTGTGCGTCATTTTCCTATACGGGTAGCCCTCCGGCCGTGTCAAAGCCACAAACGCCTTCTCGTCCAGCGCATTCTTCTGCTGCCACTCTACCACAGCATCAAAGTTCTTGCACTTGTGGTCGATATTGAAGTCTGGGAACGGGTGGGTAAGCGTGTCGGTCCAAATATGCGTGTAGGTATCGGTATTAGCGTTGCACATGATGTTCTGCATCAGCAGGTAGGTGCAGTGTGACAGGTGCAGCTGGTGGAACTCGGTCGTGGTGTTGAAGCCGCCCGGATACTTTTTTCCGTAGTAGTGGTCGAAGAAGACTTCCCGCCGGAGGGCGTCGAGGCAGTGCATCTGGTGGAACACGTCAAGCCGACCGAAGTAGGCGTCGTCGCCGTACCCCCAGTCTGACGGTATCTTGACCACTTCATTGGGGTCTTTGCCCATGCGCCGGACGTGTTCCGCCGTCAGGGGGATGGGTCGCGTGTCCCACAGTGCTTGCCATGCCTCATCCACCTTCTTGCTCGGCTCCTCGCGGTATATGACGGGAGGTGCTCGCTGCAAAAGCGTCGCATCCATGCGCCGTTTTTCAATGGCGATGTCAGTCTCATCGAGAACGGGCGCTGTGAAGAATGAAAGTCAGCCCCCCCTCGGTAAGACGAGATCTAGCATGCGAAGTCCAGGATGATACCTACAGAACATAGATATCGGTCTAAGCAGACCGTTTCGTGTGCTTCGGCCGCCATCCACGCTGCACCTGGCGTGTTTTGAGTGTAAAGAGGCAGCGAAAAGACCGCCTGAGATAATGAAAAGCGCGACGTTTACAGTCACAAAGATCGCTACGTGAGGTCCATGTAGGCCTCTTTGACTTTTTCGATGTGCTGAGACGAAATTGTCGTCTCTTGACGAGTCAGTGTCTGAACTGTCCAGATCATCATTGTGAGGCTTGCCCAAGGGACCGTATCTGGTCTTTGGACTCTTGAATATTTCGTTCCACATGACTGCACAAAGAGGCACTCTCGTAGTACACCGCAACAAGTGAACAATGCGGGCTCATGGAGGCGTCTTGCCTCTAGAGATCACTATTCAAGCGGCTATCGATAGTAGGCCCTGTTCATGTCATCCTAGTCGTTCCAAGATGTAAGACTGTCAGCATCCGGCTGTCAGCAAGTGCAGAACTGGGGTCATGCAGCGTCATAGAGTCAGCGCGCATCAAAACCAGACTAAAATCAAAAACGACGTTCATCAAAACCGATCGAGATCAGCCCGCCAAGAAGCATATGGCCGCTATCGTGGATGATGCCATTCTCCGAGAGGCCGTTTGTGTGACATCAATGGCAACGTCACCAGTTATCATCAACTCAACTTCCCAAGGATTAATGGGAGTTCAGCAAGACACGAAAGACGAAAACGCGAGCATCATGCACAAAACGCTTGCGCAGTTACGGCCGGGAAAAGACGCCTCTGTCAAGACCAGGATATCACGATGGATCCACCAAAAAGCTGAAAGCCGCTATATGCTCCTGGTTCTGGTTTTGATGGCATTCAGTGCGGTGGCAGTCTCGTTATCGCTGTACCTGGGCACCTCTCTCGCCCAGGGCCAGCTGATAACCACTCCTCGATCTCATGGATCTCCGCCGACTTCGCGGCCGCAAGCAGACGAAATCGCATTCGACTGTGGCAAATCCTACACCGACGCGGTGGCGCGTAACTGCACCCTAGATATCATGTCCGGGGCCTGGATCCCCGCTCCGTGCTACAACGCCACCGCCGCTCGGGAGGCCCTATCGCCCTCGTCCGCGGTCGCCAACCTCACGGGGAAGGGGTTTCTGCACTGGTTCCGTGATTGGGAGCACACCAGCCCCGTTCACCTCGACGAGCTGTGGACGCTCAACAATCTCAGGGCGTATTCCTGGCAGTCGTACCATGTGGTCCATTGCTTGTACAGCTGGGAAGTGCTTACGCGGGCCATCACACGCATGCGAGAAGGAGAAAAGGACGTATATGTGCACTCCAAGTTGCTGAGCGAGAGCCATACGCATCACTGTGCCATGGTCATTGCTGTCAATGCTGCGGAGACTGACCAATATCGGGGAACCAAAGTCGAGCTTCAGATTGGGCTTGGGAAATGTGCGAAGTTGGACCAACAGGGCGTCTGACCTGGATTTGTGTAAAGGTCAACGCCTAATGCATTTACGCGTCTAGTTCTTTCGTATTATACGCTACTATCATCTGTGGTAAAACATGACACCCAACTGATGCCGAAGCAGTTTTGTCTCGTCATAGGCCTTCCTTATGATCGCTGATCGGCGACTCGTGCGTGTATGTCTGCCCCCTCGTGGGTCAAAAGACTAAATATCTCCTCGCGATCAAATTCTGCGGCCGTGTGGATAGGGCTTAGTCCGTTATAGTCGACAAGGTCTGTATCGGCCCCCATCTCGAGTAGTTTTTCCACCACGGACAGGTGCCCGGACTCGACCGCGAGGTGCAGCGCCGTGCGTCCCTGTCCATCGAGCGCGTCCAGGTCTACATCGTTCTCGACCAACAAAGTGACCATGGCAATGTTCCCGCGCTCAGCGCTAATGTGCAGTGCCGTCCTGCCCCTCCTAATCGACTCTCGTGGCATCGCTGTCATCGTCGTCACCTTTGGGCTTTGAGGACAGAGTGATATGACATGCGATGCCAGCCTAAAGGATGGATTTGTGACGGGACAAGTGCGCAATGTGCTGGTGGCACTGCTGCTCCGGCGGTGGGGCGTCGATAATGGTGGCGATAGTATTCCACTGGGTGTCATCAGCTGTGATCCGCTAACAACGCTGGGATTCTCTTCTAGCACTTCCACAGAGGTTGGTATATCGTGGTGTGCTCCATCCACTCCAGGGGAGCTCAGAGGAGGCAATAGTTCCATAGTTCCGCTTGGTGAGAAACCACCGAATTCTAGGAAGTAGTGGGGTGAGTCAAGAACAGAGCCTAAGCCCGTCAGGTCCTCCGAATCTGCCCCGGAGCTCTTCTGGGGATGACTAGCATCCGAAATATTGCTGATGGGTGGCATTAATGGCTGGTGTGGCGGGAAGGGATGGTCTGCAATCTGAACGGAAGGCCTAACACTGGACAATGCCCCAGACGTTGGGACTTTGGACGCAGGAACATCACCAGTTCCTTCTCCTACTGGCGTTCTCGGTTTCGGGCCAGAGGATTTTCGGTCCTCGCTTAGCGTGGCGCTGGCATTCGCACCAAGTCGCGTGTCTGTGTGTTGTGACGTTTCCAGCTCCTTAGCCTCCCTGTTCCGCCTCTCCCTGGCGATCTCAGCACGACGCTGACCTAGGGGCAACTTTAGCATAGAAATTACCAAGATTCGGGCGAGAGGGAATTGCCATGTCCTTGGAGTGCTTACGGCTGTTTCTCTGTGCAATTCGGTTCTGCATCCGTCGACGGGCCAAGATCTCGGAAGCTGTCTGGGCCGCCTCCGGCTCAGTTGCTGTCGGCCGGTCCATTGTCTACTAGTCTGTTTACCAAGTGCATTACAACTAGAGTCAGCAACTACTGCCAAGCGGCGGTGTCAAAGGGCCAAGTCTGTTGGGGTTGGATATAACATCTAAATAGACCAAGTCGCCGTCGGTAGGTGCCGCGCCAGACTATTTGGGACAGCACTATTGGCTTCCTACATACTTTGAGGTAACCTGCCGTTTTGATCTGATTCCTTCCATGTATGTCAGACTCCTCCCAGGGAACGTAAGGATTGATCGAATGCGTACGGCGGTCAAGATCGGACACGAGTTCCGCCGAACATCCGATTCGGTGGGTGAGTGTTGTTTCGACACATTGGTATATCAATAAAAATTACTGCCGAGAAAATGCATCGATATTTAGTATTATTATTATTATCTTTTGCACCTTATAGCCCCCGGCGCCTCCTACGGATACGATGCCGCTATTCGCTACGGCACCTCATTCGAAGAAGTTGGCGTCGATATCCTGGTCAAGAGTTTGCCAGTTATACCAATCATCTTGCAAGGACTTTGTATCGATGTGATGGGCGTCAGGACTTTGTCTGGGTGTCAGTGTTACAACACACCTATGCACCGGATATCCCCTTCTTGGGATAGACGCAGTCAATGACATGTCGAACCGGGGCAATTTATCCAGAGCTGTCGTCTTAGACACTCTATCCTTTTTCACTCAGCGATCAGCACAACGAGGTGTCTCCTCGAAAGAACTTCTGTGCTGCATGCACAATCCCATCCTTTTTCGCTTCTTGGTAAGCACTAACGAGGTAACCTCACAATCAAACCAATAATCGTGGTAAAGCATTTGTCACTTGCCTAATCTGTACAAACACAGTCATATGCGAATAACGTTCTCCTGCAATACCGGGATCACTTATCTTTTGAACATATAAAATGTATCCAGATGAGATGCCACTGCTCTTGCAAAAAGTCAGCAATTGTGAAACAGGGATAGCTTCGTGTGGCCGACGCCGGCTATGAGCGCCACAGGATGTGGGCTACGATATGCATGGATGTCTTCAGATATGTATCTCTGGTCGATAACGGCTTGCACTTGATTGCAGTCTAAAAGAGATAACTACATTACGTGCTCATTTGCAGATGCTACGGTTCGCTAGATAAGCTTATGTGCAGCTCATCCATCAGCGGGAATCCAGGCCGCGCCAATAGGGAGTCACCTCGGTCTGCAGGAACTGCGAATTACACGGTAGCCTAATTAGTATCAATGCAACCTAAAGCACGAAAAGAGGGGAAACAGAAAGTACAATTTTGATCTCGAAGTTTCTAGTAACTGAAATTTGGGAGGAATGTCTCCATTATTGCGTCTCTAGGTACCACCCTCTCGACTCTCCCGTGTTGATAAGGACCACATAGTCACACAGCAAGCGGGCAGGAAAGGGGCATCGACAAAGCCTCGAATGAAATATTGAGCAGTTTACATCTATACGGATGGCAGCGATGTCGGCGGTCATACTGGGGTCGCTCTAGTCTGCACAATTCCACCGAAGGCCGGCAAGTTACTACCATATCAACGGTCTACGCAGGAGATCCAAAAGACATCGTTCTGCCCCTGAATATAGCACAAGAAAAAAAGCAAAATGGAAGCCACAGGAGCAAAGGCTTCATCTATATTAGTATAAACGCCGCTACTAGATTATAAGCAGGACCAAAATGAAACCCTGGCGCACACCTACTCGAGACTATTGCGGATAAGACATCGACACTCTAAGGATAAGGACTCAATGTCGAACTCCAATACGTCTCCGCCCATATCAGGATCTAGGGTAACAAAAGAGCTGACGTTTCTACCAGAGAGGCCGTTGGGTAGAGATAGAGTGGACAGACAGGCCCCAGGATAAATAAGCCTAGAGCACCAAATAAGCCTAGGTCCACAATCAAGATCTGGTCACACGGACAGTCTCACTAAACAAACGTACCTAGCAAAGCAACCACAAAAGCGAGGCTCTGCTTTGATTGTGCTCGTTACGCTATCTTTTCATTCGTCGCAAAAGCCGGGCTCATTGGGGTATACTAAGTACATTTGTGCATCTGTTTCTTTTTGTTGCTGCACTTGCCTGAGCATGGCCTAACCCTCCAACTGCTGCTGAACCCTTTCTGTTATTTGTAACATTAGCTCACTCACGAAGAAAAAAGAAAAGAGAGCACTATGAGGCTAATGAAACCTGTCATTGTGTACATGGTTGCTCTGATGGTTGTTTAATATGCTTGGAAGATAGGTAACAATGTGTCTTCTGGGAGGTTAAGCGTCCTCAGCTAGGGAATAAATACTATAGCGACCTCTATATTGCTCAAGTGCTCTACTATAAATAATAGTTTACTCATATCTAGGATACCTTATATAAAATAACTTCTAAAGACCATAGAACAGATAGAAAGCCCTATGAGCCCACTAAACTAATAAAATATCAAGAGGATGCCAATAGTTAGCCCTATATTCTCAACACAAATAACACTCGCGTAAGGGGGAAGAAATAGGAGGCGGATCAATAGGCTAATACTAGCTCCCTAAATGACCGGGAGCCCTTAAACCAATGAAGCTGGTGAGTCCACGTCAAGTAACACGGGAACTGCTGTCCCCGCAGTCGTCACAGCCCACGGGAGTCGGACGCTCCATCTATAATTACCCGACATTTGCAAGTCCGACAACAGTGACTCCAGCCACAGCGAATACTACGCTCACAACACTTGTAGGCAAAAGCAATACGGCCAATCATGTCGCTCATTATCAAAGCCGGGGGCAATGGATGCCTTTATCATTTGCCAAGGCCCACTTGTAGCCCCGAGGCTGTTTACTAACATCGTGGGCCCTCTACCCAAAAGTGGCCTCGGAGTTGTTGGCTCATTCCTGGGGATCATTGTTAGCTGGTACATCTGGCCTTTCCCGCGTCTTCGTTGTGAGGTGTGACGCGAGGATGGAGCAACGTGGAGACTTGGAGAAAAGGCCAACAGTAATGCTCTATCAACGACAAGATGCATAAAAGTTAATGCTTTTGAATTTTGAACTCCTGTTAACTATGCTTTAGGCACATCCAATAAACCCATCTCCGCCGCCAGACGTGCAGCCAATGTTACAGCCAATAACGAGCTCAGAGACCTGACAGCCAACTTCCTGTGCAGCACTTTGAACGTTACGTCCTACTGGGAAGTCGTCAAAAAGATCGCATCCGCTCCCCTTGTCAGCAGGGACACCGCTACACTATAAGATGATTAGTAATACACACATACATAAGATTTGATCAGTTTTGTTAGAGTATAAGGCCTTACGCAAAAAGAATTTAGGCCCTGTTTTTTACAAGAGTCTGATGGATCTCCTACGCCCCTGTTACAGCAGAGAAGACCCTGTTGCCTGCCCTGGAGGCTTGGGTTCAAATAGCCAGCCGTCACTAGGCCAGCTAGAAGAGATAGAGGCGTGAAGAAAATACAGGCGCGCATTGCAGTCGTAGAGAAGAAAAGTACCAATGTGGAACAAGGGATTCAATACCAAAAGAAGAGAAATAGCTACTAATAGGGTATTGATAGAAATAGAGAGACAGAGCAATCCTTCCAATTTATATAGGAGAGTAACAGGTAAATTAATTTAGTAAAATAGTGAGTGGACTCCCTATCCATCCGTAGCACCCTAAGTGGAGCTTATATATATTGCTAGTTATATCCTGTCACAATACCTTTACACATTACTCGCTCTCTGTATCAGCCTTGCCACGTGCCTATCCACCCTTGCAACCCACATTACTTGTACCAACTGCCTATAACTAGGATCACTCTTTCACATAGTCACTCTTTCACACCTATTCTTATATACCCTACTATATGCTCTAACTCATGACATATTTGAACACTGTCAAACTAGTACTCTTAGTAGGCGAGAAGATACACTACATAACACCAAATGTTACATACTACTACGCAACACTTGAGAACAATTCTATAGATACTTCTATATTCACTTTGCGCTACATTATGTGATTCTCAAACTATAGGTCTCTATGTAGAGATGTACTAAGCGTTGAGTTATAGCATAAGCAGCACGCTCTTGCCAGCGCCTGTAGATAGTATCGCAATGAGTGCATTGTCCCATTATAGTGACATGACCCGCTGTCTGGTCACGTACTGCACTGCTGTCTTTAACTCTGCAGACTGCGCCTAGCCCTTTAGGCCGTATGGAGGCGCCTGTCCAGGTCGGCCTCACTGAGTGTATGCCTCTATATGATCCTTCTAGTACCTATAAGACTGACGTATACTCCCTTGTGTATAATATGATTTGTTATAGTATTAGTTATATTATGTTGATCTGAAACACTATATGTTAGTCTTGAAACTGGTCCACTGTTTTAAAAAAAAAAGGTTAATTATAAAGTAAGGTGTTATTATTAGACGATAAAACCTATAGAATATTAAAGACTTATACTTTATAAGACTAGTGAATAGCTTACTTTAGAGGGGCAAATGAAGGAGTTGTAGTTGAAGAGACTTAGGCTACACTCTTAGATCAACAGACTGTTTAATCGCCAGCAATGTTAAGAAAAGGTGTAAATAGGGCCCAAATGTTAAATCTATCTAGCTTCATCGGTCAACTTACTGAACTACAAACCAGTACTAATAGCTGTCGGAATGGTCTGTGTAGGACTATGCTGATGGATATAAGTAGGCTTCAAGTTGTATCCTGTATCTCTTGGTGGTGTTGTCACAGATGGTGACGGTTTATGAAGCTTCAGGTCATCAAAAGTCAACCATAGCACGAAGCCAGGCCTTATAGAGACTGTCATGACAGATCTAAAAAGTTCTTTTTCGTGCCTGTCATCATCTATCTGAGATTGGCTACTTTACATAGATATGTTACCAATTTTTAGTAGCAAGGGTTATAAATACATATATCGAACCAAGAAAGATAATTCCGACAATATATCTCCCTTATTGACAATCAACATTAGCCCTGTCACAGCCGCGTGGACTTCCGTAGCTAACGATAGTAATAGGTATACCTGTTTGCTCCTTATACAATATAACACTATGTAGTTCTCCGTTCGCCCCATCTTTATCCAGAAGAAGCTAGGCCTACCCGTCCTAGGCAGCATAGCGATCCAAGATGCAGAAGTACATTTCGTCCTAGACCGACTCCTTTGACAGAGCGGCGCTACGCTTCTAGGCGTTATTAGAGCAGTCGAACCTTGCGCGAACGTTGTTTCTGCAGCATCCCGGGTTGGCGACGCAGACCTCGCTGTCAGATGGGGTTGTAGTACCGAGTAGAGGAGTCAGTGGTTACGCAGTTGGGAGTCGCTGGTGACTGTTGTTCGAATCTACCCTTCTAGAAAACTCTGAAGCTATCATGAACCCCTTTCGTGTGCCCTGCGGCGTAACATTGTTCCGATCCGCGACCCCTGGATCCCCACCCGGTTCCCCGCCGGCCCCGTGCCCGGCGTTGCCTGTCTGGACAGCCCGGCGCTGAAATATGTAAAAGTACGCCAATTCTAAGTTATATCTGAGTAACTAATTACGCTGTTAGTCTTTAATACACTTCAGGCCTTTATAGCTAGGTAGTGTAGATCCCTAGAGTTATTTAGAGATATCAAGTCTTAAGTTATCTGGAAGCTACATAAAGGGTAAAGTAAATGTCACGTGTGAGTACGAGGGTATCGTATACGGGGTCACTAGTTAGATGTATCTGGGCCCGCGAGTCAGCCTTCCCGATGGACTATATATACGGCAGCGATGAGATAGATAGAGTTCTTTCCGAGAGGGACAACTACAGTTATGAAGACACTTCCCACAAGCCGACTATTGTGACAGTAAATATATCAGGAGTCACATAACTAATAGGTCTTATTAATCTCCACTGACTAGCTTATGAACTTTGCCCCATGCACTTTTTATGAGTTGTGTTGGCTCATTGACAACCCCGTGTTTATAGTCCCGGCACCACCATGCGCTTCAAGGTCCACCTCAACTGTGTTCCTATTATCAGTCGGAATCTGTGGTGTCCCTGCGACATAAACAAATTTGGAGGGCCCGGATTCGGGCATGGCCGGCGCCATCCTACACTTGGGGCTGTTTGCATCCCGTATAATCCTTGTGATACTGTTTTCTGACGAGACACCTGTCTTCGTGCCGCAGATGCGGCTAGAAAAGAAGTTCCACACTATCCTAAGAATAGGCATGCACAACACGAGGTTGCCAACTAGCATCGCCGTGCTAACCTCGCGAACGGACCAGATGAGCCACACAGGGCTGAATAAATTATTAAAAACCGCTACTTTGAGTAGGATTGCTGAGAGCATCTGCTGTGGTTAGCCTCTGTAAATTAGAGTCTTGAAAGCTCAAGTTACTGCCGTCCTGGTTGACCGCTTACGACAAATATACCCATGCTGAATAGGGTGATGAGTAGTAATTTTCTATGCAACGGTATGTGTTAGCTTTAAAGGCAATGAACTGTACATATATGCTGCTAAACAAAATACGTACTTTCCAATCTTCATGTTCATCCTGCTAATACGTGTGACTGGAATAAGTAGCAGAACAAGATCTGTAGAGAGGTTCATAGAGAGCTGTAGTATATTGTAGTGAAACCATGTTACACACTCCTCTATTATTACCATTTTAGTCTCATTCAACGTACAAGATACGAGTATAAGAGTGTAAACCACTAAGACAGACTCATACGTACCGTTCTCTGACCGGAGAGTTAGATACTCAGAGAATGGCCGACACCATCCACCATACAGAGCAACAATGACCGTAGCGTATGATAGGCCAATAAAGATCGAGAGCATAATTAGAACATTAAGTTTATGACCCAAGAGACTGTTAGTTAATGCGTTTGATGTCAGCAACATTCCCTTAGTTCAGCTAGAAGGTAGATTAACTTAGGAGTTACTTAAGTGATACCTACGTCAGGCGGTAGTACAGTAGCAAAAGACAGACTTTATTACCCCACAAAGTTGTCTGCAGAGCTGTTTCGTTAAGTATATTCAGTATGCCAAGTCGTGGACCGCGGAGGGCATCAACTTCAGGTGTAATATGGTTGAAATCAATAGTTGCTGAGGTTTTATGGTATAGGTATAGAGCCGCTAGCGAAGTACTATATAGGAGCTATAGATTTCAAATTAGAACTCATTTAGAGAAAAGTTGTTTGTAAGGTGCTCCTATATGCTCTCACTAAAGGCACCGAGAGACCCTACAGGGGATAGTAGAGAAGCTAGACTAACAAGAATACCAGCCATTAGAATGTCTTCTCTGGGAATCTTTCTAACAAAGTTTCGTTTTCGAATCATGTACTGGGATAAACTTAGGAGCCGGTTAGTAATAAAATCCTAACGAAAGAGGGCGGTTCATTATACGAACTATCTCATAATTACTGTAATAATGACCAAAGAAAACCATACCCAGCTTTCCCAATCGACATTTTGTGACATAGCCATGATGATACACGTGGTGGCTATGTCATTGGCGCGGCCACCAGCCCGACAGACAATATGCGGGTCTAGCCGTGTGGACGAAGTAATGCTTCCAGGGATGGCTTTAACGGGATTTCTGGCTGTGTTTTAATTGTAATATCGATGCGAAAATCGAATTTAGGGAGTAGAGGAGCGCCTAGGTTATTAGAGTAGTTAGAACGGAAGATACATTACTGAAAGAGAAGCTCCCGCAACACTACGAACAGCTCAGCATAATACAACTATGTGTAGATCCTAACCTCTGAAAAGCCAATGAATAGATCCGGTAGGTGAATAAAACTTATCAGCTAGCGGACTAAGATAGTGTAGGAACATAAGATCTTAGTAGAGGGTTGATATCAAGCCGGCCATGAGGCATGCGCAATTTTGGAATCCATACATTAGAACGTGTCGTAGACTCGAGCTGCATGCGATAATTGCAGCTAGAGCAGTCGCAGCTAAGAGCTAGCTGTTGTGCCTTTGCGATGCTATGACCTGGTACCTAAATCGATAGATCCGGATTGTGCAGTAGTACTAAAGCGGGAGATTCGGGGTAACTGGGTAATGCTTGGGACCACGTGAGGTAAGTCGCTTAGTAAAGTATGGATGAAGCAATAACGTGTTTTTGTGACAAAGACACCCCACTTCTACAGGATTAAGTGTTCTACAAGTGGATATATGTACTGTTATATACGCGAGGCACAGTTAGTTCGGGCTGAGGGGTGTGCGTGAAGAGTATATGCAGCAGAGGAACTAAGCTAGATCTCAAGCGTGACGGGTTTGGTTCCATGAGGAGTCACTGGACGTTGAAACCTCTAGTGGAACTTAATGATCTCGCTCACGAGATATCGGTAAATCTGCACAATCAGAAGCTCTGTAAAGTCAAAGTCACTTCCGCATCAGAGACAGGGGGTTGAGATATAAAAGTTAGTTACTGCCCTATAACTGACGATATGCTTCTTGTTCTGCGCAAAAGAAAAAGCTAATCTTCCTGATCAACCAATGGGGACAATATCGAAACGTTCCCCGCATTAGGCTGAGTTGAGGATTTCTGTTAGCTCTTACAGGGATATCCGTACAGGTGGCAGGTGAACAAGAAGTCAAATCGATTTGTTGCTGATTATTGATGAAGTGAAGAAACTATCATTAAGTTGTTGGCTGAAGTGGCCGTGGATATTGGAGGAGGAACCTGGGGTAGGACGCGGATTCTATCACGTGCGATAGGACGTAACATGGACTCGGCCCAGCGATTTCCGTGGATACTTGACTAATAATTTACAGTTTGCTTATGTATGCTTTTCAGTCTAAAAACCCATCACATTGTGTTTCGGCGTCGTCAAAGGCACGACATAACCCTTCTATGGTAGCGCACTATAACACAAATCAAAAGCAGAACATATAAGTATCTAAAACAGATTGGACTTACAAAGGTTTTCTTTCCAATTGAAATCGGGCCGGCCAATGAACCATCTGAAATTCCACATGGATACCGGACTGGGTTAACACCGCCGCCCTCAGGGAACTGAATGACAGTACAGATAGTAGCGTCGTCATCTGCAGATGCACGGCATCGCTTTGTGAAAGGTTAGCTAGAAATCCCTATACGTGTTAAGGGAACACATACTCCTGGGCAGCCGCCATTGGCCTTGAGGCATGTCTGTCCTAGGGCAGTAGCAGTCAAAGTAATGATAATAGTAAATAGTTGAGACTTCATGATGCTAGTTAGGTTAGATACGTTGATAGAATAGGAGAACAGGAGGCTAAGTGGTATCAGCAGTAGATATATATATGGGTATATAAGGCCTGCTCACCTATACTACGTATATAATAATAACTAGATTAAGGGGGGACGCCGGTGGGGTATGTACAAGGGCCAGCTCGGCCCAGTGGGACAGGTTAATAATGGACCAGATAGTATATACAAGGGGTTGCTGCACAGCAGCTGTGGGAGAAGGAGACTTATAATAGAAATATTAATGCTTTTGAGATCAGTAAGAGCGGATTGAAACACATTACGAAACATCGAAGCCTTTTGAGAGAACTCTCTCTCCGCATGGAAAGCCCTCAGATTTGAGACCCGTGCGGGAGAGGAGGGCTATGAATATATATGTCCACCTATTATCCCTATATAGAGTATTTTGACCTGAAATATGGCGATTACAAATTACTAAGTCTACTGATCAGGCTGTCTTCAGGTCTGTGTTTATAGGAAGCCTGAGCATTATGTAAGGTGTAGCTCTCTAAAGAGTTGTGTGTAGTAGCTCGAAATGACGGACGTAAAGTGTTTAGTCCAGATAGCAAAGAATGACTTAGAGAACTTGAATAATAGGTGGGATATCCATCTTAGTCTAAAGAAGATGATTATTCCCGTAGACTAGTTGTACTGCTGCTTTGGACAGGGTAAATCAGGCTTTCTAAAGAGAGACAAGATCTTGCTGCAGTAATTCACAGAATATATCGCCGAAGCTGAGCGGGAAAGTTCACAGAAGTTGTTTTTAGTAGTTTATTTATAATGCGATTTTCGTATATATTTCTGTTGGTATCGTGATTGGAATTTTGGACCTCCTCCGAGGCATTACTATTTGGGTTAGACACACAGGGCCTAGCTATTCCTCTTCTCCCTTTATAAATAAACCAATTCTAAATGTACCCCAAGGTAGAAATTTCGTACCATAATGGAAGAAAGACCACAGTCTATGCTTGAAGTTTTTTATTTTTTACATCAGACAATCACCTGATTTAACTGTCGCTTCTAAATTCATCATCGAAATCAGCTTTGTCGCCAAGTTCCCGATATTTCTTAATTGTGATTCCACTGTGAAATGGCCATGAAAGGTCCCGGTTTAATAGAGACCATATGCATCGCGCTAAGCTTCAGCACTGCTAACTTGTGTGACTCAGAGGCCACAGGGAAATAATAGGACCAAAGAATGCTAGTTATATAATTTTTATCTTTAGTCTCTATTAGTGTTTAGGATTTGGAATGATCCCTATACTGTGTTTATCTAACTGTATGTACCTGCGCAACCTTAAGGTAGACCGCCTTTAAAATGTACCTTAGCAATTTGCTCTGATTCTTCTAAACTGATGAATGCCAGCCGAAGTTGAAAAGTTTAGTGTCCATAAGCGGACAAGACAATACTCACGCCTTTGATCTTAGTGATTATATCCCTAGGCGGGTGCGCCGCTGATAGAACACGGGGACGGCGCAAAATATCCAGCCCTGTGTTGCTGAGTGGACCTTGAGAAGGGAGGAGCAGAACGTGCAGCAGAGACAATGTCAAGTCCCATCAGTATACACCTTACTTGAAATGACTTTGACCCCTTAGACTAATCGACGGATTTTCTATATTTATTGGCCTTCAAGACCAGCACTCAGGTAGATACTAGATTGAGACAGATCATCATGATAATCTGTCTTGTTTCATTTAATATATACTCTGTCCTGGTGTTTTCATGATTATTGACTTGTCTCATACCTTATCATGCACTGTTCGGTCTCTTGTACGCCGGCGAACCGTTCAGCCAGCCTCTCATTCCCAGTTAAACCAAGGTGACATTCATGCTGAACGATCTCCTCTGCCCAGTAGCCGTTGTCAATTGTCCAAGCTCCCAAGCGCTGGAAGCCAAGCCTTTTGTACAGAACATTGCCTTCTGCGGACGACACAAGAAAAGTCGGTACTATCTGAGCATCACTGATATCAGTCGCCGTCCGCAGAAGCTTGGCCCCGATACCCTTTCGCTGATACTTTGGATCAACCATGATATGCTTGATGTCTAAGAAATTCTAATATTAGTAAATATGACCAAAACTGTAATTCAAAGCTAGAGCATCTCTCGATCCAGTTGATGGAAGGGTCTTACAATGGTGCTTTCGCCCGTTCATCGCATTCTCATAGCACACGTCCATCTCGTCCTCTCTAGGATGACTAAAACGGTCCCATAGGTCATTCATGTGGTCCTTGATGGCGAATAAATTTGAAGCTGAAGTTATTGTCGGGGGAATTGCGTGCGCAACCACCTGCGCAGGCTGCGCTGCTACTGTTGTAGTGACATCGCTCGATTCGGTCGCGTCTACGACGTAGTACCTAATAAAACCGACCACAGTGTCCAACTCATCTACCGCTACGTAGAATTTGTTTTTGGGGTCTCTGAAAGCGCTTTGTGTGTTTGCTTGTATGATCTGTTCAATCGGATGCTTGTAGAATGCTTGGTAGAACTCGTGGAACTGGCTGAGGGCCTCGTTGTGAACCTTGCTGATTGCAACAGCGTCCGAAGGCTGAACGGGACGAATTCGAGTTTCTGAAGGCATGGCAGACTACGTCTAGTAATCTTTTGAATGGAAAAGTTGAAAGTAATAAGGGTTTGGCGTGGGTGTAGTAGGACTGAGCGTTTATTTGGGCTTTCAAGACACGGAAATACGCTTAACGCCGGAGGATGCATTTTGGTGGGTCGGACGATTGTTAGCTTAAGTGATAGCTATGTGCTGATGACTATACATAGGGCCGCTTATTAATATTATATAGAGAGTGTAGTAGTGAGCTTATACTACAACTTGGACGACGACGATCAGCTACGGCCCTAGCGGCGACAACAGCCACATGATGACTTCCTTGAAGTCCGCTAAGGTTGTTGAAAACCGTGAGCCTTTGAGTCATGGAGATATCTTCCTCCAGCGACCTTGTTGGCCGTGGCCAGCATCTAGTCTCCTGGGAGTTAGGGGTCAAAGAGGGCAGTCTTCGCTCGCAGTGCAATATTCAGACCTAATAACTCGACAATAACGTGACAGAAGTGCCCCCTTGTTCGCTGGTAAGTTTGGCAAGCCGAAGTGATAGTTGGTAACGGCAAAAGCTCTGAATCACAATTTGAAGCTGTAGGCCCTCTCGATCATTATATCATTATGCTTTCCCATATTCATACTCAACTTTTAAGCTATGATTGGTGCTTTCTCCCTGTTTAGTATATTCGTATATACTAGGTACTCCCTCAGACCTAGCCCACCTACTCCTTAGATTCAGCTGGAGGTCCAGTGAAAAACACATTCGCCTCCTCCAAAATCTCACCATCCTCCGTCTCTACTGTACCGTCAGGCAGCTCACGGCAGCAATAGCCAGGGTGGCCAGCGCGAGACCTGGCAATGAAGCCCCATGGGGGGTCGCAGCCGTGGCCGCCGGCTCTCATCTGGTCGCGGTTGACCTGGTAGATCCAGCCGTTGCGACACAGACATACACCGGGCAGGCAGCAGGTGGGTGAGGCACTACAATAATTTGTTAGCTTGCGAATAGGTCGCGTTGTCAGACCGGGTGGCGTACTGGTGCTGGCAACCGCTGGCGGTTTGGCGGCCTTCAAGCACAGCACGGGAGAACTCCAGCTTCTCCGCATCGATGGCTTTTGCGGAAGCAAGAGAAGCAACCCCAAGAAGGGCGAGGACGGTGAATTTCATGATGCTTGTAGTTAGAGGGAGCGAAAGTGAGAGAGAGGGTGGTAAGCAGTAGAGATTGGAGTGAAAAAAGGATGTTTTGATGAGGAATCGATTGGGCCTTTTGTATTCATAATTCTCACGTTGTGGAATCTTTCACACCCACCGTGTTCACATGAATCAGGCAGCGCTTCAACGTTACCCACGCAGTCTGTCTTTCAAGAGCTAACCCGTCCCTGCCGTCTGGTGCAGGAGCGCGAGTGCATTGGGGCATTAGCAGTCGCCCGAGTGTATTGAGGCATGCAAGTGAGGGGCACAGTATTCATCACCAGCCTTTGCTGTGGTGCCGCTCAACACTTGACCGTCTCGCGGGTATACCGTATCCTCTTGTTAAATTCGAAAAACCACTAGCCGCGGGCTAATAGTAAGGGGTATCGCGGCCGCTGAAAAGGGGCTGGCGTGCTGGCAGAAACAGGGATCTGGTGGTAGCAAATGCAGGGGTTAGTCATGTACGTTAGAAGCAAGTTTTGGTATAAGGGCTAGCATATTAACCTTCTTATAGGTATTAGAGGTCCCAAGGCTAGGAACTTTATGTTAAGTTAATAGGTACTAATAAGTTATTTCTAATAGGCTGCTAGATGTCTTCTCCTGTAAATATATACTTATTATTGTTGTTATTAGTATTTATATTAGATATCTCTATATTAGAGATTCCCTCCTTTATATACTTCTTAGTATCAAAAGTATCCTATCTATCCTATAATATCTTATTAATAGGTATATCCTTGATCTTGATCTTGTTAATATTACTACTATCTAGGTTATTACTAATACTATACCATAGAAAGGATTGCTAGACTATTTCAGCCCAACTAGCTAGATAATAGGTAGCTACTGCTATAGTATAGGTAACTATAATATGCTTTATTAATATGGTCTACTTGATTAATAGGCTAGCAGGCTACCAGCTAGGCTAGCTGCTAGGCTGGCTCCTAGGCTGGCTGCTGGGCTGCTAGGTAACTACTTGCTTTACTTGCTATATATAGTTATTAGTTACCTTAGATAACTACTACTTAAAGGGCTTATCAATAGTAGTATTAAGAGGTTAAAGGAGGGAGGTTATACTAAGTAGTATAAGGCTAAGTATAATATAGTTAGATTATAGTTATAATAGTATACTAGGGGTCCTATAAAAGGTAGTAATGTCTATAACTAAGAGGTACTCTTACTCTATTATAAGGGGGAAAAAGTTATTAGTTAGCTACTACCTAAGGAGATACTTATTATTATAAGCTATATTATTATACTTAACTATAATCTCTTTATTATAATAGTTACCCTTATATACCTTAAGGTTACTACTAAGACTAGTAGGTTTACTATAAAATATTAGCTTAGGTAGTAGCTAATAGACCTTATTAGTAAAGAAATAAAGTATAAGAGTAGCTTATTACTTACTTTAGCTACTTCTATTAGTCTTACTAGCTACTATATAGAAGCTTCTACGTACCTATGTTAACCTATTAAGGTATTTAAAAGGTATAGGGGTCTTATTAAAGTTAATAATATAGTTAGGTAGGAAATAGAGAGTGCTAATAGGTAGCTATTACTAGGCTAGTAAGGCTTAGCTAATATATCTATTAAAGTAAAGACAGTTAGTAATAATAGTAAGGTATTTAATAGAGAGCTTTAAGGCTTACTATTATAGGCTGGAAGGGGTGTATAGCCTAGGATCACTAGGATCCTAAAGTTATATACCTATAGTTATTTAATAGCCTTCTTAAGATCCTTTACCTTAAGGAAGAATATAAACTAAGAATAATATAAGATATATTACTTCTAGTTCTACCTATAATATATTACTTATACTTATTCTATTATTATATTTTACTACTTTACTATTTACTTTTATATTATTACTTTATATTTTATAATACTAACTTCTACTTTATATTATTAATATATTATAGCCTATTCTCTTTATTAGATCTAGAATAGCTACTAAAAAGGCTATATTAAGTAGTAGTATAACTACTTTAAATCTAAACCTTAGAAAATTTTCTTTCTCATAGCTTAGCTATAAAAAAAGTTAATTAATTTAAGAAGGTTTTTAAAAATTTGATATCAGTATTATATAACTTAGAAATATTAAAAACCTATAATATATATTAGTATAGCTATATACTTACTTAGATTATTTTCTTATTAGATAAGTCTCTTATAATATTTATAAAAATATTAACTAGCTTTATTAAGTTAGGTTTATTAATAATAAACCTTTTTATAACCTAGTTAATTAGTATAGAGAGTTCTAACTTAAATTAAGTATTAAGAATAATACATTTTAGATCTGCTTAAGGATCTCTTTTATAAAGTAAATTATCTCAAAGACTAAAAAATACTTAGAATTAGCTATTAAACTTAATATATTAGTATTGCTTATTATTCTCTTTAGAATAAACTTCTAGGTATTTCTATTAGACTACCTATCTATACTAAAGAGAGTAATAAAAGTATAAAGAGAGTCTAGCCTATTTTAAAAAGCTTAAAAGCTTAGATTACTAAAACCTAATATAATAAATAATAAACGCTTTAGAAATATTATATTAATAACTTCTATTAATTAGTAAGAAAAAGTTAAAATAGAAGCTATCTATTTACTCTTACTAAAAGATAAAGATATTAAATACTTATTAATAAAGCCTTACCTAACCTATAAGAGGTTTAATATAACTACTAAGAAGCCCTATACCTAGATATAAAAAAAAACTTATTATTAAATATAAAATATATCTAGCTAACTATACTTTAATATTATATTAAAATACTTTCTTAAAGTAATAAAATATAAAGCTTATATAAACTTCTAAATAGTATTCTAACCTACTTTAATAAGACCTCTATCTTATAGGTAGTTTCTATTATATTAAAAAAGATAATATACTTATTAATAATAATAATATTCTTATAAATAGAATAGAGTACTTTATTGAATAGTATAATAACATATATCTCTATCTAATCTATAGAATAGCTATAAGCTTTAGTACTATAGTAGGGTTAACTACTCTCTAGACTACTAATACCTAACCTAGCTTAATAAGGACTATAGGTATAGAGTTCTCCATCTATTTTATTATTAGCTATAATACCTTAGTAATAACTAATTAAGACTCTAGTAAGAGCTCTAATATAAGTATTATTAACATAGATATTTAATTATATACCTATAATATTAATAGTCTTATTAATACTAATATAGTTCTAGGTAAACCTACTATGGGTTAAAATTTACTAGCTTAATATAGATATTAAAAAATACTTTATAAAAGTAATCTTCTATAACTTTTAAATAACTTACTATAGAGATATAGAGTTATAAGTGTTAGAGGCTATGAGGGGTAATGAGGTTAGAGATAAAGGATAAGAGATGAATAAGATATATATTGTTTTAATATAATAGAAGAGCTTGTCGTTTTTCTTTTTTATCTAGCTAGATATAAGGGATATAAGGGGTTTATTTATACTTACTTTCTGTATATTCTAAGGATTTCTTAGATATTCTAGGTTGTTATCTAAAACATCTCGGTTATATAGTTTATAACTTTATTCTTATACGTTGTTTTCTAAAACATCTCGGTTATATAGTTTATAACTGTATTCTTATTTCCTAGATTTCTCCTTAGATAAATAGTTCTTGCTTAAAGGAACTATTCTTTGTATATAGATATCCTATGTATTTATGATATATAGGCGTTTTCTAAGTAAATATATAGTTATCTAGTATGTACAGTATATACAGTACTATTAATACTGTGTTATATAATTCACTTTATTATTATATATACTATCTTTTTTATATAGATATAAGGTATTTAAACCTTAATATCTAACAATAAGTATATACTATAGATATACTTAAGCTTAATTAGAAAGCCTTAAATACTATTTATTATAACCTTAGTTAATATCTTAGAAGAGAAGCTTAGAACTAGTAAGAATACTAGCCTTTAAAAAGTAAAAAGATATAGCTCTAGATCTAGGGTTAATAAGCTATTAAGAAGTATATTATAAGATAATTTAGACAAAGACTAATAGAAGCTTAAAAGTAATTTTATAAGAATTACTTTATAATATATAAAGTAAATAGTAATAATAATATTTATATATTTACTTAAAACTATTTTAAGTATACTAAGGTATAGAGAGATTATATAGCTAAGTAATAACTTAATTATTTATATTATAACCTAGTTTTATAACTTTATTAGTTTCTTTATAAGCTAAGAGATAATAATTTAATAGATACCTATATTACTCTTATTAAGAAATACTATAAAACTATAAAAGATACTTTGATAGGTTTATAATATAATTTTATATATATTAATAATACATATCTTTATAGGTTTACTTATACTATTATGATAAATAATGTAGCTTATTAGTAAAGTAATAACTAGATAATTCTATGAATAATAAGAAACCTAGTGACTAGCCTAATTTTTAAAGGTTATTACCTCTAAGGTATAGAACTAATAATAGTTACTTAAAAAAAAAGTAATAAGATAGCTTACTAGAGTTTTAATAAATACTTCTTATAGTAAGAGAATAACTATTCTATATAGAGCTAGGCTTAAGATAGATAGAATAACTATAATAAAAAGTAACTATACTATAGTAATACTGCTAAGAACTAAGAGAGAGATAGCTTTTAAAAGGTAAGAGATTAATTATTATAAAAAGAGCTACTATAAGAAAGAGATTAGTAATATAAAGCTTATTATATATATAAAGAAAATAGCTTAAAAGAGAAGGTATACTTAGTTTAGGAAAGTAACTTAGATATAAATATATTGATTAATAATCTTATTAATTTTAGATTTATATTTAATAAAGTTAAAAAGGTTAATATAGCTCTAGGTAATATAATAAACTTTCTCTTTATATTAGTTATATAATAATAAAAGGCTAAGCTAAAGAAGAAAGTAATTACTTACTTATATAAGAAATACCTTCTATACTAGACTAAGGTTAAGAACTACCTTACGTAGATATAACCTAGTAATAGTACTAAAGAAGTTATATACTTTAAGAGATTATTTATAGAGAAAAAGATATATAACATAATAGTAATAGAAACTAATAAATAACTTATACTACTTAAGGATATTTCTATATCTATTATTAATCTTATATTTTAGAAGGATAAAGTATTAAAAGCTATTATTAAGATAGATAGAAAGTAGAAATATTAAAAGTATACCTACTTTTAAATAAAAGTATATACTAATAAGAACTTTAAGGATGAGACTATATATATAGATATATGTACCTTAGTTATGTTTATTAACTATATATAGGTTTAGTAATTTATACAGAATCTAAGGTTTATAATAAAAGAACTATAAATAGTTAGTATAATAAAATCTTTCTTTATTCTAATAGAATTAGTAACCTTTAACCTATGTATCTTGGATATAGTTAAGAGAATAGAAATAAAGTTATATACTATAATTATAGTAGAAGTAATTAAGAAATTCCTAGCTTACTTACTACTTAGAATACCTTTTTATAATAACTATAGTATAATTATAAGCTTTTATAAAAGAATTATGATATTTTAATTTATATATAATATAATAGTACTAGTATTTATTAAGTATTACTTCTTAGTAATTAAATAAATTATAATATAGTATATATCTACTATTTTTTTTAGTTGGCTATAATACCTTTTTATAAACTTTATAAACCTCTTTAATTAGTAAAAGAGAAATACTACTAAGAAAATATACTAAATATATATAGTATATAAATATATCTCTAATATAATTATAAAGTTTAATATACCTAAGGTTATACTTATATATAATAATACCTTAAAAGCTATTATTATTAAAAAAGGTATTAAAGTTAGATAAATTAGTTCTATTAGTAATAATAAAGTAGTCTAGTTTATTAATAAACTATAGCTTTTAAGAAGTACTAGCTATAACTTAGTAGACTTTATAAATATAATAAAGAACTTTATACTAGTAGTAAGTACTAAGGCTAAAGAATAAAATAGTAGTAAAGATATAAAAGACTAGTTAATATAGCTTATAGATATACCTAATTATAGTATTGGTAAACCTAATATCTATTTTATAATAGTTAATATATATAGTATTAAGATCTATATAGTTAACCTAGTCTTTGTAGAAAGGCTAAAAAGCATTCTTAATTAATATTATATATACTATAACTAAGAAATAATTCCTATCTCTAATAATAAAAAGATAAAGATTAAGCTAATTAATAGATAGTAAAACTAGAAAATAGCTATTAGGGTTTTTCTATTAAGCTATAAAGATATAGAGTTTCTTAATATTTATATAGATAATTAGTATAAGGTTAGAAAAGCTAGTTAGTAAATAAGATTAATAGTATTAGCCTATTTTATATTTATTATCTAGAAGACTAAAGAAGATAGTATAAAAAGAAAAGACTATATTATTATTAATATATACTCTCTTAATAAATAGGTAAGCTTAGATATTTATCTATTACTTAACTAGAAGAAGATTATAAAAGGTTTTGAGGTAAAAAGTTTATTATTATATTTAATATATTAAGGTTCTTTTATTGATTAAGTATATACCTATCTTATTAAAATAAGATAGTAATAATTAGCTTATAAGAACTTAAGTATTCTAATATAGTAATTATAAGGTTTAGGAACTTACTTATATACATATAGTAATTTATAAACTAGATTTTCTTCTCTTATTAATACTTTATATAAGTATATATTGATAATATTATTATGTTTAATAATATAGCTAAGGAATACCTTTAATGTATCTAAATAGTCTTAAAAGTCTTTAATAAGTATTATATTTATATTAATATATTAAAATCCTTTACTAGCTTCTTATTAGTAAAGCTTCTTAGATACATAATAGATAGTAATAGTATTTATAAGATAAATAACTATATCTAAGCCTTTTAGTAATTAACCTTTTCTTATAGTCTTTATAGCCTTAAGATATATCTTAGTATAAATAACTAGTTATATATAAAGATAGTTTAGTTTAATATAATAGCTATACTTCTCAATAAGTAAAAGATAAAGCTTATAGTAAGGCTATAGAAAGATAATATACTTAAGCTAGGTACTATATATTAGACCTAAGTAAATATTATTATAAAAGAAATATTTAAGCTAACTCTATAAGAAATTAATACTTAGAAGATATTATAGAAGAAGCTCTATAACTAAGCTATATAGTATTACTATAACCCTAAAAAATACCTCTTCTTTAAAATTAATATATATATTAATAGGTTTAGCTCTATAGTCTTTTAGCTAGATTATAATTAGAATAATAAGAAGATTCTTAAAATAGATATTTTAAAAGAGTATATTTACTTTATCTTTTTTCTATTATAAACTATAATAGTAATAGAGAAATATTATAATATAACTAAAGCTAAGGTTATAGTAATTATTTAAGCTATAGAAAAGCTATAAAAACTTATATAATCTAATAAGTATAAGATTAATATTCTAACGAACTATACTATAGTAAAAAGTATTATTATTTATATATCACTTTAAATAATAGATCTTAATAAAGTAAACTTAAAGCTAGTAAATACTACTAATTATTTATTATAGTATTAGCTTTAAATATTTTATATCATAGAGAAGCTAAATATTATTTTTAATATACTCTCTAAATTACTTATTATATACGTAGATTTTAATAAGTACTTTCTATATAAGACTAAATTAGTAGATATTAATAATAAGAATAATATCTTAAATACAATAGCTAATATAGTAGTATAATATATAAGTAATAAGCTCTTAAAACCTAAGAAGGCTATTACTATAATTATATAACTTAGCAATAAGTTTACTTAAGATATTATAACTAGGTATTAAAGTAATAAAAAGCTTTATATACTTTAAAATTTAATTCTTAAGTTTAAAACTAATAACTAGAAGTATATTACTTTAGATAAGGTAGCAGGAAATATTTATTAGCCCTAGGTAAAGTAGTATTATTACTATATACTATTTTAGATAATTAATAAGTAAGAACTGCTATATTATATTAGCTTAAATAGAACTAGAAAGCTCTATATCTTATAGCTACTTATAAGCTAGATCTTATCTCTTACCTATAATAAGAAGTTTTACTTTAAGATTAATAGAATACTTATAGAATTAAGAAAAATATATATTTATAATAAGAAGAAATTTATAAAGTAATATATTATATATTACCTAGTATATTATAAGAATTAAATAGATTATTAAAAATCTATCAGGTTACTTTGATTAATTATAATACCTAGTATCTCTTACTATATAATTTCTATAGACTTTATTATAGATACATCTAAAGTTAGAAACTAAAATAGTTTTTAAGTATTCTCTAATTTTAATATATTTAACTAGTTATATACTATAACTTATAAGTCTAATAAAAAAGTTCTTTTTATTTCTAGCTATATTTAACATCAAGCCTATTACTAGGTATAGGTATTACTTTAAATATTAATAATATATAACTAAAGCTTACTAAATATAATTATTAGTAATTAGAACCTAAAGTTTATATCTATAGTCTAGGTAGTAATATTTAAGCTTTAAGGTAAAGTTACTTATCTTAATTATATATTACTCTTAAATAAATAGCTAGAGTAAAAGAATAAACTTGATAGTTAAAATTATTATTTATTTCTATATATATATTAACCTAAATATACTATAGACTAATATCCTTTTATTACTATAGTATACCTTAAATAACTTATTTATAGTTATAGTAGATTAATCTTTAAATAAAGTAATACTTAGGTTTTACTTATATATAGTTTTAAAATATATTAGTAATAAGATAAAACCTATAGAGTTATTAGAGATCCTCTAGAAGATATATTATATAAAGATGCTAATACTTGTTAATATAATAGGTATTATATATAAATAGAGATTTAATACTAATTACTACTTTATAAAGTATAATAAAGAAGACAGAGTATACCTCTAACTTAGTAAAAGATATTTACTTCTAGATAAGCTAAAAAAGAAATAGTTATTATAATATATAGAACCTTTTTATATTATCTAAGTTCTTAAGCTTAAAGTATATAAACTTAAGTTATTAAAATACTAAAAAGTCTGTTTTATCATATTAGTTATATAGTTATAAAAGGTACTACTAAGGGAAGACCTCTTCAAATAAATAGAGAAACCTCTAGAAGCTATTAAGGTTAATAAAGTACTAGAATATAAGATTAAGAGACTTATAAGCTAATAGATTAAATAAAGAAATTACTAATTAATAGTTAAATACTTAGTTAAATAAAAGGGATATTTAGCTACCTCAAATACTTAGGAACTATATAAGAATCTTAAGCTTAATATTAGAAAAGCTATAGTAAATTATAATAAGAAATACCCTATTAATTAATTAGTAGAAGAAGATAAAAGATAATATGAAAGAACTAGACTTAAAGACCTATTTTAATAGTTATTAAATAATATAATATAATAAATAAAAATAATAATAATATTAATAAGAGATATTATATATTTTCTTTTATTTCTTTTTACTCCTAACTTTACGTTACCTTATTCTATTAAAAACTTTCTTTATTTTACTAAATAAGAATAGTGAGAGCTACTAGATAATTAAGTTATTACTTATTATAGATAAAATAGTAACTATTTAAATTAGAAAGAAAGAAATAACCTTAAGCTTCTTCCTTTTTCTTTTACTTATAACTTTTAATAGTTAATAATATATAAAGTATATTAACTTACTCTCTTATATAATAAGTAATTTACTTTTCTCTTTTTTATATATAATAATAACTTTATATAATAACCTTACTTTCTTCTCTTTATTATTATTACCTTTTCTAAGAACTATTATAATACCTTAATAATATCTCTATTTCTCTTTTTAATACTATTACTTAGATATTATCTATAAGATATCTAATAATAATAGTTTCTCTTACTAGTATTAAAGCTCTATTAACCCTAATATTAATATTAGTAATAGTATTATAATCTTTAATTAAGATAAGTATAACTCTAATTAATACCTTAAGCCTAATAATATTATAGCTTAAGCTAACTATATTTAATATATTAACTTACTAGCTCTTAGATTAAATAATGCCTTTCTCTTAATAAACCTACCTCCTTTATTAACTAAGAGATATTAAATTATTACTAATAATATAGAATTAGTTAACCTAGTTAATAAGATAGCTTAGTAAGATAATATTATAGCTAAGAATAATAAAAGTAATAAGAACTATAATACTATTAACCTTAAGACTATAAATACTATTCTTATAGTAAAGATTAAGCTTTTTAAAGATAAAATTTATAACTCTAAAGCTTTTAAGAACTATACTTAATAATTTAAGGTTAATAATAAAGCTTATTAGTATATAAAGAATAATACCTATTATATTATATATATCTAAGCTAACTTAAATAGCCTTTTATATCTCTAGTAAGACAAAGTCATTACTTATTAATATATTAATATACAAAAGGCTATTATTATAAAGAAGATAGCTCTTATTATACGTCTAGTTACTTCTAACTATAAAAAAAAGAAGAAGTATATCTTAATTTATATAGAGGTACTTACCTACCTTAAGAAGGAGTTTAAGAATTACTTAGATATTATTTTTAAAAAAGAGATAAAGTATTAAGTAATCAGCTTTTATAATACTTAGAAGTCTTCTACCTACAAGTAGGTATTACTTATATTTAATTCTTACTTCTACTATTTTACTAACTTTATAAATAAAACTATAAAAGCCTTTAAGAATAATTACTTATAAAATAAATATCTCTTATTTAGAGTTTATCTTATTAGATCTATATTCTTCTATTACTTAGGTAACTATAATACTAAAGTCCTAGAAGTACTCTTAGCTATTTAATACTTAGATCTTATCTTTATTCTAAAGATAGGTTATATTAGATTAATAAAAAGATAGTCTAAGTAGGTATAAAACCTTACTAATAAACTTATAAATATCTAAGCTAATATAGGTAATATTAAAAAAAAAGTTTAAAATATTAAAGCTAGTATATAAAATACTAAGAATATTACTTAAGAAGTAGAAGATATTATTCATAATAAAATTAATATAATTACTAAGTAGTTTATTAAGATTTATAATATTATTAAGAATATTAAACTTAAGTATTAGAAGATAGATATAATAAATACTAGTATTAAAGAGATTTATTTTATAAATATCCAACTTATAGCTTAAGTTTTATTTTTAAAGAAAAAGATTAATAATTTTAATAATTTTTCTAAGTTTAAGATTAATAAGTTTAGTATACTTGAAGAGTTTATAAATATAATTATTAAGTACTTTAATACTATACTTACTATAAGCTTTATTATAGTTACTATATATAATACTAGTAGTAAGAGTATCTTATATCTATCTATAACTAGAAATAAGTATCTTAGTAATATACCTATAGAGGGTATTAATAAGTACTATACCTATTTTATTAATAATAACTATTAAGTTATAAAGATAATATTATACTAAAGAAGATATATAATAAATAAGAGGATATAAGGTAATAAGTATAGTTTTTTATATATCTAAAATAGCTTCTATACTTAAGATAAGTACTTTCTTAAAAACAGAGGTCTTATTATAAGCTAGAAGAGGTATATAGCTTAGAATTACTAAGATCCTAAAGTTATATACCTATAGTTATTTAATAGCCTTCTTAAGGTCCTTTATCTTGAGAACGAATATAAACCAAGAATAATATAAGATATATTATTTTTAGTTTTACCTATAATATATTACTTATATTTATTCTATTATTATATTTTACTGCTTTGCTATTTACCTTTATATCATTGCTTTATTCTTTGTAATACTAACTACTGCTCTGCGTTATTAGTATATCACAGCCCATTCTCTCTATTAGATCTAGAACAGCTACCAGGAGGGCTATGTCACTTACTTTATAAGCTAGTAATAAGAAACATTCTAGTAAGTAAGAAAGCTAGTAAACTAGCTTATAAAGAATTAGAAGGGGTATATAAGAAGGTTACTAGCTATAAGGGTATTAAAATAATTAGCTATAAAAAAGGCCTAGGCCTCTTACTTAAACTGTTTAATAGTAATAACCCTATTACTATTATATTATGATTAAAAGTAACTATAGAGGTTAGCCTTTAGAGCTAGCTACTTTAGTTAATAGTTAATATATATAGTAAGGTTAATAACTATATCCTATTGTTAGTATTAGCTAACTATAGTTAAGAGGGGTATCTTAAAGTAGGTAGTAGCCTTATAAAAAGTTAGGTAGTAGAGGCTATTAGCTAGATCTAAAGGGGTATTACTAGCCTATTACTGTTGCAGTTTGGTAGAGTCTAATAGGTATTAGTAGTACTTAAGGTATAGTAGTATAGCAGCCTTCTTTAGTTACCTATATAACCTCTTAACCTATTAGATAGGGGTTTTTAGTATATATTATTATTTAGTAATAGGCGTGGGTTTTTTTTTACCTATTTTCTTGTATAATAGTAGTGTTATTATTATTATTATTATTATTAGTAGGGTATTTTAATAAATCTTACCTAGTAGCTAGTAGTTAGGTATTATAAAGAAAGTAGTAGGTTAGTTAGTGGGTTAGTTAGTAGGTTAGAAAGTTATAGCTGGCTAGCCTAGGGGTAGGTGGGTAGATAGGTAGGCTAGTTCACTGCCTTCTAAAATTAGCCTAGCGTTGCAGGTCCCTACTAGCTATATCTAGTTAGTGGAGTGCTAGTGGTTTTTCGAATTTAACAAGAGGATACGGTACTTACCAAAAGGTGGAACCAAGAATTTGAGCCCCTGTCCACGTCGCCTCGGAACCCCCCCTTCCTCGCAGATTTTCTGACATTCATCTCAATGATGGAAATCTCCTTACTGTCCTGTTTCCCCGGAACGCCCGTGCCTAGTTAAGCTTCCGTTTACGCGGCTCGGCACTTGGCGCATGCGGCGGGGATGACCAGCCATTCTAGGTAAGCCGTGCGTAGTATCGATGGATCGATCCCTGTTACGGCCTATCCCCTCGATTGGGACATGATGGGGTCATGCCAGGCCACAGCATACGCGGAATTGACTGGGGGCCTTCATCCTCTGAATAACCGATGACTCTTTGGGGCCGGATAGCGCGTGTTTGCAATTCCTCCATGCAGCGCCGAGACGATATATTGCTGACATGCGTGCTGATGTCTGTTGATAGGATTTCGGCTAGGCGTGACGGCAAGGGGGATACTGTGAACCTCTGCCTATTGATGCTTCTGACAGCTTCCGGAGGGATGATGAAGTCCCCGTCTCCACTCTGGCCGAGGAAAATACAAAGAATGCCATTTCTACCTGTATCTAGAAACGATTTTCTTCAAGTATAGAAAAGACAATACGTTATACCAATGGTAATAGTTGCAACATGGGGGTCCTTAAGGTAGTGGGTGGACCTGGACGCAAGTTGACTGTATTGTAATCATAACTGTGACGAAAAGGGAACAACTGTTGAAAGGTACAAAAGCCGTGGTCTCGCCGTTTCTCCAGTAAACAGTCCGCCGTCAAACAGCAGCAGTAGACTCATCCGCAGTGACTTTACAACATCATACCCCTTCATCATCCATCATGAAGTTCTTGGCTTCTCTTTTCCCTCTGCTATCACTCACGTCCGTAATGGCTGCTGCCATCGCCCCCGAGCCGAACCAGACCGTGGACATTCTTCCTCTGGTTTCGCCGACTCCTGTTCCCGACGGAGTTCATGGTCCTCCTGCCGACAATTCGACTCTGGAAGAAGGGGAAGGCCGCGACGAAGACGTCGGCCTCTTTGCAGCCCCAACCACAAACTACGCCGCATCCTGCCGCAACTATGGTATCGTCAGTCTCACCCACTTCCCGAGGTTGTACCGCGCAGAATGCCGAAGCAGGTCTGGGTCGTGGGGACGATCCGACCTGTCGTTGCCCAAGTGTCTGGCCAACGAGAACGGACGTCTTGTGGAACAGAACAAGTATGGTACTCCCTCTATAGCACTTGTCTTGCTTCGACAGTCTCCGTTGCTGACTTTATTCTGTGCGGCAAAGTGGAGGATACGATGGAAGCTGCGACGTCAGGTCTTGCCGGACCAGCGGCACTAGGATCACCTGTAACTGCAAAGACTATGGCGGTAACTGGAAGTCCACCAGCTACAACTTGAGTCTGTCCCCTCTCGCATATCTCATAAGTCGCCAGTCTGTTAATACTTGTAACTCCAGACAACGTGCTCGCCAATGATGACGGCCGCCTTAGGTGCTACAACAATTATGGGTTTTAATTTATCTACGCCGTGGCTACTTTGAATCACGCATCGCCGGAGATCACTCACAGAAAGAAACTCTCATGTCTGCTTGGTGTCTGGAGCTGTGTGAGACCTCTGGTATGACGTCATGAAGTAATGGTCAAGTTCGTCGGGGGGATGTAGTTAAAAATTGAATTACTTGGCTGCTATTTTCCTATCCCTTGGTAAAACTCCATGAAGCAGTAGCATAGATGTAATATCGTTACATAACCTCCTCTCCTCTCTGAACTGAAGTCGCCTAAACAAAAGTGTTTCAATCATGGGAATCCTTCTGGCCTGCTGAGCTGGTGGCGATGATGCTATGCCCGTCGGCTAAACACCGACGAGAACTGTGGCTCTGGTATTCCCGCTAAATCCAGATGAACGACACACCCTCCCCGTTTCCAAAGGGTCAAGGGTACTTGCGTGGAATCAGGGATACGAACTGGGCAGAATTGAGGGTACCTCCGCTTTTACTACTCTGACAGAGCCGTATGATTATCCGCTAGTGTGGGGGGTCAAGGCTCCATGCATACATACATACCTACCTAGTCAAACTTAAATTAATCACTCATTTGAATAGACCACATGCCTATTCCGACAGCTTGGCTCCCGGGGGATCTCGTCCATGGTGCGGCTCAGGCCTTCGTATGTGGCGCCAAGGGTATTTGAAGGATGGGAAAGCCAGGCACCCAAGACAGATAGACAGAGATATATGATGGAGTGTCTGACAGAGGGGATGCGTTAGTCCACGTGTATCAGATCAGGAGATATCGGCAGCAGGCAGCAGTGTTTGATTGGTCCGCTAACCAATAAATTCAAGTCACAGTCAGCGACACATGATAATACTGCAGTCTTGCCTTCTCCACCACCACCACCACCACCACCACCAACAGGACGCGCCTTGGAACAATCGCAACCTCCCGCCTCTCCCATTCACAACATACCATCCCCGATGCGCGGACCACCATGTCCAGATTCTTCCGACGCAGCAGTAATTCATCCGACCAGCGCGAAGATGGGAACCTAGCCACCCTCCAGTCACCCTCCGGTTCACCCGATCCGGCGCCAACCGGTTCCCATCCTAGCCGCAAGTCCAGCTCGAGCAGCCTCTCCTCTTCGGCCTCGGAGTCCCAACCACCTCTTCTTGATTATCCCACCCTACCCGCCCCTGCTGGTCTGATTCCCGCTATCAGGGGTCGGCAAAGCTCCGCCAGTCCGCCCGACACTCTCCCTGCGCCACTTGTCCGTGACATTCTTCGGTCAGTTCCAAATCTGGACATGGAGACCGAGGAGGATCTTCACCTCAAGTTCACCTACAAGCGTTACGACTGCGATGGCATTGATATCTGGCTTCAGGCTATTGATCCCGAAACGGGCGACTCACTCGTCCACGCTATTGTCCGTTCTGGGCGCATCGGAGCTCTCGGGGCGTGCCGACTCTATCCGACTTGTGGGAACGGACAGGCCCAGTTTCAGGGCCATCGCGAAAGGCATATATTGTTCATGCATCAAAACGGCGAAGGTAACAACGGGTTGCATGTCGCTGCGCAGATGGGAGGCCTACCGCTAGTGAGGGCTGTATTACGCGCGTTCGAGGGTAGGGATCTTGATAACGGGGTAGATGCCCCGGGCGAGTATGATAGGTACGGAGTGAGGGATGAGGGACGCATGCTCTCCTGGGAGGCCAGGAGGATTTCATTCATAGAGGCAAAAAATATGATGGGAAGAAGTGCTGTGGATGAGGCTCGACACCACGGCCACAAGGAGGTGAGCGAGCTTTTAGAGCACGTTCTCGACCGGTCATACCCTTCTGAGTGCGGCGATAGGGAGAGTGCAGCGCGACTAGCCAGGTCGATAGTCGCGCAAGACTACAGATTCATGGGATGTTAGGAGGCTTGGACGAGTTCTGATTGAATGTTTCTTAGGCTGGAGCATTCTTATTATCAACAAACAACCAAAACATGGACCGTTCGTCGTCTGGAACATCAGCTGGAGCAGCCAACTGCGCATCTGCGCCGCGTGATATAACCTGCCATCCGCCTAGTCTCTGGTGGCGAAACCGGTGTGCCAGTTCAAGACCATACCGTCCGGGTCCTGCTCCAGAGTATTGGCGAGGGCGATGGCCATCTGAGTGTAGGTCTCAGGGTTGACATTAGACACGCTGTACGGCGCGTTGAGGATTGCAGACACTTTGTACACCTCCCCAACACCCTTGGGATACGACCCGGAGCCGCCGTGGACGAGGTGGAAAACTTCGTGAAGAAACGTGCGTGCGGTGGGTGAGATGGACTTTAGCCTTCTGAAGCCGTCGACGTCTCCATTGTCCACACGGGCCACTGTTCCGATTTCCTGACCCGAGGGGCGGTCAGCCGTCGCAAGAGTAACGGGCCTGTAGCTCCAAGTGTTTCCCTTGGTCGACTGGCTGAGACCAAATGCGCTGGGACAGAGCACGATATAAGGGAATGGGCCGTTTGCTCGGGTGAAGCCCATGACGGTGCCGTCGTGACAATTCCCCGCGTCTACTCTTCCCGGAATAATCTCGCCGAGTTCGTACGATTTTGAGAGCTTGTTCCAGTACTTTGATGTTTTGGTCTACTTTCAGTATACAAAACCATGTCGCTTGCGGGCTTGAATTGAGAGGTCAGAGCACTTACGGGAACAACATCGGCAGTTCTAACTGTTCTGGTCGTGGTGGAGAGCTGTCTCGCGGTCCTGCTCTGCTCCTTCGTATAGGCGTCTATCTGGTTGATCTTCATGCTGTTGCCTTTTGCGTCCTCGACGTTTTTGCCGTTGGCCTGTACGGCATCGTCGTCCATGCTCTTTCGGATGAGGAAGTTGGAGTCGCAGAAGAGGTGTGGCTTCTCCTGCACCGTGCCGGCGTTTACGTTCCCGCCGTCACGAAGCCAATTTCGCACGCCATCGTAGCGGTCTTTTCGACCGCATGTTAGTATATCAGGCGTCTTTGTCTGATGCCTTTTGAATTGCGTTATGACTTGCCTTGAACTGTTCTACGTCGAGTGCTTGACAAGCCCCTATCAGGGTTTTCCTTGTTAAAGAAGGCTTCAAGGATCTTTTGTGCTGTCTCATCCCCCGAGTAGGCCCTGATCATGCTGCGCGCGCCGTTCGCCAAGTCGTGGGCATCCTTGACCACCTTATTGAGGTTACCAAGTCCAACATAGGCGCATCCGCCATCGTCGTTGTTCTGGGTATTGACGTCGAACAGTTCCGTGACAGGCTTCTGGCCCAGTACGGGCGACACCAGAATAGTGCAAAGGACAATTGCTAGCTGTACGAGCTTGGTCATGGTTGGAGGTAGAGCAATCAGTGGGCAGACTGTTCGCTGAGAGTTCGATGTGAGGGGGGATACGCCTTCACCCTGACCTTTTGATCCACAGCGGCTAGGGAGGCGATTGATGTAGAGACGAAGTTCAGATTGACCTTAACATGTCCGCACATGGACATGAGTACTACGTCCAATACAGAGAGACTTCCTCGACCACTGCGGCGCCCACCGTAGACCCAATGGGACATATTCGGAATATCTTACCTCTCTCCGAGTTCCTCGCTCTCGCCACGGTACAGGACCGATGCCATACAGGGAAGAAGTGCCTGGGGCGGTTCATCCCGGATACGTCCAGCTCTTGGCGGGAGAAAGGCAGACCGGCTGGTGTCTTCCGTGTCTGTTGCTGCTTGCTCTCTTTCAGGCAGCAGCCAAGGCTCTTGGTATTAGTATGTAGCCCGATTCACATTCAGCCTTTTCTACCACCAGCACGATAAGCTGCGTGCGTCATACGGATGACCATTGAACATGTTGGGGGTCATCACACTGCAGTCAGCCTCGTGATGCATCCGCCGAGCCCCTTGCATATTAAAAATGATCGAGACGAGAACACTCGGTGCATAGACGCGCCGACTGGGGTTGGTGCCCGAGACGAGACGCTGACTTTGCCTTTTCCAGCGCGCACGTGAGGGAATGTATACATGAAGGACCTTTTACATGCAAGGGGCATCCTTTCGCCAGGATGAGGTTTATTATGTGTCTGGGCAACGGGGGAAGAGGTCTTTTGCTGCGGGGATTCAGATTCCTGTGCGTATCTAGCAACATTTCCGTGATCTGGTTTCCGGATCAGACATATCTTCGGCCCGACTAGCCACTAAATCTCACTGCCGAGACTGAACGCAGCACTTGGCATGCAGGTCGGCTGGGCAATCTAGGCACCCGACAAGGGGCAGAAAAGACTTTCTGTTGCTAAAGTTTCTACCCAAGCTTCTTGGCACGACACCACGGCAAACTACGGATACAGGCACACTGTGAAGATATACCCTCGCCCGTTACAATTCTAGGCGGAGAACGTCTCAAGAGCAGTACAAGGCTGCTGGTATTAACCAAGGGAATAGGTAGGGATCTCCCAGAAGTGAGGGATGTCCACCCTTGGGAGTTGGGCAAGGGGTCCAGATAGAGCTTACTGTGGTGTATCGAGTCCATTAGTTCTACTTTGACAGTCTGATATCTAAGCGGTTTATATCTTGTGGATTCCTCACAGGCCGTCTCTGTTCGACTGTAAGGCCACCGGCGACTGGTCACTGTATTCTCCGCCGTTTTCTCGGATCGAGCATTCGACATGGGTCTGATCTCAGTCATAGCCTTTGTGGCTGCTGCTGTCAGTGCAGCCAATGTCTCGACCACGCTCGTTATGCCCGCCGGACCCGTAGGGTCAGCACCTCCTTTGCCTCCAGGACCTCCTCGTGTAAGCTCTTCTGTTTTGGTGGCTCAACGTCCAGGAAGACGTGCCTTTGGTTTTGTTTGCCCAGAGCATAATAGCGGTTAACTGACACGTTCGCACTTTGTAAGCCGCCGCCACCATATGCCAAAGGGCACGCCAACAATCAGCGCGGGGTCCCCCCCGACAAACACAACATGACCGGCCCTCGTCTCGGTAGCGATGAGAAGTTTGCTACGGCCCGCGTCTCAAGAGCCAACGAGGATGGCTACTGGCTTTCGGAGATGGGTCGCTTCGGCGTCTCGCCCTTTGCCGAGTCAGGGTATCAGGTTTTCCGCAATGTCAAAGATTTTGGAGCCAGAGGTAACGGAATCGACGACGATACCGAGGCTATCAACCGGGCGGCAGCGTCCTTCAGCATCGGGAATAGCGACGACCTCCGGTGCGGCGACGACTGCGGCTCGTCGACAACGCTCATGGGTGTCGTGTACTTTCCGCCGGGCAAGTATGTTGTGTCGAGCCCCATCATCCAGTACTACTACACGCAGTTTGTTGGCAATCCCTGGGAACGGCCGACGATTGTAGGCTCGGCCGACTTCGAGGGCATTGCCCTCTTTGACGCCAATGTCTACGTTCCCGACGGCAACGGAGACCAGTGGTATGTCAACCAGTCCAACTTCTTCCGCCAGATCCGCAACTTCATCTTTGATTTGACCGGCATGCCCAACAAGAACTACCAACATGACCAGGAGTACGTGCCGGCAGCGGTGCACTGGCAGGTCGGTCAAGCCACGAGCATCAGCCACTGCCACTTTGAAATGCCCGTCAACGACATCAACGGCGACCCTGCCCAGCATATCGGCATCTTCATGGAGAACGGTAGTGGCGGGTCCGTCAACGACCTGTCTTTCTACGGCGGCAACATTGGCTTCCTCGCCGGAAGCCAGCAGTTCACCGCCATCAACCTACACTTCACGCTGTGTGGAACGGCCATCAAGCATGAGTGGAACTGGGGCTTCGTGTGGAAGAACATCTACGTCCAGGCATGCTGGATCGCGATTGACTGCACCGCCTTTTCCGAGACGGTCACACCCCCGCAGGGAACGGGCTCCATCACCGTGCTTGACTCCCATTTCAACGGCGTGCCGTACGCCATCACCGTCTCCCGCCAGAACAACCAGCAGCCCAACATTGTGCTGGAGAATCTGCTGGTGGAGAACTCTGAGAGCGTCGTCCTCGTGTCCGGGGGGGAGACCCTTCTTCAAGGTTCCGCCAGCCCTTTGTTCCTGGACCTCTGGGCCTCGGGCTACCAAGTGCGTCCCAACGGCTATGCGGGCAGTTCGTCTGGCTTTATAAACCCGAAGCCAAACAAGCCCGCCTCGCTTCTTGACGCTTCTGGCAAGTACTTTTACCGCGAGAAGCCCCAGTACTCCGGGACCAGGCCCCTCGTGGCCACGAGTCTCGGGGTGTCAAACGATGGGACGGGGGACCAGACCGCCGCTATCAACAGGCTTCTTGCGAACAATGTCGGTGCCATCATCTTCTTCCCCGCCGGTGTCTACCTTGTTAGGGGTACCATTGAGGTCCCTCCTGGCTCCAAGATTGTCGGGTCCAGCTGGAGCACCATCATGGGTGTGGGATCGTATTTTGGGGACGAAAAGGATCCCAAGGTTATGGTCAGGGTCGGGAAGCCCGGCGACCAGGGAAGCATGGAGATATCCGACATGCTCTTCACCGTAAGAGGTAACACGGCGGGCTGCATCCTCATGGAGTGGAACATCCACCAGTCCAGCCAGGGGTCTGCGGCAATGTGGGATAGCCATTTCCGAGTGGGAGGCAATGCCGGGTCAGACCTGCTCCTCGCCGACTGTCCCGCAAGGTCAGGGAAAGTCGACAAGACATGCATGGCGGCCGCGATGCTGCTTCACCTGCCTGCTCAGTCGTCGGCCTACTTCGACAACGTGTGGGTGTGGGTTGCTGACCACGATCTCGACGATCCCGCCAACGCCAACGCGCACGTGGGCGAGGGCGGAATCCCGCAAAACAGCATGGTTGAGATCTCCGTCTATGCCGGCCGTGGCGTCCTGATCGAGTCGCAGGGCCCGACGTGGATGTGGGGATGTGGCAGCGAGCACGCGCAGCTGTATCAGTGGCAGGTCGAAGGGGCAAAAAACCTCATCATGGGACACGTCCAGACGGAGACACCGTACTACCAGTCGAGCCCCGACGCGCTCACCCCGTATACCGCCGGTACGTGGGAGGGAGACCCAGAGTTCGAGGACTGCGGCGACGACAAGCTGTGCCTCAAGGCATGGGCTCTGCGGGTGGTCAACTCGACCGACATCTTTCTGTACGGGCTAGGATTCTACTCCTTCTTTGACGACTTTGAGCTCGGATGCGCCCCGAGGGAGCGATGCCAGCAGTCGTTGATCGAGACAGCGAGAGCCGGCAGGGTGTGGCTGTACAACATCTTCACCAAGGGTAACGCCGAGATCGTATCACCGCAGGGAAACCTCCAACCGCTGTGGTTCAACGACACAACGAGGAATGGCTACACCAGCAACGTGGCTGCCTGGCTGCCGTTGGCGCTGCGAGACGGCTCAGGCTCTGACGAGGACGGTGGAGATGGCGAAGGTGAGGATGGCGAAGGAGGCCCGGTCGTTTATATCGACCCTACAATTTGGTCGACCTCGTCCGGCGGCGGCGGCGGCGGCGGCGGCAGTACCAGCACTCGCACGATCCAGTGCAGCAACCCTTGCACGTACGTTCTCCCGCCGCGGGAGCTAGACCGGCCAACAACCATCAAGCTGCCCAGGGTCGAAACGACACTCGAGGTCGGATGGTTTGAGACGGAGCGGTATACCGACGGCAGCGGGGCGACCAGCACGACGCGGGTCTACGTGACGACCAAGACGACGACGACAATCACGTTTCCGGCCATCACGACGACCAGAATCGACTTTTGGAACGAGGTCGTCAACGTCACCTCGACGACCATCACGCCCACAAGCAGCGTGCCCGTGCCGCCAATTACCCTGACGGATCGCCCGCTGACCAGCTGGACGAGAAGCGAATCACAGCCAATCGTCACAAGAACCATCACTCCGCCTCCTTGGCCGTGGCCAGAGGATGAGATCGAGGACGATGAATGGGACGATGACGACGATGACGACGACGACGATCTTATTGTTATTCCGCCCTTTATTCACACCAGAGGACCTCCAAAACCCACCTGCCGGTCTGGCTGCGGTACAAAATGTCGCATCTTTTGCAACTTGCCTTGCATTCTAAGCTGCCCACCGTCCAATATGCCCGGTGTCTGGGGGTACAGTACGTGCCCCTCCCCTTTCCCCTTGCTTAAGCACCCAATCGCAATCTCTCCCGTGCCGTCTCTTTGGTGACTCTTGACACTAATCAACTCTCGATAGACCTGCCTGCTCCGAATAACCCTAATCAGCCCCGGCCGGGCAACAACGACGACAACTGTGCCACGTCGACGTTCAGCTCGTGTCGCGAGCACTGCGTGCAAGCAACCCCGACGCCGTCCTGCACTACCAGCTGCAGCCGCGTCATCGGTTGCGACACCACGGGGACGACGGTGGCGTCGGGCGTTACACCGGCGCCGGCATCTGGTCGCGAGTGGGCAGTCGAGCCCGAAGGCACAGAAGACTCGCGACGAGAGCTGTGGGATGCCGCCCAGGCAGTGCTTCGGCATTTGTTGAACTTGGGGCTTTATGAAGAGGAAGACAGTGAGTACCTTCTCATTCTAAATTATTGTTTCCTTTCGTCCCCCAAGATCTATTCTTTTGCTCATTCACCGCCGTACAGTCAACCCTCCAACTACAACAACCAGGCCGCCAACGACCACTAGGCCAGCACCACCCAGCACCACCAGCACGCCAGTAGGCAACCCGACGCCGACGGGCGTCTTGTACATTGCCTACGCCCGCGTTGATGACGATGTGTACTTTGAAGGATGGCGCTATCTTTGGCTCTGGTACGCCCGTCGCGTCGACGCCGCCATTGGCGTCTGTAGTCCCGACGCATCTTCCACGCCGTCGTCAGGCACCGACATTCAGAAGCCGGGATACCCCGGCAGCCGCAGCGTCTCCATCTCAGGGCAATCCGAATGCCGGTACGAGGGGTCCGACAGCGGCCCCGGCCAGCTCTCGTGCTCCGGGTGGAGCAGCCCAGTCAAGTGTGAAGACGATACCGGAGGCATTAGCAGCCCGCAGATATGTTTTGCGCCCGACTTCAGCAAAACCACAACGATCATCCCGAGGTGGATTGTCGTTTGCCAGTATGGGCGCAACGGGAATTCGAGGATGGCACAGCTAGACAAGGAGGGGCTGGCGAGGACGCGGCCAGACGAGGCAACGTTGGAGGACCTAGTGGAAGTGGATGAGAGTTTTGCCACCATGGCTTTACCATTGAGACAGGACTCCTCAACTTCGGCTGTTATAAGTCCAACGGCGTTATAGCAACAATGATAGATATAAGTATACTCTAGGAATAAAGAACGTTACTCTCTCATTATACTCCTAGTGAAGAGACGAGACTTATTATCCTACTAAAGTCTACCTATAGCTTAAGTAGTAGAATACTTTTATTCCTACGTAAAGTGATTTACTTATTTCGAGTGAAAAGAAAACTATTTTGTTGTATTCATAGTATATTAAGTCTTATCAACGCTAAAAGTCCAGATTCCCTTTTCTTATTTTAAACTTGTAAATAAAGTGGTAGGAATACTACTAATAATGGTATTCTCTCTTAACCCTAAGCCTACCAGTGTTGCTTATTGATCGCAATAGGGTTGTTTCTCAATCCATCACCGTTAACAGTTCACGGCCCACATTGAACCCCTGACAACTAATACAGATGTCCTTTAAGATTAAACTCTAGAGGGGTATGATCGCCATTCATTGCCATTCGATCATTGCCAACCAAGCCCGCACTTGACCCTAAGCAAAAGTTGTAAAGACGCTGCAATTCTAGTCGCACCACGACGACACGTCATCAGGGTTAGCGAAACAGGTGTTGGCATTGTTGTGCGCACAAGGGAATCCGGAATTGGGCGGCTGCAATGGGAAAAGGAGCCTCGTTAGTCAAATTGGGCGAGCAAAGAGTTGCATGGGGTACAGTCATTCTTGGTTCATGGGTGTACTATTAAAATACAGGGATTTCATAGAGTCGCCAGGCCTCTTAGCTCGTTTCTTAGACTTATCACGCGGCCTTGAATCGGCCCTTCCTGGAAGTTCTAAATACTAATGTCGAGGGAGCTGGTGATCGCCATGGTTGAAATAAACTACGATGGAGGCTCAGCTAGCGCAGTGACAGAATTAATGTATATGCACAGAATGGTCTTATTCAAATGAGCACGGGATCCTCTTTCTGCCTACATATGGCTTAGCGGTGTGGTTCAAAGTTCTGACTTCCGACAGCAAGTCATCATGTGCCCAGTTGCACCCCGTACACGGAGACGAGACAGCCTGCGAGTTTTGGCGGCAATCCAAGTCATATGTAGCAAGGAATAATCAGATGTGCACGGGAACCTCACCCAATCAGTAGATAAATCATTTCCATTTTAGGAAGGTGTTGTAAATTGTAGGTGGCGGGTAAATTCACGGCCCCATTTTGGTATTTTCACGGCCCCCCTCAACAGCCAGAAATATCACATTCCCGACCCGAATTCTAGCCAACTAACCCTAACCCGAATCCTAACCTGATCCTAACCACTGACTTTCTCATAAATCTTGTTCATAAAGTCAGTGATTAGGATTCAGGTTAGGGTTAGTTGGCTAGAATTCGGGTCGGGAATGTGTTTATGGCTGTGCTTGTGGCGGTGCATACTAGATCTGGTTAGAGGCCTACTGGGTTAGGCTTAGTGGGCCGTGAAAATACCAGAAAGGGGCCGTGAAATTACCTGCTACCAAATTATATGTAACGCTTATTGTGGTAACAGGCATGCCCCGCTAGCTAAAAGACACTGAATGATATATAAGAAAATCTTTATATACAGATATCGTCAACTATATTTTAGCATCTATAACATATCTGATTTGAAAAAGAAGAAAGAATATAAAGACATATATTCTACAGTGAATACTTGAAGTATACATTTATAGAATCTTTACTAAAAACTACCTTAAATATAAACTTAAAATACTAATAATATTACAGTGTAGTGAATAGTATTGCTATACTAGTAGTATTAGAAATTCCATAGTAAATCCATCTTTTTATAAAGTTATAGCTTAGAGCTAAGATAGTAGCCTTTTTTCTACTACCTCCTAACTAGTACTAGTTATTCTATACCCCTTCTAAGATAAATATATATAAATATTCTTAGGATACTTCCTTAATAGTAATAAGTATATACCAGTACTCCTACTCTTCTTACTACTGTGATCGCATATTTAAACAGCTATATCTGTGAGAAAAGTATTAGGTAACTTATTCTTGATTCCCTAATGAAGAAGCCTGATTGCCTGCTTAACTACATGGTTGAGGACCCAATACTTTTCATCAACTCTTCGCGTAGTAAGTCGTGGCCCATCGTACATCTGTACCTGGTCCACTCGAGATCAAGCCACTCCTGCCGTCCCAGGCTCTCAAACAGGCTCATGACCTCCTCGCTGGGTCTCCAGTCTCCAACCTGCCACTGCACCACAGGTGTTGTTGGTGCCGCAGCAGCAGCAGCAGCATCGCCGTCCTTCTTCTCACCACTACGCCCAGCAATGAACTTAATACCCCATCTGTGGCCATTCTTCATCGGCAGATCACATTTCTCGGCCTGTTCGTCTGAAGGGTTCCACCACAGGTGCGTGAAAATCTCAGCGTCCTCAAGGCTTGGCATATTATTGTGAGTCAAAGACCTAGCAAACGCCCCAAGTAGCGCCTCAATCCGATCCCGACAGGGCTTGATGCGAAACATGTGTGGACGGGCATCATACTCATCGTCCGGGTTGTCGCCGTACTCGATGTCGGCGTCCATGTCCTCGTCCGTATCGGTTTCGCGGGGGTAGTGTTCTTTATCTATGATCTTATATCCTCCTTGGTCAGAGTCGTGCGGATCCTCGCTACCGGGGCCCACAAAGTACCACCGCCCGTCTGGACGGAGGGGATGGAACTCGAGCCGGAATCGCCGCATCTGTAACCACTGCTGGTCCGGTGGTGCCTCGGGACTAGGGAACAGATCTGGAGTAACGACAGCACGTACGTCGTACAGGCTTAGCTGCGCACCGAGCTTGCAGAGACCAACCGACACTGGGTCCTTATCCGCCGGATGGATCAGATTCGGCCGGGGCACAGACTGGTCTTCGAAGTGGAGCGAGTTGGTTAGCCAGAAGTGCAGTAGGGCTTTAGTCAGACTAGCGGGGATCCTTTTCCCACAGAGGTGCTTCTCCTGGTCTATGATGGCAGCACCGAACTCGTGGCGGGCGTCTCGTAGTGGGCCCTCCCACGGCCAGGTGAAGTCCTCGCGCATCGCTCTGCTCGGTATGCAGGTGGGCATGGGCCGTTCCCACAACCAGGGGGCTTGCCACTCTTGGACAGCCGGCAGGTGGACGAGGCAGTGCAGCGGCACAAGGAGAGATAGAGGGCGTATGTCTTGCGATCTCTCAGCTCCAGAGCCATACGCCCTTGACACGATAGTCAGGCTGGACACAAAGGGCAGATCTGGCAGTTTCTCGGGGTCGTGTAACCGCAGGCGGCGCGAGTGATACCTGCGATGGTGGCACCAGTCCTTCACTGTCTCAAGCTCCTGCGGTAGGATTTCGAGCTTCATGCAGAGGCTGGCTGGAGGATTCTCAATCTCGTTATAGGCGGCGGCAATCTTCTTGTAACAGGCATGGATGCGCGCTGACATATGGGCGCTGACGGCGAGTGTCTCCTCGGCAGGTTCTCGGCACGGCAGTGGATTGGCCTCAGATTCGTCGACGAGAAGCGGCATGGGCATAGAATATTGGGAACCCCCGACCTTTACATTTGCTTCGCGGGCAGCTAAGATACCGACCTTGACCTGTTCGAAGATCTCATGCTCGAAATCTGGGTCGGTCTCGCGAAGTGGCATGTTGATTGATACGACGTAAGGAATCAGTAATAAAGTTGTTTCTTTACTTGGTTAGGTGGAGGAAGTGAAGAGGGGGAGATGGACTCACACGAGTACAAGTACCTGGAGGTGCATTTAGAGGGGGCTTTTGTACTGCAGACTGAGGCTGACTAAAGCCCCCGGGTACGTAATTAATTAATCCTATGTATCTACTCGGCTCCAGCCGCTTAGTCAGGAGCTAGATTCAGATAGTATAGTTATCAGGTAATATACTAGTGACTAGTACAGATCTCTCTACCTACAAGGTTGAATTAAGAAAGGTCCACAGTGAAATATCAATAAAGACCTTAGTTAATTAAGAGCTATACTACTAATGTAGTAGTTCTAGTAACCTTTTTAGGTGACATATTTCCCTAGTAATACTGCTGTGTATACTCTCCCTTAGAAACCTCCTCTTCCTTCTCCTCCTTATCTTCTTCGTAGTCCTCGTCCTCATCTTCACTCCCTTCATCATCCTCAGTCTTGTTCTCGTTTTCACTCTCATGCTCGTCTTCACTCTCATGCTCGTCTTCACTCTCATGCTCGTCTTCACTCTCATGCTCGTCTTCACTCTCATGCTCGTCTTCACTCTCATGCTCGTCTTCACTCTCATGCTCGTCTTCACTCTCATGCTCGTCTTCACTCTCATGCTCGTCTTCACTCTCATGCTCGTCTTCACTCTCATGCTCGTCTTCACTCTCATGCTCGTCTTCACTCTCATGCTCGTCTTCACTCTCATGCTCGTTCTCACCATGGTCCTCGTTTTCACCTTCTTCCTCTCCCACCTCAGAATACTGTTCAACATCCAAGTCAGCTTTCCCGTCGTCGTCAGAGATCCCACCATCGTAAGAGCCGTTCTCATTGATATTGCTCCTATTTTGAGCCTTCCACCGCCATGGACTGGAAAGACAAATCATAATATATCTGTCGATAAGCCTCTGAGCCGTTGGGCGCTACCTCCCAGTTCTCATGCTTGGCCTCCTGCTTGTAGCTGGTCACCGACTGGCTGTCTTTGCTGGAGTCTTTGTCTTGTGCCGGGTATTCTTGCTCGCTCTCATTGAAGCCAGATAGATCTCTGAGCTTGGAGCGGATCTTGTCAGCGTCTTCCATAAAAGCAAAAACAGCCTATCCAACCGAATGCTTTGGCGCGTAAACATATGCAAGCCGATACCGAAATTCCAGTCCGATTTACCTTGTTGCGACTCCGTGCCTGGTGAGGCGTCTAGTCCTTTAGGCGGCTTACACTTCGCCGGACAAGACATATTCATTCGTTACGTCTCCTGTGATCGTTGAATCATAAAGTAAGCTCCGAATTCCCATTTCATGAGCAGAGAGCTCTGCAGTCCACTGTGAATCTTTGAGTCTATTCATTGCTGTCCTTCGCAAGCAACATTTGAAGCATGGAATGGGTCAGAGACGCTTTCAAGCTATTCACAACAGACCGTAGAGCCCTTCAATTCCACTCGGGGCTAAGCGAGGCTGCGAGCTTATCATCATCACAGGCCGCAGAAATGTCAGAATTTTAACCTCGTCTCAAATCATCAGCTAACGAGGCATCAGGAGCTCAAAGTCCATGAGTGTAGCTTGATGAACGAAAATGACTGGAAAACTTGCATCGAATCTGTCGTGATGCCCATGAGGGCATCGCTAGCCTCGGCAGATCACGGGCCGGGCCGAAATAACAGATATTCTGGCAACCGCCGGGTGGCCCACATTCGGGGTTATATATCCCCACGTTGTGGTCCACGCGGTCCTACATGCAGATAGTCAAGCAGTTTTCCTTCAGTCGTATTCCACCCAAAGGTGACTCTGCGACAGAATTGGTATGATTTCTTGGCCCCGAATCACAGTAATATGTTTATCTGACCTCACTGAACTGAGTAGAGACTGTCTCACGATAACGGGGACGGGGATAGAGGTAGTACAGCAATGCAATCAATAGAATCCGTAGGGATATTCCATCTAGGCTAACGTCCTGGAAGCATAGGAAGCCGGAAGTCGGAGGGCGCAGGTGGCCACAACCCCGCAGTCTTGAGATACATTCCATTTCTTGATAAAACCTTCGACAAGATAGGCGATCGTCTACTGAGTCATGGTTCCTTCGCGAGAGTCATCAACCGTGGTCAAGCTATCTTCACTCGAACGCACATAGACATGGGACTTCCGCATCAACGGACAATAGGTTTGGTCTAAGTCATAAAGTAAAACGCCTACATGTGAGAGGCTGTGTAGTACCAAGTAAAGGAGTCAGCGGGAGGGCAGTTAGAGGTTACTGGTGACTATTATTCCAATCTATCTCCTCTCTAAACCTTAATACTATCGTGAAAACCCCTTTTATATACCCTTTAGTATAACGTTATTCTGTTCTATAGTATCCCCCAGGCCCTACCTAGTGCCCTGCTAGCCCTAAAGCTAGTACTACTTTTAAGAACCTAATACGATCCCCCCCTCTAAGGTTCTATCCTTAAGACCTAGTAGTTAATTAGTTAGCCTCTCTATTAGTACCCTAGTACCCTACTTATAATACTACTTATACTTTAGTAAAGTCTAAGAACTCTACTAAGCTTAATAGACTATTAGATAGGTAGTTATCTTTCTAGCTAACTACCTACCCTTAGCCTTATTTTTATTTTATAGTAGCTTAGTATAGCTAATAGCTCCCCTAGTACCTTACTAAGCCTAGCTATTCTATACTTAGGGTATAAGTCTTAGGCTCTTATTACTATTAGTAAGAAGCTACTTACTTTACTATAGAAGTACCTTACCTACCTATAGTACTACTTTAGTTATTTACTCCCTTCTTTCTCTTATAGCTTAGTATCTTATTATCTATAAAGTAATATAGTTAGCTTTTATTACTTATACCTTTATTTCTCTAGTAGCTAAGCTCTAAGTTATATTATTCTTAGTATAATAGTAAGGGTATACTTTATAGTAATAAAAGGGGTACTAGTACCCCCTTAGTACCTTCTACCTTTCTTTCCTTTTAGAGGTATTATTATTTCTTTATAGGCTAGATTTATTATTATTACTTACTTATATATATACTACTTAGTAGAATAGCTAGGCCTACCTTCTCTTTTTTTACTTTTTGCTTATTTTCCTTATTTTCCTTCTTTTCCTTCTTTTCTTTATAATATCTTTATATTATTATTATTTCTTTATTTTTTACTATACCTCTACTACTATAGTAGTAATAATAGTACTAGTAATAGTAATACTGGTAGCAATACTAATACTAGCTACTCCCCTACTGCTGCTATTATGTTCTCTATACCTCTTACTAATTCTACTATCCTAGGTAGCTCTAGTACCCCCTCTGATCCCCCCCTAATAGCCCCTCCTACTAATAATGCCTATTCTAATACTTCTAGTATTATTAACTTTACTATTATATATAAGGTCTCTTACTATTACTACTTTTAAGCTATAGTAAAGTATTAGCTTAATATAAAAGATACTATTACCTATCTTCTTTATTATATTAAGACCTAGAGTATATACTTATTTCTTTAGTACCTCTCTACTACCTCTTTACTATTCTAACTATTCTAGCTACTAGTAATAAGTACTCCTACTATACTAGCTAGTATAGTAAGCCTTATATCTCTATAAGCTTATTCCCTTCTCTACTATTACTACTTCTATAGCTATTAGTTTACTACTAACCTATAGTAGGCCTTGTATACTACTACTACTACTACTCTTATCCTTAAGGTAGTTTTTAAGAACCTCTATAAAGAGGCTAACCCCTACTCTTACTGCTACCTTATAAGTATATATATACCTCTATACTCCTCTAGCACCTCTTAGCCTAACCCTTTTTAGGAAGAGATTAAGAAGGCCTAGCTTATAAGCTTAAAAGCTCTTTAGATAAAGGCCTCTAATATATTAGTCCCTAATACTAAGTATAAGATAGTATAAAAAGAGGAGAAGTAACTTCTCTATTAGTATAAGGTCCTTACCCTTAAGAGTACTTACTCTACTATAAAATAGTAGGCTAAGTAGGCTAAGTTATTAGCTAAGAGTATTAAGATTACTACTACTACTACCTAGAATTAAGTTATTATACTCTATAAGTAGACTAAGGCTATTAAGGCTTAGAGTACCTTCTTCTTTAACTAGACTAAGTCCTATACCTATATTATATATCCTTTCTCTACTTTAGTACCTCTCTAGTACTCCCTTATAGTACTAATAATAGCCTCTAGTATACTAGTAAGATTAACTCCTAAGCTAGTAGATTAGATCCTAGAAAAGGTACTACTAATAATAATAAGGAGAAGTCTAATTAGTAGGCCCTAGTACCCTCTATATACCTCTCTAGTACCTTACTAATATCTCTCTACTATTTATTTAGTTAGTTACTTATTTCTAGGTTTAGAATAGCTAGCTCTTAAGCCTCTCTACTCTCTAGGCCTAGTACTAAAGGGATAATAAAACCTAGCTACCTTATAGCTATATAATTATTAACTTAGTTCTCTCTTAATAGGCCTCTAGTAATCCCCTATTTATAATCCTACTATAGTTTCTTTACTATATTTTACTATAGTTCTTAAGAGTTCTTCTCTTCTCTATACCTTTACTACTTTATTAGATACTATTAGTTTCTCTAGAGGCCCGTATATATAACTATTTTCTCTACCTAGTATATATCCTTCTCTTCCTTCTTAATAAAGATTACTTATAGCTCTACTATTACCCTATAGAACTTCTCTAACTATAATAGTAAGAATATATTATAGATATAGTATTATATCTCTAATTTAAGCTTATATACTTTTCCTTTACTAACTACCTATATAACTATAAATAGCCCTAGATACTTATCTAAGAGTTTCTTTATAAAGTACTTTTACTATATAAACCTTACTAATAGTAAACCCTTCTCTCCTATCTTAAATGCTACTATAGATTGCTTTATATCTTACTACCTCTTATAGTTCTTATTAGCTATCTCTAGTGTCTAGAGGATTATAGCCTATTAGCTCTATAGCTACTATACCTAGTCTCTTACTAACAAGACCTCTATTAGTAAGGCCCCTTCTAGCTTTATATTATTTATATTATATAGCATGTAGCCTATTAGGGCCTCCACTAGTGCTATCTAGATTGTACTATACTAGGTACTATTATAGATAAACTTAGCTATTAGTAGCTACTTTACCTAATTATCCTACTCTAGGCTATAGAAAGCTTAAAGAAAGTACTTAATATTCTAGTTTTATTACTCTATCTAGCTATCTATCTATAGGTAGTAGGCTATACTTAGCTTCTACTTAATAGCTAGTAGGTAGTATACTACTAACTAGAAATAGTTAGTAAAGAGAGATCCTTAGTTAGATACTATTACTACTAGGATACTAAATCATAAGAATACTCTTTTAACTAAGAGAGATACTAACTAGTCTACTATTAGAGTCTCTTATATAGGTATATATAGTATATACTTTATAAGTTAGTTTACTATAACTAGGATACTATTATAGCTCTCTCTAGTAAATCCTTTTAACTTAGGTAGCTTAGTAATAAAATCTAGAGTAACCTATTCCTATAGTTAGCTAGGTAGTAGTAGAGGTACTAGTTCTCTATAGAGTAGGTAGTAGTATAGCTTTATCCATCAATAAGTTATATATATCTAAATATACTCTATTATATCCTTCTTTATTAATCTTTAGAAAAATATCTATATAATCCTTTTAAGTATATAGGTTACTTCTAGGTACCCCCTAGCTAGCTTATTATAGAATACTACTATAGTCTTTATCCTTAGTATATACCCTTCTAGAATAACTACCTTACCCTTATACCTCAGGACCCTATCCTCTCCCTCTAACTAGCTATCCCCTAGCTTTTACTACTTCTTAGGGGTAATTACCTTATTAGCTTACTATACTACTATAGTTTTCTCCTCTAGGCTTAGAGTAAGTTCTTCTAGTAGTAATAGGTATACCTCTATTAACCTATTACTAATAATTACTACTATCCTCTAGGTAAACCTACTTAGAAAGCTTTTTAGAAATATACCCTATACCTTTTAGTCTTTTATACCTAAGAGCTAATAGTCTAGCTACTATAATAGCCTATTAGCTATATTCTCCTTTCTTAGCTAATAGTTAATCTTAAAGTTAAAGAGAGATAGGTCCTAAAGTAACCTTACTTACTAACTATTAAGCTAAGGCTTACTAGTAAGGTAGTAGTACTTTAGGTAGTCTATTAAGAATATAATCTTACTCTAGGTATATAAGAGGTAGTACCTCTAGTATATAGCTACCTCTTAGATTATAAGTAGCTTAGCCTCTAGTATACTATACTATAGTTTAGTACCCTTTAGCTTCCTAGATAAGAAGGTAACAGGGTACTACTAGTTCTCTACTAGCTATAATAGGATAGCTCTAATTATAAAGTTTAATATATTTATCTCTACTTATATTAGTAGTATTAGGTTAAAGTACTATAGAATAGAGGCTTAGGTAAATATAACTTAGGGCTTATAAAAGGCTTTAATTATCTCTCTAGTTATTACCTTCTCTCTTACTACCTTAGCTATTAGTTAGTCTATAAGAGGGGTATATACCTTAGAGTAGTTCTTAATGAAGTACTAATAAAACCCTATAAACCTAAGAAAGACCTATATATCTTTAACACTAGTAGGGAGTAGCTACTAAGCAATTGCCTCTATATAGTCCTACTCTATAGTAATACCCTCTAGAGATACTATAAACCCTAGAAACCCAATTATCTTAGTATAGAAAATATACTTCTCTAGGTTAGCATATAAGCTAGTAGTATCTAACTAGTATAGTATCTCTTTTACTACCTCTATATAACTAGCCTTATCCTTAGTAAAGATTAAGATATTATTAAGGTATATAATATAGGTAATATCTACTAGCCTAGCTAGAGTATTATTTATATATACTTAAAAGGTTACTAGTATATTAACTAGCTTAAAAGGTATAATATAGTACTTAAAGTACCTATACTATATCTAAAACGCTATTTTCTACTTATTACTAGTATAGATCCTTACCTAGTAGTACATATCCTTAAGGTTAAGCTTAGTAAAATACTTTACCTCTCCTAAGTAGTTAAAGATCTCTCTAATTAGTAGTAGTAGTATATAGTTCTTAACTATAACCTTATTAAGGCTATAATAGTCTATATAGAAGTATAACTTACCCCCCTTCTTTAGTATAAATATGATTAGTATCTCTATAAGGCTCTATAAGGGCTAGATCTACCCCTTACCTAGTGTATTGTTAATATACTTCCTTAGCTCTTCTAACTCCTTCTCTATAAGAGAGTAGATAAAGCTAAATAGTAGTTCTACCCCTAGCTTAAGGTTAATAGTATAGAAGTAACCTTTATCTCTAGCTAGTTTAACTACTAGGTTTATATTAAATACGTATGCCCATTCTTGATATTCTTCTGGTAGCTTAAATCCCTTTACCTCCTCTCCCTTTTCTCTCTCTACTATATGAGGTAGTAGCTCTAGTACTCCCTTAGCTCCCCCTATATATAAGTAGTAGACTAATAGGTTATATACTAGTATTACTACTACCTCTCTTTATACTCTCTTTAATACCTTTTTTCTTTAGATAAGTTATAGGTAGCCCTCTCTTAATAAGTAAGTCTACCTAATTATTACCTACTTAAGATTTAGCTATACTTTTTACCTTTAGGGGATCTCTAGAATAGTATTATATATACCTATATTACTTACCTAGTAGATATAGGACTATACCTTTCTTATCTCTATATTATCTATTACTTCTATTACTAATACTACTACCTTATAGTTAGGTACCTTACCTCCCTATATCTCTAGTAATCCTGCTCCCTTTTTATAAACCTCTATATTACAACCTAGAAATCTGTTAGTAAGTCAGAGTACCCACTTTCTGATCGCCCCCCCTTTCTGATCACCCAAAAATGATGCTATCGCCAGACCACCCACCCAGTTCAATTAACAACTATATAGGCTTAGTCGCAACTACAATACAACTTTCTGCCTCACTAGAGTAATCAGAGGCGCCGGGTTCATCTATACTATCCTCAGCTTCACCAGCCTCAATTTGAGCTTGCCGTATATCTTTGATGTTGGCGAACTTGGTGTTAGGATCGATAGTAATAGCCTTCCTCTTCCTTTTAGTACTGTTGTTAACTTTGGCCTAGAGAAGCTGGATTTCTTGCTGGGCAGTTACTAACTAGAAGGCTTGCTCTTAGAAGCCTTTTTTGACCTTTCTGAATAGTTGCCGTTGTGTAGCGATACTTTGTTCCAGCTTGCTGTATAAGTCTAGCTAACTGTTGAGATCCTTTACCTTCCTAGGTGTAGACCATGCTACTGTAGATATAGCAGATGCCTATTCCTCTGCTTTCTGAGCCTTGTTAAGTAGTATAGAAGGGTCTTGTGATATTGTTAAAGGTCGTGATACCTCTGGGAGCAATAGAGAGCTCATAAGGGGTTTAGCTATAGATACAGGCTATAGTCTAGTCCACTTCTAGCCACTCTTAATGTTCTGGGCTGTTAGACCTACTAGCTGAGCCTTTCTATAGCAGCCTATAAAGTTCCTTTTGCCTATAATAGTAGAGTCGTTCTATTGACTAAGATATCTAAGCTCCTTTCTATAGGCTGCCTTTATAGGGCTAAAGACTAACTAGTTAAGTAGCTAGAGAATATGTGACGTATGTGGCGGTAGGAATAATAGATGGATGTTATTAGTATAACACTATTATATAAATTCTATTGTAGTATGGCTGCCATAGCTATCTAGGATAAGCAGTCTAGCCTTATCCTAGCCTTAAGGCTTAGTCTAGGGGATAAATACCTTCTTCAGCCATTCTATAGCAGTCTTATCTATCATCTAGCTATTCTTAGTTACTATAAACTCCTATCTAGTATAAGGGCTAAGATCTAGAGAAAACCACTGCTGCTGGACTGTCTTACCCTTATATATAACAAGGGGATAGAGTAAGATGCCCTTAGCTAAGATACACTCTATAATAGATACCTAAGTACGTGAGCTAGGGTGTTTCTTATGAACAGACTTAGTCTCAGCCCTTCTAAGTACTAGTCTGTTAGATCCCTTGCCCTTAAGGATGCCAGTCTTATCTATATTGTATTAGTTAGCTAGCTTAATAGCTATGATCTCTAGGATAGTGAGATACCTAAACCAGCCCCTAATAATCTTAGTAGATACTCCATTAATATATCTAGAATTAATAGATTAACTTCTCTAAACCTTAATAGATAGGTTTCTCTTAATAAAGGTATTAACCTATCTCTTTTCTAGCGGCTTGGTATTGCCTATAGTATGAAGGATGTGTTGAGTAAACTCCCTTACTTGTTTATGGGTTGGTATAAGCCTAAGATCGGCCTGGATTTACACCTAGCTAGCTAGCTTTGCCTCCTGACTTATAGAGAGCCTCTGGTAGTTAGCAAAGGCAGCAGCTCTAGTCTGGGTGCTATTGATGTGGTTCTGAAGGGTGGCGAAGGGGATCCCATATATCTGGGAGGCTCTGCGGATACTGGTGCTATTGCCTATAGCCTCCAGCGCCTGAATAACTTCATCTTCAGTATATCGGACCATTGGGCTATAAAGAAGGCATGTGTAAAAAATGAGATAGTTTGGATAAAAATGGAAAATCTGGTGATAGTTTGAAGTGGAAGAGTTATGGTGGTTGGTGGTGGAGATGAGGTATTTTTGGATGATTGGAAAGGGGGGGCGATTGGAAAGTGGGTACTCTGACTTAGCTAGTATAGCCTGAAGGACCCCAGTTAAGACTACCAGACAGTGAGATACCTGAGATACACCAGTGAGGCACAGCTAATGGAACAGAAGAACTAGAAGAAGGTCATGTGATGGATTAACAGGATCACCAATAACCTAGACTGATCCCATACTAAGGATTATAACTGCAGAAACTGATCTTATACCAAGGATCAGTAAGAACTAATAGTAATCTAAAGATATATAAGTAGAATATAAAGATACTTATTCTACCTAAGATAGATTACCTTCTATAGCTCTTTAGTAATTAACTTATAAAATATCTTTAGATAACTTTTAGACTTCTTTTATCTACTTATCTTTATAATACTTTACCTTCAGCTATATAAGCTATTCTAACTATTAACTACCTAACTAATTACTAAGTAACTAATACAACAGTAAGGACACCAGTAAGTACAACACTATTAATTTTTATTACAGCCTCAGCTATAGTTTAGTAGAAAACCTACTATTAGGAATCTAGCTATAATACTTTAATTACTCTTATTAGTAAGTTAACCCTATAATACTAATTAATAGTACCTATAATATCTTCTCCCAAGACCCTATTATCTTTAAGTATCTCTAAGACTCCTAGGTTGTTAGACCAAGAGCTTGCTTAAGCTATGGACCTTAACAAACCCATAATACTAGAAGTCAAGTTTAATAAAGATAGAGAAGCTATCCTCACTATAGACCAGCACTTAGCTATATATAAAACAGTTAAAAGAAACGCTAGATATAATAAACAACTAGTAGATATCATTAATAATAATATAGCTTAGATAGAGTAGCTAAAGAACACTAATAATTATAACCTTAGCTAAATATAAGATATTATTAATAATACTCTTACTAAGCTTAAGGTAAAGAATAATAAAGCTATTAAGCTAGGTTAAGAAGTTAAGACTCTTTAAGCTACTACTAACATTATCTTAACCCTAGTTAAAGGGTAAGACAAACTCAAACTTAATTCCCTAGGAACTTATAATAGCACTAGTAGGTAATTAAAAGGGTTTCTAATTCAAGTATGCACCTATTAGACCTTCTATACTACTAACTTTTAGAGTAAGACTAAAAGAGTTATCTATACTAGCACATTCCTATAAGAAAAAGCACTTTCCTAGTTTAAGCTATTCTAGAAAGAGTTTCTTAGGAATAATAGAGAACTAAGTATATACTCCTATAAGACCTAATCTATCCTTAGAAGTATAACAGGCTTTAAACAAGCCCTAAAATTACTATTCTAAGACCCTAATAAGAAATAATAAGCTAAGTAAGACCTTACCAACCTTAAATAGACCAAGACTGCCTCATACTATGCAGTAGAATTCTAATAACTTACTACTAGACTTAACATTACTAATAAGTTACTAATCTTTATATTCTACTGAGGACTTAAGGAGGATGTCAAGGATAAACTTGTAAAGATTATTAGTACTTTTAAAGATTTTCTTAGATATATTAAACTTGCTATTAAGATTAACATATGCCTCTATAAATGACATAGGGAAAAGGGTGAAAACTAATAACCAAACGCCAACACAGGTAAACGATATGCCTAAGGACTAAGGAACCCTAATAACCACTAGTAAGGAAAGAACAACAACTAGTAGTAACTACAAAACTAACCAAGCACATCCTATAGATACCACGCAGAACCTATAAACATTAGCATAGCTAGAAAACAAGAGAATAGGCTACCTAGAGACACCAAAATAGTTAAGTACTACAACTATAAGAAGATAGGATACTACGCTAGGAACTGCTAACAACCAAAGTAACTATAAAACAAGGCACTAGTTAAGGGTAACTAACAAGCAAACATTACCTAAAAAGAAATCTTATACCTATAACTTTTATAGACTGCCTACTATAATAATAGTTACCTTATATACTAAGATAGTAAGAACCAAGTAGAATAGTATCCTAGAGAACCTAAAGATAAGACTGTTGTAGTAGGCTAATAAGTACTAAAATCACCTATAATACTACGAGCTATAAGCGCTACTTAAGAACTTAAGTAACAAAACTAAGACAAGATCATGTAATTAATCCAAGCTTAAGAAGCTATAGAAGTTAACCTAGATAAAATACCACAAGAATAAGCTATTGTAGATATAATAAAGAAATGCCTATAAAAATGTGTTAAAGCATAAGGAAACCCTATGTAATAACTAAAACTTAAACAAGAACTTAGAAAGGCCCTTAGGGAGGATACTATAAACTCTTAAGAAGGACCTAAATAGGTTATTACTAAAACTATTATAGTAGCTAGGAAGGGGAAAAGGACCTCCTTTTCTCCTTCTTGACTTTGTTACTGCAAACCATACCTAAGAGTACTATCAAAGTATAGGGAACTAGCTCTAACTAGAAGGAAAAATCAGAACCCTCTCTAAGTAAATTCATACTACTAAGTAAGATAGAATAATAGGTAGCTAAGTAGCTAATTAAGATAAGTTATATAAACCTACCTATTACTAAATAGACTAGTACAAACTAGTATATTTAGAACTAGGCTGATAATATTCTATCCTTATTACTCTTACCTACCCCTGAATATTAATATGATTCTAATAAACTGCTAGTATTATAAACCTATGTAGACTTTAGGGAAGACCTACTTATGATTAATGCTAAAGAGGAAGCTAGAAAAGAAAGATAACTAGAAATTAGTAAGTATAGTAATAACTAGGAAGTATGCTTCTATAGGATAGAAAATACCAACCTTAAGTACTACCCTATAATACTAACTAGAGAAAAGCCTATGTTTAGAGACAATAAATAACTTAATAGGAAAGACCCCCTATACCACAAGGTATTTTAGGTAAATTATATCTATAATAAATACTTAATATTTAACTAAAGAAGAGGGAATACTCTTTCTTTTTATAATAATATAATAACAAACCTATCCTAAAGGTTTATAAGAACTACAAAATCAGTATATAGGAAGTTAAGGAATACTACTAGCTATAGCTTATCCTATAGCCAAGCTTAAAACACCCTATACTATGTATTAACTACCTTATAAGACACTGGCCTAACTACCTATTTAATAAATGTATGTACCACTATAAAGGAAAAGAACAAGCATGGAAAGAATGAATCAAGGGAGCCCCTAAGGAGTTAAAAAACTCCCTACGCTGCCTATGAGAAAGACACTAACAGCTGAGAATAATACAAAAAACCTTTATATAGTAACTAAGGGAGATAATAGCTATATTATTCTTACTATTTTAATTAATAGCTAGCCTACTAAGGTTATAATTAATAGTAGAGTACAAGCTAACCTTATCTTACCTAGAGTAGTAAATAAATAAAGTATTAAATAGGTATATAAGAAAGACCTATATACCCTATAAATAGTTAAAGAAGTATAAGTTTAGTATAGTAAAGAAACCATTAACAAGGAGACTATATACCTCCCTTAGTAATCTATAGCTAATACTAAGAACTTAACTTTAATATTACTAACTTAGGAACCATAGATGTGATTTTAGGAATCCTGTAGCTATAAGAATATAACCCTAATATAAACTAGAGAATAGGCTTACTCTAGTAGAGAGATTCAGCTACAAGGTAGCATTGCACGCTATAACCCCCAAGTAAACTTATGCAACTAAGGAAGCACATTACTTATATTAAAAGGATCAAACCTATATAAGACCAGAATTCTGTATCCACAAAGATCATAAATATACTAGAAAGGTAGAATAAACAAAGCCTAGAAGAGAAGTAACTATAATTAATCCCTATTAAATGCTAGTAATATATAAGACTGTTTACTAAAGAACTAGAAATAGGACTACTAGAGTATAAACTATATAATTATAAGATCTAATTACTAAAAAGATAATATCCTAAGCTTAAGCTAATCTATAGACTTAACCTAATAGAATAAGAAGCACTTAATAAATAGCTGGATAAAAACCTAGTAAAAGGTTATATTAAACTATTAGAATTACTAGTAGGATACCCTATCTTATTTATACCTAAGAAGAATAGAAAACTATAACTATATATTAACTACTAGAAACTTAATAATATTATAAAAAGGAATAGCTACCTACCACTACTTATCTTAGAGTTATAAGATCTACTATATAGGGTAAATTAGTTTATAGTACTTAACCTTAAAGATACATATAACCTTATTAGAATTAAGAAAGGAGATAAATAGAAAACAGCATTTTAAACATGTAAAGGGCTATTTAAGACCCTTGTCATACCCTTTAGACTTACTAAAGTACCTACTATATTTTAAATAATAATTAATTATATACTTAGGGAGTATCTTAATATCTTTATTATCTATTACCTTAATAATATCCTTATATTCTCTAAGAATCTTAAAGAATATAAGGAGTATGTATACAAGGTACTTAAGAAGCTCTAAGAAGCAAAGCTTTTATTTAAACTAGAGAAGTGTGAATTCTATACTTAAAAGGTTAACTACCTCAGATTTACTATTACACTAGGAGAAATTTACATATAAGACAAGGTTAAAGCAGTCAGGGACTAGCTAATACTTACTAATATCAAGGAAGTTTAATTATTCCTAAGATTTATTAACTTCTATTAATAATTCCTTAAGAATTACATAACCTATGTTAGAGAATTGTAATAACTTATATATAAGGATATAGAATTTAAGTAGATAGAAGAATGTAACAAATCCTTTAATAGAGTTGAAGACCTTGTTACCTTAGAACTAATTACTAAGATTCTAAACCTAGACAAACCCTTTGAAGTTAAGACTAATGCCTCAGACTTTGCTATAAGTAGATAACTCAGATAACAAGATAAAGAAGGATAACTATACCTATATGCATTCTATTTAAAAGTATTCTACAGACTGGAGCTAAACTATTAGATCTATAATAAGAAACTTATAGTAATTATTAAAGTATTTTATAAATAGAAACTATATCTATTAGAAATAAAATATTAGATTATTATATATATAGATTATAAGAACCTTACTTACTTCATAACCCCCAAAGTTCTAAATAATGATAGATCTAATAGTTAGAATTCCTATTAGAATACAACTTTAAGATTGTCTACTGTAAAGGAACTAAAAATAGAAGAGCTAATGCTCTTAGCTAATAACTAGACCTTAAAGTCCTAGTACTAGAGAAAATACAAGTTATCCTTAAGTACAATAAGAACAGTAACATTGTTCTAGTATAGAACCTTATCATAATTAGTATATATATTAATACTAGTATGACTAGTAGAATGACAGATAACTAGATATGTAAGATATATAGTACTAGAGTATATAGATACCAAGGAGTAATAAAAACTTTCAAGAGGATTTGATAATACTATAATAAGTAAGTTATACAAGAATAAGTAGCTTTAGTAATCAAGGACTATAAGCTATATAAGAAAAGCAAGAATAGCTCTCACAAGCTGTATAGGCATATTTAACTATTACTAGTACCTCTAGAAGTATAGTACTTAATCTCTTTAGACTTTATTATTAAACTACCTAAGTTAAGAGAACTACTTATAAAAATATGGTATAATAGCATTCTTATTATTATTAACTAACTCATAAAGTATGCCTACTTTATCTTATACCTCAAAGCTAGTATAGCTAAGAACCTTATATATACTTTCCTTAAGTATATTATTAGTAATTATAGCTTACTAAAAGAAATTATATTAGATAGAGATAAACTATTTACCTTAAAGTTTTAGAAATCCCTAATTTTATAACTTGGTTTAGACTATAAACTATCTACCTCTTTCTATCTATAGACTAATAAATAAATAGAAAGAATTAAATAAATACTTAAATAGTATCTCTAATATTATGCTAACTATGACTAAGATAATCAGGTATTACTACTGCCTATAGCTTAATTTACCTATAACAGTGTTATTAGAGAAAGCACTAGAAACTTACTATTCTACTTAAACTATGGATTTGAACTAACTGTCTATAGAGAACCTTATAAAGGACCATAAGTACTAAAAGCTATAGCTAACATTACCAAACTCAGAGAAATTCAAAGCAAAGTAGCCCTAGATTTAGAATTTATTAGATAATAAATAAAGAAGTATGCTAAATTTTTAAGGATTAAGGGACTAACCTTTAAAGAGAGAGATAGTACATACCTTATATACTAAAACATTAAGACTAAATAGCCTAGTAACAAACCTAACTATAAAAAACTAGGACCTTTTAAAATCCTATAAAAAGTTTTAGATATTAACTACAAACTTAACTTACTAGATATAATAAAAATTTACCTAGTCTTCTATATTATACTACTTAAACTAGTACCACATAGATTAAATACTAATAACTATATTATTATAGGATTAAATAGACTAGAATATAAAGTTAAAAGAATTATTAATAAACGCTATAAGAATAATAAAAAATAGTACCTTATTAAGTAGAAAAACTATAAGTATAAGAATAATTTATAGAAACTAGTTAAGAACCTCTAATATTACTAGATAGTAATCTAATAATACTACAAAAAGGACTTAGTAGACCTAAGTCTACAAACTTAGGACCAACCCCTAACAAACTCTAATCAACTACGTCAGCAGCACCCCAGGCCGCTAAGTCATTTTCAACTCTAGCCTCTATCTCAGCTACTTTGCAATCTCTAGCCTCTAACTTATCTAAAGATTGTATACCATAACAAATCAACTCCAAACCCTGCTCTTTTAAGAAACGCTTCTGCTTCTGCAAATAGGACAAGTAACCTAATGCAGTAGCAAGCTGAGTTTAAAGAACCTCTATTTCCTTCTCAGCCTTCTGCTCTTCCTCTTCTACCTTTTATTATTCTATTATATAACAGTTCACTAGAAAGAGGGTTAATAAGGAAGAAGAATAAGAATAAGTAAAAAACCTATAAGCATTTACTATATTGTTACTATTGCACTAGGTGTAACTAGAGCAAATATATTTACCAAATTACAATAACTCTTTAGCTATTTTATAGACCTTATTTAACTTAAAACAATAAGTATAAGGGAATGATATTAACCCTATAGTGCTTAACTGCTTTAGCAAGGGTATAACATTCACAAGTTTTCTAAGAGATTTTAGAATCTGCTTTTCTTTTGCTTATATAACTAGACATAGTATTAGCATTATTAAGAAAGTATAATTAATAACTCCCCAACCTAGGAGAACCCACCTACTTATAGCAACCTTGGGGACAAGGCCTTTTAGGGAGAGACCTAATATTATAACCTAGAAATCTGTTAGTAGCTAGTACAGCCTAAAGGACCCCAGTTAAGACCACTAGATAGTAAGATACCTAAGACGTACCAGTAAGGTATAGCTAATAGAATAGAAGAACTAGAAGAAGGTTACATAATACATTAATAGGATTACCAATAACCTAGACTGATCCTATACTAAGGATTATAACTGTAGAAACTAATCCTATACTAAGGATCAGTAAGAACCAACAGTAATCTAAGGATATATAAGTAGGATATAAAGATACTTATTCTACCTAAGATAGATTACCTTCTATGGCTCTTTAGTAATTAACTTATAAAATATCTTTAGATAACTTTTAGATTCCTTTTATTTACTTATCTTTATAATACTTTACCTTGAGCTATATAAGCTATCCTAACTATTAACTACCTAACTAATTACTAAGTAACTAATATGATAGTAAGGATACTAGTAAGTATGATACTGTTAATTATCGTCACAGCCTTAGCTATACTTTAGTAGAAAACTTACTGTTAGGAATCTAGCTATAATACTCTAGTGGTACCTCTTTATATAATATCCTCTAATATATAACATTCTTATCTACTCTAGGGTTAATTAATACTCTTTCTTTTCTCTATATACTAGCTACTCTAATATAGAAGTCTGCTTCAAAGCAGTAACGCAGTTCTTTTCCCTAGGGGATCTGTATGCTGTCGACCTCTGTAGCTACTAGCTAGGCTGCTGGTGTGCAGTACCTACCTATATAACAAGGCTAGTTATACTTATAGTACTTCTTCTCTATATACTCTGTTAATATATATCTTAGCTTACTATAGTTAAAGTATATAGGAGAGCTCTAGGAGTGCCTTAGGGGTTATCTATACCCTCCTTATTTCTACTTAACCTATAGCTTAAGTTTAGGTATATATAAGTTAGAGTACCCACTTTCTGATTGCCCCCCCTTTCCGATCACCCAAAAATGATGCTATCGCCAGACCACCCACCCAGTTCAATTAACAACTATATAGGCTTAGTCGCAACTACAATACAACTTTCTGCCTCACTAGAGTAATCAGAGGCGCCGGATTCATCTTGACTATCCTCAGCTTCACCAGCCTCAATTTGAGCTTGCCGTATATCTTTGATGTTGGTGAACTTGGTGTTAGGATTGATAGTAATAGCCTTCCTCTTCCTTTTAGTACTGTTGTCAACTTTGGCCTGGAGAAGCTGGATTTCTTGCTGGGCAGTTACTAACTAGAAGGCTTGCTCTTGAAAGCCTTTTTTGACCTTTCTGAATAGTTGCCGTTGTGTAGCAATACTTTGTTCTAGCTTGCTATATAAGTCTAGCTAACTATTAAGATCCTTTACCTTCCTAGGTATAGACTATGCTACTGTAGATATAGTAGATGCCTATTCCTCTACTTTCTAAGCTTTGTTAAGTGGTATAGAAGGGTCTTATAACGTTGTTAAAGGTTATAATACCTCTAGGAGTAATAGAGAGCTCATAAGGGGTTTAGCTATAGATATAGGCTATAGTATAGTCTACTTCTAGCCACTCTTGATGTTCTAGGCTGTTAGACCTGCTAGCTAAGCCTTTCTATAGTAGCCTATAAAGTTCCTTTTGCTTATAATAGTAGAGTTGTTCTATTAACTAAGATATCTAAGCTCCTTTCTATAGGCTACCTTTATAGGGCTAAAGACTAACTAGTTAAGTAGCTAGAGGATATGTAACGTATATAGCAATAGAAATAATAGATAGATGTTATTAGTATAACACTACTACATGAATTCTGTTGTAGTATGGCTGCTATAGCTATCTAGGATAAGCAGTCTAGCCTTATCCTAGCCTTAAGGCTTGGTCTGGGGGATGAATACCTTCTTTAGCTATTCTATAGCAGTCTTATCTATTATCTAGCTATTCTTAGTTACTGTAAACTCCTATCTAGTATAAGGGCTGAGATCTAGAGAAAACCACTGCTGCTGGACTGTTTTGCTCTTATATATAATAAGGGGATGGAGTAGGATGCTCTTAGCTAAGATATACTCTATGATAGATACCTAAGTACGTGAGCCAGGCTGTTTCTTATAAATAGACTTAGTCTTAGCCCTTCTAAGCACTAGTCTGTTAGATCCCTTGCCCTCAAGGATACCAGTCTTATCCATATTATATTAGTTAGCTAGCTTAATAGCTATGATCTCTGGGATAGTGAGATACCTAAACCAGTCCCTAATGATCTTAGTGGATACCCTATTAACATGTCTAGAATTAATAGATTGACTTCTCTGGACCTTGACAGATGGGTTCCTCTTAATAAAGGCATTAACCCATCTCTTTCCCAGCGGCTTGGTTATTGCCCATGGCATGAAGGATGTATTAAGCAAACTCCCTCACTTGTTTATGGGTTGGTGCAAGCCCAAGATCGGCCTGGATTTGCACCCAGCTAGCCAGCTTTGCCTCCTGACTTATAGAGAGCCTCTGGTAGTCAGCAAAGGCAGCAGCTCTAGTCTGGGTGCTATTGATGTGGTTCTGAAGGGTGGTGAAGGGGATCCCATATATCTGGGAGGCTCTGCGGATACTGGTGCTATTGCCTATAGCCTCCAGCGCCTGAATAACTTTATCTTCCGTATATTGGACCATTGAGCCATAAAGAAGGCATGTGTAAAAAATGAGATGGTTTGGATAAAAATGGAAAATCTGGTGATAGTTTGAAGTGGAAGAGTTATGGTGGTTGGTGGTGGAGATGAGGCATTTTTGGATGATCGGAAAGGGGGGGCGATTGGAAAGTGGGTACTCTGACTTATAGCTACTTTAGGTATTAAGACTAACTATTACCCTTCTAATTTATCTAAGGGGGTAGCTAATACTAGTACTAGGGTAATAGCTAGGGTCTACTAGTTTCTTCTCTCTTATAGCCTTTATTAGTCTTCTATTATTATCTTAGTATATGTCTTTATAAGTGTCCCTACCTTCTTTATTATATTATTTAGCTCTTAATAAGTAGCTAGTAACTTATATGCTAGGATATAGCTTTATAAGTCTAAGAGTAGTTAGTTTAAGATATAGACTACTTACTACCTCTCTAGTTAGGGGTCTAAAATCTCTACTATAACTATTTTATACTAGTTAATAAATTACTAGTATATCTACCTAGGTTTCTACTATATCTTATCTAGCTCTATAGCTATACTAAAGGCTTATATATTATTATTAGTAATACTATTATAGAGCTAGGCTTCTATCTATTTCTAGGTAATTAGGTTAATATTACTATTATACTAGAGGTTAATATAGCTTCTCTAGCTATATAATAGGTTACCCTCTAAGCAAGCTCTTATAAATTAGACTTTACTCTTATTAGCTATAAATTTTTCCTTAGTAATAGAGAATTACCCTTATAACTTAAAAAAGAAGTCTTTAAGGTTATTCTAGTTACCCCCCTTATATTAGATAGAGGCTAACTACTTAATAAAGGTATTAGTATATAAGTACTTAAGCTCTAGCTAGGTAGCTATAGGTCCTCTACTAGCTATATATATATTATTAATAGACTTTCTATTTCTAAGGTCTATAATCTATTTAATTATCTTTCTCTTTCTTACCTTAGCTACTTTATTATTAAGAAAGGCTCTTAGCTACTCCTCTATTAACCTATTAAGGTTAGTTACATACTACTCCTCTACTATAGTCTTACTAGTATCTAATATAAGCTACTATATTACTAGGCTACTCTACTAGGTAATAGATTAAAATTAGGTTAATTATATTAGTACTATTACTACTCTAATAATTAGTATACCTATAAATAGAGAGAGATTAGAATATATTAGAGGCTATATAGTACTAAGTAAAGGAGTTAGTAGGAGGGTAGTTAAAGGTTACTAGTAACTACTATTCTAATCTATCTTCTCTAAACCTTGATGCTATTGTAAAAACCCCTTTTATGTACCCTTTAGCATAACATTATTCCGTTCCGCGGTGTCCCCCAGGCCCCACCCGGGGCCCTGCCAGCCCTGAAGCCAGTACTACTTTTAGGAACCTGACATAACTCTGGATTTCATTCGGTTTTGTGACTGCCTGCCGGTTTAGCTACGATGCGGTCCATTTGAGACCAAGCGCCCGTTGGAGCTCATCTGCGGTATATTGCTATGATAGCTTGAAAACGTTGTGCTTTGGTTTAGAGTGGATAATGTTGTGATAGAAGCTGGTGGTGTTGCTGTCTTGGAACCCCGCGCAGGAAGTGGGGCTGTGCAGTCAGTATCTAGGCTCGGGTAGTTACGCAATTACTCGACTTTGAGGGCAGAGAGTTGTCAAAGTCACAAAAGTGGAGGTTCCCCCCCCGCTAGGGGTCGACTTTGATATTTCGTGGGAGTGATGTTCTCAGCTGATAATACTTGGAACACATGTGAACATACTTGAGCACTTGGACATGTGTGTGCCTTGGTATCAATGCAATGACAAGGGGCTTCCCTTGAGAGGAGTTTGTCTGGAAAAACTCCTGGGAGAGATGCAAAAACGCAAAGGGCAAGGTACCGGGACCGGTTTCGTGCTAGGCAGCTTGCAACGTGATGATGTCTGCATAGGGGCCATGCCGTGGGAGGAAAAGAGGCACTCGCTTGTGTGCCGCCAAACTTGGCATAGCTGCTCAATCCGAATCTGTTTGGCCTTTGTGTGCAGCATGAAAACGAAAGGCATTTTCAGTCCCATTAGTATATGTATGCTTAGCCCATCGGGCATAGAGGCACGGCAAGAACAGTAAACTAGACTTAGCTTCTTGCTGATGAAACCTGTTGGGATCTGATAATTAGTGATAAGTAACCGTCAAAAGTTGCAATGCACAGCGGGGCACAGGAGAATTGTGGTTCAAGAGGCTTAATTCTAATAAAAACTAATGCGTCCCAGTAGTCCTTATTATATAGGCCAATGTATATCATATGATTTATTGGCCCGTGGTAATGATCAGCCAACGAACTCCCAGCTATGAGGCCTTAGTGATGCTACCCGGGCATTCAATAATGAATATTAGGGGTTTGAAAATGTCTCTTGCTATGCGTGGGGATGAAGATGACGTAGCTAAATGTTTCGACCATATCTTTTCTCTTCAGAAAGACATGGAGTAACTTTAGCTTTTTAATTGTCTACAAGCTTCCGTTTCTTTTCAAGATGGCAAGGTTAGTACAAGTCTACTATATACCGACTTCATAGGGGATAGTGAAGTATACGTACAGTGAAGCAGCAGCTCAGAACCAAGCATATAGCAGCTCCAACGTAGGCAATAATGAACGTCCGAGCAAGGGCGTTGACAATGATCTCGACCGACTGTTCCTGCATATCCGGTGATAGCGAGCGAAAGAAGGAGCCGCTGGTTCCGCTGATTGTCTGTTGCAGACTTGAGTGCGGCACATCTGGCATCAGGGCGGCAAGGCCGGAAAGCGCTTGGTTTATGAAGATGCTGCCGGCGATGGCAAGGCTCAAAACGATGCCGCTGAACTGACCTACAAGATGGAGAAAACATGAGATTTAGTGTCTTTGATCCTCACCAGGGTAGCCACACTTGTTGGTTGTGTGGTAAAATGGAGACTCACCAAGCATGATGAAGCCGATCGCTTGCGGCCTCTGAGAAGGCGACACAATGTGCTGGATGATAGCATAGCCGCATTGCATAAAGCTGCCGGTCCCGACACCCATCAAGACTTCGAAGCCGTATATGTTGCTCAGGGGGGTGTTGGGCTTAATTTGCGACATCAAGACCGATCCGACGAGGCTAAGAGCGCTGCCGACAACGTACCACGGCTGAACGTAGTTGAAACGTGCCATGAGACGCCCGTTCAGGATGATAAAGGCGCAGAGGCAGCAGATGAGGGGCAGCAAGCGGACAGCAGATTCTATGGCCTTGTCTCCCCTCGAGAATTGAAAGTACAAGGGAACGTAAAATACTGGGACGAAGGCGGACGCGTTTGCACCAGCAGTGGTTATAAAAAGGAGAACCGCGTTAACGTTCTTGAGCATGGCCACTGGGAAGATGCGGTTCTCGGGCGTGGTGAAGAAACAATAGGCCTGCTGGAAGCTTAAAGCAGCAAACAGGCTGCCTGCCACCGCGAAGAGGGCGATTATCGGCGGGCTGTTCCAGCTGAAGAGCGACCTGCCGAGGTTGACGGCGAGGACGAGGCACATGATTGCGCCGATGCTGATGATAGCGCCGAGGAAGTCGACGGATTTCAACTTAGCCATGATTGGCTTCCCCTGGCTTCTTTCCATCGAGGGCAGGAAGCCCAGATAGACGGGTGCGAAAGCGCCGGCTGCGCAGACAGTGAAGTAGAAAGACCACCGCCATGTGGCCCGGGAGTCGTCGAACCCGCCGCCAACAATCGGTCCCATGACGGTACCGAGGCCCCAAACGAGACCACTATCAAAGAACACTGGTTAGAACGTCCTTCCGCGCTTGGCCTCTCATCTCAACAATCTAGATGCGAGGGGGTAAGCATACACGTAACCGATATATCCCGGACGTTCTTTGTCTGATGTCAGAGAAGAGACAATGTTCATAACGCCGAGATACATGCCGAGTCCGCCTACTCCGGCAATGATTCGGCCGACAATGCAGGTATCAATGGTTTGGGCAGCACCGCAGAGCAAGGTACCGAGCGCAAAGACACCCACCGACGTGATATACAACCACTTGACATTCAGCAGAGCATAAAGCTTGGAGAAAGGCAACACCACAGTGGACGCTCCGAGTTGGAATCTGTTGAGAACCAGGGTCAGCTCATCTTGTGACCATTTAACAAGTGCCGCTTTGGTGGTGATACCCGACAGTAAGCCAAGGGAGCTTTGCGGCACCCCCCAGATCGTTTATAATAGCCTACACACGAACACAATGAGCTTCCAACAATTCCAAAAAAGTTACTGAACACTAGGCTGCCGCAATTGCGCTTACTTACCGGAGCAATCACCGCGACCATGGTGTTGCCCATGGAATAGAGAAACATGCTCGAGATGACGCTGACAACCGTCAGGACCCACTACAGCGATCACAAGTCAGCCATCCGCTTGTTGCGAAGAGTTCCAAGTTTTCTAGAATTCAAACGGTCCAAGGCTGATGGACGGGTATATGACTGACGCGAACACCATGGATGTTCCGTGGCGAAGGAGATGGAGGCGTCGCCGGGGCGGTCTCGCTTGCCGCTTCCATCTTCGAAAGTGACTGAGCTTCGCTTGGGGCGCTGGAGCCTAAGCTCAAATCGTTCGCCGCACTCGGCGGTCTAGCCGTGGACATGCTGGAAGTATCGGATACTCGCTTCCTCGAACAGTCGGGCTTATAGTGAACAAGAAGGGGGCTCTCTACCGCAGGAAGGAGTACTTGGAGAAACTGATAACCACCAGGGGTTGGAAAGAGAAGATTAGAGTAGGAGAGGATATAGTGGTCAAAAAGCATACATTCATAACAATTATAACAGATATTCCATACCCGCCGCCTCCCCTATGTCCCTTCCAGCTGCAACTTAGAAATACTCTTTATTACTAATCTTGGCTACTATAATGTTAGAGTTACCCCCTGAATTGAAAAGAATTTGCTCGGCTATACAATGTGCACTTAGGGGTTAAAGTGCGGGTGCTGTACTTAGTAGATTATTAAGTTCTTTAAAATCTCGTGTTCATTCCAACGAGACCCTATAGATCGATTCATATTGCACAGGGTGCTACATAACTTTCCTTACTACTGGAAATTAGCTTACACCCATATATTGATGTTGTGTGGCCCAGAAAACAAGCTTTCCTAGGTGGATCTAAGAGATTCCAACGCCGGCACAAACTTTTGAGGGGGAGGGGGGAGACTGTGGTAAGGGGCCTTTCGCTCCTCTAGACTTAACTAACAATATCAGAGCTATTGTGCTGCGCTCTCGTCGTCCCACAAAAATAGGGTAAACGAATTACCCTCCAATCCTTTCAGTGTGCCGCAAATCAAGTTTAATGGGTACCACTGGCTGCTGGTAATTTAGACTTTTTTAACCGACATTTGCCTGTCATCGAAAGTTGTCGACATGGCCTCGTACCCGTTCTACGATCTTAAGATTTGGTAGATTTCTACACCAGAAAGTAGCAAATACAATGTTACATGTAAATCCAACCAAGAGACGAAACTCGTTAACCAGGACAGTCCTACACACACAAACGAACATAAGCATAGACACAGCCTACACGCCTTACGGTTGAATAGATCGGTTACTTCAACAACTTCATCCTCGCCTTTTGTCATTTTTTGTGCTGATCAAACCATGGGACCAAGCAATTAGAGAGACACAAGTTTGAGAGAGCACCCTTAAGCCGCCCATTATATTAGTTACTCACGACGATACGACCCAGATGGTTTTCTGATAACCCACGTCCAAACTACTTGCGTCCCTGACTGACTCATTCAAAGCTTCCCCCAACGTTGCCACATCATCGTTCTCCACCTTCGTCCACTTTAAGGTCTTCACATCCGGACACTTGAGCTCTCCATCAATGAGCTGGCGGGCCAGCATGTCAACAATGTCTTGCGTTTTGGCCGCGCCAATTCTCTTCAAAACATCGCTGCCTCGGAATGCCATAAGGGTCAACTTCTTGTAAAAGAGATCCGTAGTGACAGTAAGGGCACCCGAGGGGCCGCTGAGCATGCCCACCATGACATATTTCCCGCCGAGCGCGAGGCTGTTCAGCATGGCCTGGCCGACGGCGCCAAACACGCTATCGAGGGCCAGAACCGGCTTTTTCGGAATTGCTGCAGCTCCCTCGTCAGCCAGCTGAGACTCGGAGATGACGACGGAGGCTCCGAGGCGCTTTAGCTGGGTCGTTGTTTCGGCAATGTTGTCGCGGTCTCGGACAACCATGGCTGTCTGGAGACCACGCTGCCGGGCAAATTGCACAAAAAACTGGGCCACACAGCTCGTGCCGGCCGACACGAGGACCCAGTCCCCCTCAGAAAGGGACGCCGCTTCCGCGCAGAGGAGCCAGGCTATCAAGGTGCCGGATCGGATCAGTGATGCCACCACCGGTGGGGTGTCTCGGGGCACCTTGATTAATGTGTGTGCAGGGAGAATTGCATGGGTGCGCCAGGTGCCGAGTCCGAAATCGAGTATGATGACGAGATCACCGATCACAAATCCGCTGCTGGTCGACTCGACCACGACACCGCACCCGTCGAACCCGGGGATAGGCTGCCCCTCGACGCTGTATTGTGGCTTGACCGGGTATTGCCCATTCATGACAAGAAGATCAACTCTGTTCACGGGAACAGCGAGAAATCTGACGAGGACCCGCTCTGGCGTCTGATCCATGGAGGGGATATCGTGAGTGACGACACGGAGAGCCGAGTCAGTCCCTGGCTTGACATGGACGATGCTCTGTGCCATTTTGAACAATTAGACAAGTCGAGCTTTGGGAAAGGTAGATAAATTGGATCGTAGGTACTTGGTTGTTGGAATCAAGGGTTTTGTAGTTCGAGTTGCAACGCCTTTGGGCCTGTTACAGACCAGCATTATATACTTCAATTTTTGCCTTTTAGCAAAAGGTACGTATAGTTTTTTCTACCATAAGGTATGGACATGGATAAGATGATACTTAAATAACAGCCGTATCTTGAATCAGAAACACATAGCGATAGAGCTGGTTGTAGTATCCTGCACATTCAAGGTCTAATTCGGACAATGTACTAGGAGGATCCCCGGCGTCATATTTGCCCGTCGCCAGCAGGGAAACTATGACCCATCTTATAGCAATCATTGGTAGCTATCAGAGGTCGAAATGAGCAGCTGGATAATCTTGTGAAAGTTTTGTGTAACGACGGTTTGATTTAAAACTTCATTCAGCACAGAACCATAATAACAAGGTAACCCTCCTGTTTTGAACCTAGTGTGTTAATCGATTCTATTACTTTAGAACTTAAAGTACCTTTAGAGTTTATTTCTAAAAGTACTACTAATAATAACTATAATAAGTTATATTTTACTAGTAATAAATAGATTGCTTTGAAAGAACTTAAAGAAATTTTTGAATTTTTTTTAATACCTTCTATAAGATTACAATCTCAACTATATATTAATTTGAATAAAGGTTTATTATATATTTATACTATATATAATAAGTTAGAAGCCTTAATAGAAAAATATACTACTTCTATAGAAGATTTACCTATTTTAGTAAGTAATATCTATTATTATATATAGTATTTTAATTATTTATATATTAACTTTTGAGTTTGGCAAGTTACTTTCGGCTGCCATCCGATATCTGGCATTTCTTAACCGACATTTGAGTGGTATCGACCGTTTCATATTGGAACCTTAGCATTTGCCCTTGATAGCATGGTCTCCTGCAGAGATAACTCAATACGTTGGCACGCGGGTCACAGCAAAAAGTGCACACTTTACGGGACGAGGGCGAAGTTGGAACAAAGGTTACAGCAAGAGACTGTGGAAAAAGCTGGTGGACCAAATGGCAGAGCGGCACCTAAAGACTATCTCATGAGAGAAAGAAATAATATGATACTAATAGACAACGTTATAAGCATTTAAAATCGCTTGTTTGTATGGCAATATCTGGATTTCCATGGTTCTATTCATAGTAGTATAGGTACAAGTATCCATCATATATATCTAAGTTTTACTCTAAGCTCCAAGTGAAATATAGTATATACGCTATATTCATGCCGTATAAGTCCTCTGTCTCTAGAAAATGTTAAACTCTTAGTTTCAAAGTATTATATATACTTTAATAAGTAATAAATATAAAACCTCAATGATATATATTATAAAGATTTCAAAGGTGTAATTTAAAATATTTTCTTTCTAAATCTTTTGTTGTAGTATAAGTATAACATAACTTTTTAAGTAGGGTAGTTTAGTATGTATACTAGATGTTAGTCTAGATACTTCTACCCATACTGTGGTGAAAGGAAGCATGTTGTCAAAGTTTGAAAGAAGTGGGTTAGCTGTGTTGTATTACTTTAGTATTTACTCTGATCCCGTTAAGTACTATAGCTACCTTAATATATGTCGTGGGGGTGGGCTGAAGTATGTACTTTCTTTTCTGGTAACCGCGTGATCGGGTTACTAGCGTTCGGCTTGTTAAACACTGGCGAAGCTTATCAAGTCTCCATGACTTGAATCAAACCTATTCAACGGACAAAAGGTTCCTCAAAGAACTCATTTCATTGAATGGGAAATTGCCTTAGGGAGACTTTGAACCCAGAACCTTGTTCTGGATATAGCTATTGAGCTATTCAAACCAATGAACTTAAATTCTATTAGTGGTAGGTGAGCGGTTTTCTATTAGTGGTAGGTGAGCGGTTGTGACACCTTCGGGAACTCCGTACTGACGGGAACGCCATCATTGGCTGAGAAAGTATCGACAGATGTAGAAACCTGGTAGCGGCCAGACGAAACACGCGATGCTTCGGATTTCAGACAATGAAAACCTTTCTTACTGTTGTAAAGTGGTTATTTCTGACCCCATTATCTATCTACATGCTTTACATGATTATAACCTTAACCTTTGTGATGGTTCTGGATCAAAGAAAAAAAAAAGAGAACGAACTTGAATAGATAAATAGAGATAACAATAACTTCACCAACGACGTATTGATTTTTATATAAGTAGTATCATAGCCTGAGCAAGCCCTCCAGGTCTCTTAATACCAAAACCCTCACCCTCTTTCAATTATTTGCTGAAAACTCCTCCCTCTCTCATACTCAGCACAATGTTTCTCTCAGCCATTCCAAGCGGGCTATCTGGCGCGGCTTCTAGCGACCCGTTCTCATTCATTCCAGTTGGTCAAGAGAATCAGCGCGCTGTACAGTTTATTGCAGGACGCCGGTCTACACCCGAAGAATATTCGGTTGAAGCAACCCAAGTTCAAAAGGATATATGCCAGGAACCTTTCCAATGGGCCACAGCCGAGCTGGCCTTGCCTCACCCATCGCCTAGCTTCCAAGCCATCGACAGAGTGTGGAACACACTCGCATCTTACCGTAGGCACCCACGCTGTGGCGTAACTTTTTCTGTGCCGCCATGACTAACTAGAGTCTTAGACGCCTGCCTGCGTGCCTGTGTCTATACTGATGTGCAGACGGGTGCCGTGTCTATACGGGTCAATCGACGCATCGAGAACATTGTTCTCTCGGAATCAGTCAGAACTGCTACAGAGGATGCATCGGCTCACTTGATTTGGCATCCTGCCGGGCTTGGTGGTTACTCCAGAGTTACTCTTAGATTCCGCCGAGCCGTTATTGATGCCACGTCGGTTGATATCATCAAGACCGACTTCCTGATGATTCTTTTTGGTCTACCGCCGTTGGACAGGATGAGCTTCGTGTTTCATTCCAACTTTGTCCGGAACACCAAGAACCCCGAAGAATCCACCGCCTTCTGGCATGATGTGCTCACCTCATCGGAATCACTGTCCGCACTCAGGACACCTCTGTTACCGGGGAGCATCGAGGCCATGGAGCGACGGCATCTGAGCTTCCAACCGCCCAGAACCTTGCTGCGGCTACTCGGCACGGTTCTCAGCGGCGTTGACAGACAGAATCTTTTCGAGACAATCTGGTCTCTTGTGCTTAGCCAGCACAGCGGCTCCGAGGACGTAGTCTTTGGCGTCGTCGGCCGCGACGAGAGCTTCTTTGGGGCCGAAGCCACCGTGGGATGCTTGGATCAAACATACTTGCTCAGAGTCCCGGTCACTCCCACAAGCACCGTGAAGGATATCAACAAAGCCATCAACAACCACAAGATACGCGCCGCCCAGCACGCATTCATCGGCTTGCCCGCAATACTTGAGCATCTGCCCGAGGGCCAGATGGTCGAGTCCGCCCTCAACTATACCGAGGCGCCGGCCTTTTCATGTCTTGCTCCGGGACTGGGCAAATTCCCCATCGTCATGAGCATCTCCGGATGGGATCATCCGACGCTCACCATGAGCTACATTCGAGACATTGCCGACGCCGACGCCCAGACACTCTTGGACCACTTTATCACTGCTCTTGCTGGCGCTTTACACAAGGACAACATCTCGGAATGTCTCTTGCAAGATATCCCGCTCATTTCCGAGATCGAGAAGACCATTCTCGCTCCGCCGCCAGCCAAGGTCATCGACGACCCCCCGACGCTACCGGAACTCATCGAGGCGTCCGTACGCTCTCACCCGTCGCGCCTGGCAGTTGTCTTTGAAGACCAGGCTTCCTTGTCGTATCAACAGCTCAACGATGCCGCCAACGGCTTGGGACGACTCCTCCGGCTCGCCAAGGGAGAGGTTGTACCGCTCTTGATTAACCGATCCGCCAATCTGATCATCGCACTTTTAGCCATCCTAAAGTCTGGCGCCGCGTACACCATACTCAACCCCGACATGCCCAAGGAAAGAAATGCGCAAATCATCCAAGAATGCTCCGCGAGGTTCATCCTCGCAAACACAAAGTACTCCCACCTGTTTCCGTCTGCCGTCAGCATCGAAGGTGCCCTGAAGGAAGCTGCCGTATTATCAGGCCCGGACAACAGTTGGAGCGCCGAGTCCAAGCCGAGCCCGGATGACGCCAGCTACATCATCTACACCTCGGGCTCGACTGGAAAGCCCAAGGGCACAATCGTTACCCACCGAGCTGCAGCCAGCGGCATCGTGCGGCACCCTTCGCTCCAAGACATGCCGAGAGTTCTTCTTTTTTGGAACCCGACCGCGTCCGCCGCTCAGAGAACGTTGATCTCTACACTGGCCCACGGTGGGACAATGGTAATTGCCAGCATAGCGTCAATTTTCACAGACCTTGCTGGCGTCATCAACAAGTACCAAGTCGATCAGATGGAGATTACCCCGACGGCGCTGTCCGTCCTCCAGCCATCCAGCATACCATCCATCAAGCAGATCACTCTTGCCGGAGAGAGTATTCCCCAGGCCTTGGTCGATACCTGGTCTGCCGTTCCGAACTTGATCGTCAGGAACAGGTTCGGCACCAGCGAGTGCACCCAACTGGGTTTCGGTCGCCGCCTGAGGCCAAACGACAATGCCAGAAACCTCAGTGCCCCTACCGATACGACGCTGACTTACGTCCTGCGGCCTGGCTCGAACGAGCTTGCCCCGGTGGGTGTGGCGGGTGAGCTCTGCCTATCCGGTCCCCAGCTTGCTTCCGGCTATCTCAACGAGCCGGCTCTGACGGAGAGGGCGTTCGTTCGCAACCCGTTTGCCGGAGACGGGCCTTATGCCAGACTGTACCGAACAGGAGACGCGGCGCGTAAGCTGCCCGACGGCTCCATCGAAATCATGGGGCGCATCGACTGGCAGCTCAAGATCAATGGGAACAAGGTCGAGCCGGCCGACGTCGACCACGCGATTTCTCAACACCATAGCGTCGCCGCATGTGTGACCTTTGGGGCCGAGGTCGGCGGCAACCTCGCCCTGGTCACGGCCGTGGTGCCGAAGCAAGGCGAGCTGCCCTGGACCGAGCTCTTGCCGCTCCTCAGAAGACACGCTCTCGGCACGCTTCCATCCTACATGATCCCTAGCCTGTGGATGCCGCTCGACGGGCTTCCGAGGTCTGCGAATGGCAAAGCCGACTTGAAGACCCTCCGGACTAGGGCTGTCGAGCTCGGGGTCCACGGCTTCGCGTCCTTCACCGCATCCGGATCCCAGGGACAAGGTGTCATTTCTGACCCTGTCGAGCGCCAGATCGCCAACGCGTGGGCTTCTGCATTGGGTGTCGAGGATGACACAATCGGCCCTGAGCATTCGTTCCTTGCCCTCGGCGGAAGCTCGCTACAGGCCATCCGCGTCATTGCCAAACTTCGAGAGCAAAACATTGTTGTGGACTTTCGCAGCCTCCTGACAGACATGCCGCTGCACGAGGTCGCCTCCAAGACCCGGGAGTCTACTGTCGGCCCCGTGTACACAGAGCCGTTCACATTGGTTGATGACGTTTCCTTCGTTGACGAGTTGAGGGGCGCGATGGACCTGGCCGATGCGTACCCGGCCACTCCTTTGCAGTCCGCTTTGCTGTCCACACTCAACACCGACGACGACCCCTACGTTTATCGCCGCGTTTGGGAAGTCGGCGGCCTGGACTTTCAGAGGCTAAAGAGCAGCTTCTCTCGCGTCTTTGAGACGAGCGACATCCTTCGAACCGGCTTTGTGCCCCACGGCCACTCTTACGTGCAATTCGTCAGGGCCGATGTCGCCCTTCCCTGGTCCGAGAGCGATCTTTCGGTTGAGGAGTACATCAAGAAGGACTCCCAAACTGATCTGGCGCTACACGGTCCACTCTTCCGGATCGGCCTTGTCAGAGGCCGGTGGCTCGTCGTCACGATGCATCATGCTCTGTGCGACTTCTGGTCTCACAAGTTTATCTACGAGGATGTTGCGGCAGCCTACCACGGTCAGGCTATACCCACAAGGCCCAGGTTCGCCGGGTATGTGGCCTTCGCTCAGCAACTGGACAGGGACGCCGCCCAGGCCTTTTGGACAGGCTACCTTGCCGAGGCCCCCGCGTCGAACCTCAACCCTGCCCGGCCTGATGAGATGAGCTTGAAGCCGGAGGGCACAAGCAAGTCCGTGGCTCTCGACCTGCACGGCCGGACCAAGCTATTGGGCATCGCCCCCGGAGCTGTTGTCTCCGCCGCCTGGGCCGTGGTTCTCTCGCAGCACCAAAACTCTCGGGACGTCATGTTCGCCACGACCCTCTCCGGCCGAGACGCTCCCGTCCCTGGGATCGAGAGCATGGATGGTCCCACCCTTCTCACCGTGCCGCAGAGGGTCCGCATTCGCCCAGAGATGTCGCTGATCGACCTCGTCAGAGATGTCTGCACGCCAAGCCTTGTAGACATCAACCAGCACGCGCACATCGGCATGCAGGGGGCCCTAAAGGCTGCTGGCCTCGCTAACGACTGTTTCGACACACTGGTCAACATCTTGCCCGTGGAAGAAAGCTCGGAGGTTTTCACGCAGACATTTAGGCGCAACGGAGACCGGTCCATCTGGAAGACTCCTTACACGCTCCTCGAGGTGATTGCCGACGGTCTCGAGACTACTATTCGCATGTCTGGCGAGATGGAGCCCAGGAGGCTTCAGTTCCTCAGCGATTCTTTCGCAAAGGCCGTTCTGGCAATCCTGGACACGCCGGAGCAGCTCGTGTCGGAGCTGGATATAGTTACCGACGCCGAGCGCCGGTTCCTCCGCAACGAGGTGTCGAACCTCGATACACTCGTCACTCCCCCGCCGAGCCTGCTCCACGCCGAGTTTGAAAGATGCGCTCAGTCTGAGCCGGGCCGCGTGGCCATCGACTGGGCCGGGACGGTTCAAGTCTCCTATGCCAGCCTCGACGGGCGAGCCAATCACGTCGCGGCCATCTTGGCCGAGCAGGGCCTTCAACCCGGACATTGCGTCGCCCTCATGCTCGACAAGTCCATCGAGGCCGTGGTCTGTATCCTCGGGGTTCTCAAGGCCGGATGCACCTACGTGCCCCTGAGCCCGGATAACCCGGCCGAGCGCAACGCCTTCGTCTGCCGGGACACCTCGGCGAAGCTCGTCATTTTGCAAAAACGTCAGCAGGATCTTGCCTGCCACCTTGAAAGTACCGATGTGATGGTTGTCGAAGACATTGAGCTGCTAGAGGGCGAGGCCCCGACTACATCCGTGACTCCAGAGCACGTCGCCTACATAATCTATACCTCGGGCAGCACCGGTCAACCCAAGGGCATCAGGGTCTCACACCAGGCGGTGAGCGCGACCATCAAGTCAGCGTGCGATATTGAGTGTCGCGGCAAAGGCGAGTGGCGTGTGCTGCAAATGTCCAACTACGTCTTCGACGTCTCCATCCTGGACATCTTCAACACGCTGAGTACCGGCGGGACGCTTTGCATGGCGCCCACGTCGGAGCTTCTTTCCGATATGGCTGGCTACATCAACCGTATGGGGGTGCGTCAGGTCGCGATTACGCCGACCGTGGCAGGTCTGTTACAGCCAAACGAAGTTCCAGGCCTGGAGACATTGATCCTGGCCGGCGAGTCCGTTTCCAAGAGCATAATTGATAGATGGACGCCTTTCTGCCGCGTCCTCAACAGCTACGGTCCGACCGAGACGAGTATTCTCGTCTGTACCAAAGAGATCCGCGGCAGCCACGGACCCGCCGGCAACATTGGCGCTCCGTACCCGACCGTTACGGCCTTCATACTGGACCCCGAGGGCGACTCGCTCCGTCCCTACGGGGCGGTCGGAGAGCTCTGCATCGGGGGCCCGCAACTAAGCAACGGTTACGTCGGCCGTGACGACCTGACGGCCGCCGCGTTCACCTGGAACGAGTCTCTCGAGTTGCGCGTATACCGCACCGGCGACCTGGCTCGCTGGCTCCCGGGTGGCGAGGTCGAGTGCCTGGGGCGCAAGGACAATCAGGTCAAGATTAACGGGTTCCGCGTCGAGCTCGGTGAGATCGAAGCCGTGATAAGGGGATCTGGCCTCGTCGCGGACGTCGCCGTCATCCTCGCCAAGATCAACAACAAGCAGCAGCTCGTAGCCGCTTGCATGTTCAAGTCGTCCGCACCTCTGGGCACGGCAGAGCAAGAAGAGCCCGCAGTCGCCGGAAAAGACCTCTTGGAGGCTGCCGACAAACACACAGATAATTTCCAAACCCTTCGGCAACGTCTCGGTTCGCTGGCGTACTACATGTTACCCAAACTCGTCCTCCCGATGGCGCGTCTCCCGCTCATGCCCTCCCACAAGGTCGACCGCAAAAGGCTGCAGGCGACAGTCGAGAAGCTGGGCGCTGTCGAGCTCTCTGCCTACGTCATGGAGGCGGCAAGTGTCGGGTACAAGGCCGTGCCCACCGAAACGCCCTTGGAGCAGGCCCTCGAGCTCATGTGGGTTGATGTCTTGGGCGTGCCGGCCGTCCACATAGGCAGAGAGGCCAACTTCTTGTCCCTTGGGGGAGACTCGGTTAGCGCCATCAGCCTGTCGAGTGTAGCCCGACAGATGGGCTACTCCCTCGCGGTGCCAACCATCTTGAGGGTGCCCAAACTGCACGAACTCGCAGCTCAAATGACCATTCTCCCACGCGGAAACGGCCTGAGGATCAATCCAGTCTTCGAAACCCCGGAACTGGCCAAGGTCGAGACAGCGGCCGCCGGGCTGGACTGGGAGAAGGACGTAGATTACGGTATGTTGGCCAAGTGCGAAAGCCATGTTTCGAACAGAACACTGACACCTATTTCCTGCCAGTTTATCCTTGTCCCCCCGGACAGGTTGAGTTCCTGAAGCAAGGCAAACGTGAAGAACAGGCCTGGGTCCTGCAGACGGTAAGGAGAATGCCGGCCACGGCTGACCAGGAGCTGTGGATCAGGTCCACGACCGCGCTCAGCGCAACGAATGAGATCCTGCGGACCTCCTGGCTGCAAGTCTCTCAAATGGACTGGGTCGGTCTGGTGCTGCGCAGCACCGAGCTCGACGTGAGGCGCGTCAGCTGCCAGAACGAAGCAGAGGCCGCCCTTATCATCGAATCGTTGTGGAATGAGAGGTTCGTCTTCCCCCAACCGTTCATCCGGTACATAATCATCACGTACCCGGGCGGTGAGTGGGACCTGGTCACCAAGATGGATCACGCCGTCTACGACGGCACGCTCCTCCGCATCTTTGACGAGCACTACGCTGCCATCCTCCGCGACCAACCTGCCCCGCGCCACACCACGTTCAAGGACTTTGCCTTCCACATCTTTGAGATGGACAAGTCAAGCTCGCTGGACTACTGGAGGGAGAGGCTTCACAAGCAGGACGAGTCCGACTTTTTGAAACAGGCCGCCTGGGCGAATGCTACGGCGCCCGTGTGCAACAGCGTCGTCAAGCGCCCGATCCCTAATACTGATGTAGACCAGCTGGCCAGCGACCTAGGCGTCACGCCAGCCATCTTGTTCCAGGGAGCGTTCCAGCTCTGGCTATCCAAGGCCACCGCCAGTCGCGATGTCTCGTTTGACTATCTGCTCACGGGCCGTAACGTCGACCTCCCGAACCCGCAGACGATCAACGGCACCACTGCGAACTTCCTCCCAGTGCGCATATGCATTGAACCGGAAGAGCGTCTCACCGCCTATCTGCAGCGCACCCAGGACGACTTCTGGGAAATGACGGACCACGGCGACGTCGGGCTGGATCAGATGTACGAGGCGGCCGGGCTCGACCGGCAGACCGTCGGCAACCGCGTCCTTTTCATCTACCAGCCCTTCGACCCACCCCCCGCAAACGACCCCAACGCCAACTTCAGGTGGCTGGTCATGGCCAAGAGTAAAGTCCGCCTGCTCGCTCCGTACAGCCTCGTGGTGGAAGTGCACAAGACACCCGACAGAGCTTTTGCTTTGAAAATGTCGTATGACGATGCCGTCTTGGATCAGGACGCGGCCCGCACAACTGCAGAAGACATCGTCCAGGTCATCGAGACAATGATTAAGAACAATAGTGGAGATATAACGGAGAAGCAGGTGGAGAACTTTTGAAGTATTCTTATAGAAAATGACCTACTTCTTAGTTAGATGGGAGCCAGTAAGAAGAGAGAGATAGACTTATGAGTTTATAAGTATAAATGATTAATTATTGGGAGTATATCTAAGTTAAACGTTCTCGACCTCCATTGGCAGCCTAGACCAGTTCACCCGATAAAGTGAGATCACAGTACATCTAACCCTTTAAAAGCACCTCTGACCTGTGCCATATCTCAATAATTCAATACCGTACAGATACCCACTTGAACCATGGCGTGAATCGCTGGCGTCGGCCGGCCGAAGTGAAATTCGACAACGGCAGAAGCTCTGAAAGTCACGATAAAAGGCCATAGGCCCTATTGGGGGTATATACCTAATAGAGGGGACTTTTCTAGCGCAACCTACGGCTAACTAAAACCCTCCAGCTCTGTGTCCTATTATGCACAACACAGGTAGTGCCAGGTGCATTGATCACCGTCGGACGACCCAGCACAAGACTTTTTGTTGAGATCAAATTCAATTGAATCACCGCCTGGTATAGGCCAATCCGGTGGACATTGTACTCTCCCTGCGAGGCCCCCAACAGTGCATATCCCAGTGGCGCAATTTCCCCCTACAGCCGTCCAATCAGAGGATGTGTCGCATTGAGGTGCGGCTTGGCGCCTAAAAAGAGGGTTTGCCGAGGCGAGAGCGCAGAGGCTAGCGACTGCAATATAAACGGTCTTTGCGTACATCGTAAGGGAAGTAGAGGCTTTGGGTAAAATACTTTCATGTTGTTAGTGTTTTTCCTTTGAACCCTCATAAAACCTTTCTGCTTTAGAAATAGGAACTCTGTACCGATATAGCTTTAGTATAATACTAGAGATAGAGAATAGGGATAAACAAAGAGAGTAAGAAAAAGATTAGATCTTGTCTTTTATAAAGTGAAGAGAGCTAGCTTTATACTTATAAACCTATTCTCTTTCACTTACCAAGATTTATAATTCTTAAGTCAAATAGGTTAATACATATTATACTATATAATAACTCTTACTAGACATACTATGGTTTTCAATAGTAGTATATTTGACTTTTACTAAATCAATAATATATATAACTATATATATATGTATAATAAACCATAGCGTCTATAAAAGTACCTGTAAAAGTAGTTTTCTACTAGAATCCAAGTCTGACTCAATTCTGGGTAGAGATATATAAATGAAGTAGGTCTGTCCCTGTTATCTAGCTATATCTGTAGCAGCAATCATCTGATATAAGCCACACAAAGCTGCCTAGCTTCACAATAATATATCTATTATATAAGTCTTGTAACTATAGTTAGTTTAACTAAGTTTTGCCAAGAGCACTTATATTACTACCTATATAAATAAGCAGTTCTAGACCGCTATAGGTAGCCCAGACTAGTTTACCTAATATAGTAAATTATATTATATTTCATACTGTAAAAGCACCTCTGGCCTGTGCTGTAATTTAATGATTTAATGCATTACATATAGCTAGTAGGTTAGAGCAACTGCCGACTTGGACCTCAGTTTCACCATGGCTGCATATGCGAATCAATGAGAATCACGTGCCAAAAGTACCCCCTTGTTCGCTGGTGAAGTCGGTCAGCCAAAGTAAAAGTCAGCAGCAGCAGAAGCTCTAAAAGTTACAATAAAAGGCCATAGGCCCGTCAGTATTTTATAACGGGCATGAATACCATCTGGGATACGTGAAATATTAGGAATTTACCTCAATTAATGATATTTACTGTGGCTGGAAAGAGAAGAACAAGAAAGAGACGTTAGCATCCTAGTGGTTCTAGATCCGATCTATATTCTTAGATCCAGTGGGCCCGCCCCCGACCATTTATAAATACAAACCTAGGTACTTCTAGGAAACACAGTTCAACGCGCTTCTGTCCTATCTCGTTTAAGCCTATGATATTCATGACCCTAGACTCCCGCCGCTTCCTGGACTAGATCTTATCCTGGGCCTGTCTCTGGTCCGCAATCCTATGACTGACCGTTAGCAGCCAGATCTAGAAGACCTTAATAACTATATAGGCTACTACGTCTCTATTAAAGCCAGTCCTGGACTGGATACGCGCAAGCAACTTAATATAGTCCTATATATTAGTTAGATGTGAGAAGGCTGTTGCTATTAAGTACCCAGTGTCAAGTGGAATGATGCCCGGTTTGATCAGGTCTTGATACTTCCAGTGGTGGCTACACATGACGGCATTCTGACGGCTACTGAAGAGCGGGTCTGCTACTGCAAAAGAGATGAGACAGCCCACACCTGGCGTAGTGACCTGGTGAGCACGAGAGCGAGCAGCCCTTTGTGGATGACATGAAGGCAAGGGCCTGGGTCCCGGAAACGGAACCACACCACGCGACAACAGACCAGGACCATTGTCATATCCAAAGGAGGAGATGTATACGGGCGCCGCTCCTGTGAGTCCTTGTTTGTTGCTGATAAAGTCTTATAGGTTGAGGAAATATGGTTGAGTATATAGTAAGATGAAATGGAGGTGGTAGTGAAGTATTTGGGTAAGAGGATTTACGGTGTTTTAGTTGGATCAAATGTAGAAGGCTAAAAAGTGACTTAACCACCTAGATGCTGTGAGATGCGCTGGGACCAGGCTTGAAACCTGCGCAACCTTTACGTGTGGTCTATTCTGCGCAGATTTCTACGTCACCTCTGTCGTCAAATTTTGGATTAGTTCGTATCCGTGCTAGTATATGCTTAGCTACATCTTATGCATCTCCTACAGCCTGTATGTTCCTACGCCTCGATCAGTTCCGAGGGTTCTAAGTAGCTCAATGACAGTATATAAATTTAACCAAGTTCGCAGATTATGAAATCTTGAATTAAGACTGTGGCCGCCATGAGACATCTGCTCTAAGGGATACACATAGCCTAATAGGATAAGGTATTAGCCTTCATCTATATTGGTTGTGAGATGGGTTACAGCTAATTAACTGTAGTGTGTTATAAAGTTCGAATTGTATTCTATCTGCTATCTTTGTTAGTGTAGAACATGTGTCCCTTGTCTACCTTCAATCACGACAGCCCCTTGGCCCTCTAACAGATAGTAAGTCTGTCACGATAGCTTCATACCTTACTCGCTCGTTATACTACACTTGCCACGTGCCCATTCACGTGTGCAACCTACATTACTCGTAACAGCCTATGTATAGGAACTCTCTTTCACATAGTCACTCTTTCATAAATCAAGCTTCTTTGACCCTCATTCTCATATGCCCTACTGTGTGCTCTAACTCGTGACAAAATCACTTTCAACCTTGCCTTTCTAATCTAGCGACTAATTAAAGGCAAGTGATTCAAGGCTTTAGGTTTCATGTGAGAGCTTAAGGAACAGTCTTTTTTGGGAAACTCAAGTATTAACTCTTCATTCTTTGTTTTCAAAGACCTAGATCTAGTAAACCTTATTCACAAGATTCCCCAGTGCTCTGTGATGTACCATTTGCGTCATCACACGCGATATCAAAGGCCGCTTGCACAGAAGCGCTACTAATACAGCAAATCTATCATAAGTTAGTATATAATCCCTAAATCATTACCATAATTAGACTTACTCCATTGCCCAGCTCTTTCCCCTTAGCACCAGTACAGATGCTAGCCTTTGTGATTACGTTACCACTACTATCGTTACAGAGAAAGGTGGTTGACTGAGCTAGTGCCAGTGTAGTAAACAGTGTAATTGCAGTAAAAGAAAACTTCATTTTGATAGTGAAGCTTTATATGAGGAGGAGATAGATAGTGTTATTGTTCAAGTGTTATATCGAGTGATTGATATCTAGAAGAAAGATAAATGAATAAGCTTGTGGCAAACAGCTGGATGATAGAAAATCTTCCAGTGTCAACCAACAGCCTATTTATCTAATTTCTAAATAGTAGAACAAGTAGCTGCCCCAGTTATTAACCCTTACTAGAGCTGCCGCGTCAGCTCATAATTAATTAGTCCTAAACACTAGTCTGTTAGATAAAACTCTATTTGTATATTACTTCCTCCACAATTTCAAAACACACTGTGTGGCAGGCGTACAATTAAGTTTCATTCCCTGTACACTTTACTATAGTATCATACGTAACTATAATACCCCTTGTCTTATACCATACCCAAACACTCACGCCCCAACTTATTCTACGTAGTAATAGCGAGAATTGAGTGCGGTTATTGCAACAGTAGACTTTCATTATTGCAACAGTAACCCGCCACAACCCACCACAATATAGCCACTCATCTACTGATACCTAGAAGAACACATTCCCAACGCGAAATCTAGCCAACCCGCACCCTAACCACTAACCCTAACCTCACCCTAACCGCTGACTGAAGATGACGGTTAGGGTGAGGTGAGGGTCAGTGGTTAGGTTGCAGGTTGGCTAGATTTCGCGTCGGGAATGTGTTCTTTTTGGTCGGTGGATGAGTTAATCCAGCTACAGTCGCAATAATGAAAGTCTACCGTCGCAATAACCAGACTCGCGAGAATTACAGTACTGTTCACCAGTTTAGCTAGCCCATCTAGCTAGCTGAGTCGGTGCTGTCAATGCTACTCCTCCCAGCTCGGCCAAGTGCAATGCCGACAATTGTCTGCGCCAGGTTAGGGCTTCGGCATTCCCTACGCGCTCCGGCACCGCGGACTGCCAGGCCTTCCAGACTGTCACCTCAACGGTCCTCACGACCACTACTGTAGATGCCCCTACCGCCGCCGCCAAGGTCAAGCGCGCCAGCGTCAACAGCAACAGCATAACCACACAGCCTACCAAGAGCGCTGCCCCCACAATCCCTGCGCATGCCTCCGGCTGCTCCAACTCGGCCCAGTACGCCTCGGCCTGCTCCTGTGCCGGCGTCACTGCTTCGACCAAGACGGTCACCTCGACCGTTACCTCAACCGCCGCCTGCCCCACCAGCACCTACGCAATCCAGCAGCAGGGCAGCGATGACGGCAACATGAATTATGGCGTCCTCGCGCAAGCAGGCAATTCCCCCGACAACTTCATCGACTTTACCCAGACTGTCGACCTCGCTGGCGCAGCCAAGTTTATCTTCGTCGCTGACTCTGCCAACCCCGCCCTAAGCCGCCTTCAATCAGCCACTGATAGTTCTGCTATTAGTTTCGCCAGTGACAGCTCCTCCACAAGATTCAGCCGCGCACATTACATCCGTATCGGCGACCCGACGAGAGCCAATGGCCCTAACACCCCTAACTACAAGGCAAGCCCTACCTATTGCGTTAGAGGTGCAGCCAACAGGCTCCAGTGCACTGCTGTTGATTCTGCGGGTACCAGCGCGCCCCAAACTACCCTCATTAATATTAATACTGCTCTTGGAGTTAGTACTACTGATTTTGCAACCTCACAGTACTATGTCCTTATTGCGGCTTAGCCAAGAGCTATGTACTCTACAGTTACTTATTAATATTTTATTATTATTATAAGGCGTCAATTACTGCCCTCATTTAATAACGTTTTCTTTCGTAATGGTTATAAGTCTAATCAGTTCTTACTATACTAAAATAGTAATGGTTTAGAGTTAGAATTATACTTATTATAAACCTTGTAGATCTAACTCATATTATATTTACAGTAGGCGACAGTCTTAGTCTCTGTGTATACTTTCACCAACCTCTCAATTTTGCTTGTAGTGTGGGCCTAGAAGATGTCGGCGTTTAGTAATCTGTTCTAAGTTAAGTTTTATAAGGTTAGTATTAAGGAGCTGCTACTAGTACTATGTAGATATATTGAGCTACTTCCACTAGGTGGAGGCATTCGACTCCTGGTACCCACACCATCCGGATAATCCTCCACGATGTCTATATAAGCTACTCCCGTAGGGATTCATTGCGCCTACGCACAGGCCGGGCTACCCGCCATTTCAGTACAGATTCATAAACAAGCTGTCCGTGTAGTTGGTCCCGTCCGCGTTGTTCTTCTCGCTGGGCGTCTAGCCGTCGGGGCACACAGCCGCCGCTATTCCTTTTCTTTTTTTGTTCATTTCTCTCCGCCTATGCCTCGTCGGTGATTCTGTCCGCTCATCCTGCACGGGTGAACGACGAGCGAGAATGATTGTAGCTCCAGGTTGCTGAATAAACCAGTCTTGCGTTTGTCTCTGCTATGATTACTCTCTCAGAATAAAATTGGTTCATATAAAAATAAACATTCATCAGTCGTTTTTATTGAATTTTGTAGAGCTATTGTACTCTTGCGGTGTCTTTTACAAACGACTGATGAATGAACAGACCGAGTGTTATCTCCAGTCAAGACTATGATTCAAGCCACTCATTCAGAGAGCTTGCGACGCTCTCTCAGATCTCCATGTTGCCAGGAGATAAAATCATAATAACCATAGACGTCCTGTCTCCTCTTCTCTGTGATTCTCAAGGCTTCTTTCTTGTCTACCACCCTTGTGGATAACATCTCACCAACTTTGTTAGTGACTTGCTGAGTGATGTATGCCGCAGTTCGGACTGGCGCTGTGACTGCGGCGCTGATGGTCTGGGCGAAGGTTGCCATGCGTGAAAGGCCGCGCCTGATGGAGACACGTTTGGGCTTGTTGACCTCTTTCTTGGGCTTCAAGGCCTCGGTCATGGCCTTTTGTCTCCTTTCTTCCATATCAACCTCATCATTGGTCGTTCTGATGTAGAGACGTTCCCACATGCCGATCTGTTCCTCGTGGAGGGTCACGTTGCGCTTCTTGCTGACCCAAAGCCATCTCTCTCTTCCCGAGTCAGCCTTCTTGGCCAGAGTGTTTGCTTCCTCCCAGACCCAGCTCTCTCCATCCTTGCGCATTTCTCCTCCAGCAGGAAGTTTCTGCCACACCCATTTTTCAACCTCGGCCTTGGGTTGGCGCAGGGTTTCCCAGACCCAGCCTTCGGCAACCCTGGGCTGGTAGAGATCCTCCTCGAATGGCATCTGCTTCGGCACCACCATGGAGTCCTCGATGGGCATACCTCCTTGGATAGATGACACTTCGCCGGTGAGTGTCTTGTAGATGAATCCGTAAGTCGGCCTGGGTCGTTTAGCCCAGTCTGGCCGGACAATTCCATCCCTCTGGAGTTCGAACCCGTTCTCGAGCGAGGTCAGCGCAGGACACTTCCACTCGCTCTTGTCGGTCAAGTCTTTGCCTTTGTATACGTATCGAATGCGAGCCGACGGATGAACGAGCTCGTGAGTTTCCCCAAGAACATCCGATTCGTCTGATTTGTAAAGACCAGGGGTTCGACTTCCACTCTGGGTGTTTTCTTGCCTGAAGGCCTTCACGGGAGCCGTCAGTGTATCCCAAAGCTTGTCAGGCACGGCCGTGAGAACATCAGGATTGCTGATGATGGCCATGCCCCATTTTCGAGGCTGATTGTTAACGTCCACCGATCGGAAGACACGGATCATCTCCTCGGGAACGAACTCTACACCGATGGATGAGAGTTGATCCGCCATCCCTAGAACATAGTCAGTCGTTAAAATCTCGACCATCGGACACGTAGAATTTGACTTACACGCAAGCGAGACTAGTGAGTTGCGATTGTCCTTGGTGCCTCCGCCGACATCACTATGAGTACCTGGAAACCAAACCTGCCGAAGATGGGTTGTGTTGTTTCCTTTGGCCCTGCCCCATAACGTGGGCCCGAACGTGGTTCGCCACTCGTCCAACGCAAGTGCATGGAAAGCATAGTCAACCCTGTTCGAGATGTTGCGGGTAGCAAATCGCAACTAACATGATGGGTCAGCTTCTGGAAAGGTCATATTGCGTCGTCCCTAAGCCAAAATCCAGACCACTCGACTCACCTCTCTGGGGTCACGTCCTGGTCGGATGATATCGAGGCGCCATGGCATCTTGGGATATCCGAGACTACCAACCGTGTCCCAGACGCCTGAGATTCGCATTCCTATTAGCTCAAGGATCCAGAAACGGCTCTGTGTCTTGCACGGTACTCACCCACGGCCTTGACTCTCACCACCTCGGGCACCCATTCGCCGTTCTCTTGCACACAGTTGATCATTCTAAACTGTGTAGTTTCTTCAGTAATGCTTCAAGCTCGGTCGAAGATCCGGTTCTTCACGTGAAACAGAAATAATAGCACTTACGCCTTTGAGATAGTCACGATACTTGTCAGCCATCTCGCGCATCTTCACCTCGACGGAGGCAGGCTTCCCCGAGTTTTCAAATCCCGTTTTCTTGAGAGCGTCGAAGCGCTTCTTGTTCTTGTCGAAGTTGGATTTGTTGACATCCTTAATATCCTTCCCGTCAAAGTACCCAAGGACGTCAGCCCATTTTTCTCGCTCATCCTTAGGCTCATCCTTGGCCGCCATTTGCCGATGCAATTCGTTGGTCAAATTGAAGGCCTATAGATGCTTGTTCTTGTCGTAGATGGCAGATTTCGTCCACTTGGGGAAGTCTTGAAAATCGTCGAAGATGGCTCCGAAGTTGCTCAGGCCAAAATTGTTGAGAAGCCCAAGGGCGCACACCATTCCAGCAACTGAGCGGGCGGTGAAGGCCCCACGCGAAAAGCCGACAATGACAATCTCATCACCGGTGCAATAGTTCTCGCAAACGAAGCGATAGCAATCCTTGATGTCCTGTGGGTCTGTGATTCAGTCTTTGACCAGTGATTATATCAAACGAAACGTCATTTTCCGGGACGACTTACCGTCAAGACCCCTACGCCAAAAGCCCCGCCGATAGCTCTGGCCGCAAGAGACTCTTCCGTGCCGACCCCGCGATGGTAGTAGACGACCTGTGGCATGCCGGTGCAGCATTTCTGCGCGACCGCCGTCGAGAGCCTGCTGACATTCGTTGGACAGTCACCTGATCCGTTGCTTCGAGCATTGAGGCCTGTCAGTGGGACCTTTCTCCGCGAAGCCGTGCAAAAAGAAAACAAAAAAGGGCGGGGACTTTTGAAATAACATTGGGGTTAAGCTTACGAGTTGTTCCATGTGCCATCACAGCACACGATCAGTCGCTTCTTGTGCGTCCCCGACTTTGTGGGATCATGAGCGCACACGTGCTTGGTAATTGGGTAGTGACAAGACATGGTAAGATTATTTACTGGGTTGATTCGGCCGCGTAGAATCCAAGGCCACAAAATTGACGCCAACACAGATTGCCAGACGAGGCAAGAAGATGCTCTTCTGCTGATTTTATACAAATCTAGTTATCACATGGGAATCAGCGAGTCAAAAGATCAACAACCAATAGCACTCATGTCTCAGAGAGTTGATCTCGGATGCGTCGTAATGTTGCCATAAAACGTCCAGACAGCATGTGATAATCTACTGAATCTTCTCAAGTAGCGCTATCTGAAATGCTCAGAGACAATTTAAGCGTGTTAAAAGAGATCACCGATTGATTTGTATCCGAAGCTAAGATGCTTGCAGCTAGAAATTGCCAAAGTGGGTGCAATATACTAGTGACTAGCACAAACCTCTCTGCTTATTGGGCTGGATTATGCAAAGTCTACAGCAAAAGATCAGGGGTACTACTATAACAGATTTTATTACCTAAATAATTAAAATCTAATAGTAGTAGAACAGAGTAAGATAAATAAAGTCTAAGTTATCTATATTAATAGAGTTTCTTAGTTATAAAGGGAGTACTAATTAAGGGAAGATATAAGATTAATAAAGTAGATAAATAGGCCTATAGCCTTTTATTATAACTTTTAGAGCTTCTGCTACTACTAAATTTTACTTTAGCTAGCTAGCTTTACTAGTAAACTGTCACGGGCGGGCCCTAGGGGGGCTAAAGGGGTGGTTGCCCTACTGCCGTAGCCCTTATAAGCGTGCGCGCAGGTTAACTACTCTAGCATATCCGCAAAAGGATATAGGATTTCAAGGTGTAGTAGACCTTAAAACTAACCACGCTTAAGTAGGCACGTCACTGGCCAGAGCTATAACATTAACCCCCGCCTTTCTAATTGGTAGTTGTTTGCAACTGGCTAGCTGCTTTCTTAAACCTTAAACCCCATATCCCCTAGTACTCCATTGGGTACTATTAGCCTAGATAAGAGCCCATGACGTCGCCCTTAGTGACTGATTAGATAAATAGCCTTAATTACTATAGTCTTATTAGTCTAAGGTTATATAAGGTTAGTTTATACTTGACGGGATAAGTATAGACTCTTAACTGTTCATACTATCATAATCTGGTTAATACCCATGCTTTGTAAGCCACCCTATTAGGTCTACTTCCGCCTTTATCCTCAGATCAACCCTCCTCTCACTGTCTAGTTCCTTGGCTGCTGACACACTGCTTAGCCGGTATGGGCACAGGAGGTTCTGCAACCGCATAAGGTCACAGATCTCGTCAACGCCCTTAATCTAGCTAGGAGCAAAAGCGGCACTCTCCTGCAACACCGTGTTCCACATCTTACCAAGCTCCCACTCCTTAGCAGATTCCTCGTCTAGGTCTGCCAGTGGCGTATTAAAGTCGCCTGACACAATCACCCAGTTGGTCGCGGTGTTGTCATCACTAAGATTTCCGCCGGTGTGTCTGAAAGACATTGAGACAAACTCCTCAAAGGGGTAAGAGACAGAGGCAAAGTTAAAATCCAGGACTGCTGTAACCTTCTTAGTATCCTTATTAAAGAGCATGTTATAAATTGCTATGGTAGATTAGTTTGACAGCAATTAGACCCAGGTCTGGAACACGTGCTTAAGTCTCCATGTACTAGGCACTTTCTATGTATATTAACAGTACTAAGCACTTTCTATAGGCTACTGCTAGCAAGGAACTTTTTGATCCTAGTGGCAACACCATTGCTCTTCTAGCCCTAGATAATAAGGCTTTTTTTGGCATGTTTGAGCTGAGAACGCAGCTTTTCTACTCTCTACTCCAAGTATGAGCCAGCGGGTTTTGCATCTTGTATTAATAGCAACTCCCCGTTCACAATGTGGCCGTTCAAGCTAAACTTAAGTCCGCCGCCAAATTTGGTGATGCCATCCAGCAGATCTACTACTTAGATAGCACCTAGAACGGCAGCCATCTAATGCAAGACATACTTCTAGCTCTCTACATCAAGAGAGGGAAACTCCAAGTTGAGGTTAACGCCGCTCCAGAATTCTGAAATGATCCACCTGAACCCCTTCTTGCCTACATCGTTAGTGGTTGCGGCAGGTGCCCAGGCGTAGACATACGGGACTAGTGGATTGAGCCCACGCTTTGCCATAGACTCGCGAACAAGGTGCTGCAAGGCCACGTCATTCACTACACAGTTGGTATTGTTTACGTTGTGAGTGGTAGGGTTACTAAGCTTGATAACTAGCGTGGAGACGCCCTCAGACAGAGCTCTGCATATGCTAGGTTGAGTCTCTAGAAATAATAAGGCAAATGCTAGCATCACTAAGTCTACTTTGAACAGGAAGTTATTAAACAGATATTAATACTCCTCATCATTAGCTAGGGTTAAGATATTAGAGGCCTGCTAGCAGGTTAGAAAAGTTGCCTAGTTAGTAAGGGTAAGAAGAAGATACAAGGCAGTATTGATTACTAACCTAAAGCCCGCAGTCACAGAGGATTTACTAAACCACAGCAAGCCAATATTCAAAGCTAGCGTGATTAATATCAACAGCCATTATAAAGTTAAGGCCTTAGTAGCAACACTAGAAGAAGATAGAGAGCAGGTAGAGGTTTATAGATTAGAGAAGGGTCAGTGTAAATAATATAAACTAAGAGGGCTTTAATACCCAGAGTATATTATATGTTATAAAAGTCCTAGTTTAACTACCAAGCTAGATAATCCCAAACTTCCTATTAACACCCCTATCACAACGCCACGTATAACTAGCCAAACAGAAGACGGCTTCTAACTCATTACTAGGTCCTAGGACTAAGTATCTCAGGGTTGCATAAAACGAAGTAGCAAGCGCAAAAGTAGATCAATAGGCTCCCAATCAGAAAGGAGGCAAAGAGCTTATAGCATAGCTACATATATAGCTCTATTAACACAAATCCTCCTTACCTAATATATAAAGAATAAAAAAGAACGTCCCCAATGAGTGGATGAGCTCTGTACCACCCAAAACTAGCCTCCAGCATACCACAGTATAGAAATCAATCTTAGCAAAAGTCAAAATTCAATAGTAAACTAAGACCTTAGGCTAGGGCTACAGATTAACAATGTTATACTAGTGGATTCCCATACCCTTATAATCAACAGTATTAATAGGCTCTTCATTAAGATCAGGGTTTATTAACTCACGCTAGCAGGTATAGTCCTATTGTGGTATGTTAGGCAAAGTAAACATCTCTAGCAGAACCTGTTGCAGAGGAAACTTAGGGGTACTTACTAGACAGTAAATGGCGTGCACATTCATATTATAGGTTATCTTGTAGCCGTTGCTATTGATATGCTAGGCAAGCATTATCTAGAGGTTAGCAAGGCAGTAGAGCTTGTAATAAGTACTCTACATGAAACCAAACCCATTCAATTAGCTGCCCTTAATAAAGTTAGGCTTGCCTGTAGGCTAGTTATTAGTCCAGAAGCCACCATACTCTATTGATAACTACTAGTACTTGTTTATGTACTTATCAGCATGTGACGCAGTCTCAGTAGCCTCCTATATGGTAATCTTAGGCTTACCAAGGACCCAATAAGCAACATTGATCCTCTCAACAGCTCCTAGTACTAGGCTATTGCAGTCCAAGAGACTGTTGTAGACTTTGTCGCGGCGCTGGTTAACAGTGTTTGGATAAGCCATGGCGCTGCTCCTTATATAGGTCTGCTCCCAGATATCTTCGGCGCTGTTGTCACGTTAGTCAAGCGTTTTTGGGTAAGCTATGGCGCCGCTCCTTGTGTAGGTCTGCTCCCGGATGTCTTAAGCATCATTACGCTTCCAGATAGCCAGATCTACAACCATGACACAAGAAGCAGGAATTTTCATCCCAAAGGCTTATGACAAGTCAACAAGGGGAAGATCTTAGGCCTCCCGCTCAATATTGATGCTATATAGTAATAAGTATATTAGGGCAGGCTGTCTTAGCTGGGACACCAAATATAACAACCTCTACTACATAAGATTTACCGCATGATCGTATTATTATAGAATGCCTGGCCAGGACCAGTCTCGTCATCTAGGTGCTACAAAGCCACATAAAGTCAATACTAAGTATTGCTAGACAACGTGTCCTACTAATTATTAAGTTATCGCATAAATGCCGCATCCACAGAGACTGGAAGACAGCGGACATGGTCCATGAAAATAAGCACCCAAGCACTATAAGATAAAGCAAATTTCATTTTAAAGTTAGCACTAATAGTGTAGATTATACTAAGAGAAGGTAATAGAATGCCTAAGCAGTTATATCTAGGGTGGAACAAGGATAGAAACGCTGGGTAACAACGTAATTTATATCTATTTTATATAAAATATACTAGTCAGTAAGATTTCTCTTAGTACTAGAGGTAAACACCCCTTTCCATTTCTAAGATCCTCTTCTAGGTAATACTCAATTCTCACCTACCAGGCGTAGCAACACTATCACAGATTACTAACTTCATCTCTACTAAGATACTAGGTCTAAAGGCGTTATATAGGTCCCATCACTCAAATGCTTGGGACAAGTAGAGAGGTATAATAAATTGATACAAGTTATTTAGAATCTATAGAGGATATCAATATAAGTAAGTATTAGTACTATATACAAAGCACTTTTATTACTATAGGTTCCACTCTTGGACAAGCAGGGGGGTGTGATAAATTGATATGAGTTATTTAGAATCTGCAGAGGATATTGATACAAGTAAGTGTTGGTTCTTTATATATAAGGCACTTTTGTTACTATAGGTTCTACTCTTTTCTAGTAAAACTATTCTTGTATTATCTGATCTATTATTATACAAACCTACTTAAATAGGTAGTTACCGCCTATTACAATAGCTTATTATCCTACCTTTCTTTCTTAGGTAACTTACCCATAATTATATAACTTTCTATAAGAGTTCTAACCGCCAACATCCTCCTTTTATATGCATTAGTAGCAGTTCTTTAGCTAGAGGCGTGGAGAGTTCCATCTAGTTCTATAGTCAAACCAGCATATCAAGATCACTAGTTGTTATAGGTTAGTAACATAAAAGTAGTTTCCTCTTGACTAAACCACCGCAGTCTATAAATCCATATTTTTTCAACATTAAAATTATTCTACTCTACTTATACTATAAGTATTCCCCCTTAACTTAGGCCTTACCTTGTCTTATTAGATATAGCTATTAGCTTAACTATAGTATACCTCTTCTTTAATATTATACATAGAAAATGTTTACTACTTAGAAACCATGCTCCCCTCTATGATTGCAGATAATAGGTACTTATAGATTATATATGATTCTCTTTATAAGACCTCTATAGAAGCTAACAGAAACGCTTTAAAATGCAGGAGTTATATATCCCCTATACAATACTTCTCCATAGCCCTCATGCTGTTTAGCATCCTCTAGATCACCCTACTATTATATGTTATCTCTCTACTAGGGGAATTCTCACAGAGACCCACCTATAGTAACACTCTACCAGACTTAACACATTACATATTAAACTACAGTTATAGCACTAGTGTTTAAGAGGCCAAGGCAGTCAGCTGTGTCTTTAATGTGCTATCCCTCTCCTGGCTGCTGCCCACCTCCTGCGATGACGCGCTTACCTAGGAATTTGCCACGTCTAGACTAGGACCTAATAGCAAGTAGGGCTACTAGGCAGACACTAACCACACATCGCTACTAATAGTAGAGGAGGTGGCCGCACTAGCTAGGTTTACTAAAGGCCTTGTATATACCACGCTAGGTTTCTATATTTAGCACTACTTATATTACTAGCGCAAGTACTAGAGGGTAATTAAGGGCGTGGGAGCTATAGCTATAGAGGCCTGGTATAATTGGGAGAGCTACATCAAGCACTATAACCATGTTTTCATGTCTAAAGGCTTAAGGGATAGAGAAACAATAGAAGGGTTAGTAAGGCTTGGGGGCAAGTTTTTCTAACTTATTATAGAACCTAGATTCTTATAAGTCTTTTATCATAAAGCTAAGTAGCTTCCTAGGGCTTATATCAGATATTTACTGCCACAGGTGTAGCTATATAACAAGGATAGACCTACTTCATTTATATATTTCTACCTAGAATTATGTCAGACTTAAATTCTAGAGAACAACTACTTTTATATTTACTTTTATAAATACTATAGTTTATTATATCTTTTATATTAGCTAGTATAATATAGTAATATGAGATAGAATATCTTTTTAGAATAGTAGAATAGAGTAGAGTAAATTAAGTATATATTTACTAGAACTAAGTAGAGTAGGTTATAAGAAAAGAAATACTAATTAAAGATATAAAAGTAAAAAGGTAAATAAACTAGAAAAATGATAAACTTTTACTTGATTATACTTATATCTACCTTTATAACTAAATAAGAGTCTTTTTAAAATTTAAATTAACTTATAATAATACAAGAATCTAGAAATAATATGCTCTTTTAATTATAAGAGTTACTTTACTTAATTATATAATAAAGACTAGTTATTTTAATTAAGTAGACTAATTTATTTAATTAAGTAAAGTTTTAAAGCTAATCAAGTAAAATATCTTATATTACCTTGGAGATTATTAGTACTTACTCACTATATTATTTTACTTAGGTTCTATCTTAATTTATATATTTTTAATAATCTTCTCTTTTAAAATATTATATTAATAATAAATAATAAATAATAAATAACAATAAATAAATAATAAATAAAGATAATAATAGAGTATAACTTAGAGAAAAAGACTTTAGAATCTTCTAATAGATATACTTAATTATATAATTAAGGTATTTACTACTAGTTTTAACTATTTAGAATATAACCTTTATATAAATCTAGATATATAGAACTCTTAAATTAAAGTCTTTTATAAATTAGTCTATATAGTAGATTTACTACCCCTTAAGATTAAGACTATGAGTAGGAGTAGGTAGGTGTGGACGTAGTCATACTTACTAACTAGGTGATCTAGGAAGTCCTAGAGTATGTTTAGATGTCACACGCAGACGTTAGAAGGGAGCCATTGCTGGTGGGGGGACTGGCGGAGGTTGTAGTTGAAGTTGTCCAGCTGCGCTTCTGATAGCTCTAGGGTGACGTCAATGAGCTAGATAACGCTCCCCAAGGCCACGTTGGCAATAGCTGCGGTGCTGCGGAGTGAGGACTTAATAGAAGGATAGATATTGAAGTTAAGAGTAGACTTCTAGAGGTAGGACTAAAGATTTAGACAGGCAGTAGCTAAGTAGCTATGGTTACGGTTTAGAATATAGCCATAGCTGTTTATCAGGGTCCAATCAGTATCTTATGTAACCTTTTCCTATATCATTGTAGTAGTGGTAGTAGTGGTATTAGGTTGCTCCAAGGGCTTATAAATTAGTTAGTATTATTAGTCCTTTTTAGTATAATGTTACGGCCAGATTCCTGACAGTGGGGTTTCTGCTAAAGTATAGCTAAGGCTGCGATAATAATTAACAGTGTCGTACTCGCTGGTGTTCTTGCTGACGTATTAGTCACTTGGTGATCAGTTAGATAGTTAATAGATAGGTAGTAGCTTATATAGCTTAAGAAGTAGTTTATAAAGATAAGTAGGTATAAGGAGTCTGAAAGTTATCTAAAGATGTTTTATAAGTTAATTACTAAAGAGCTATAGAAGGTAATCTATCTAAGTGGAATGAGTATCCTTATATCCTAATGTCTTAATACCAGGACTAATATCTAGATGTTAGTTCTATAGAGGTGGACTGCTCTTGGCATGTTAGTCCTTAACCATGGACTGTTTATTATATGTTAGTCCTTCTTATCTTTACATAACCTTCCCTAGTTCTTCTGTTTTAGAGGAGTTATCTATTTATATCTCTTATTAGTTCTATATAAAGCCTGTGCTGCCTATGCTTCCTGCCTGCTGGTAGGGCTGCATAGCCTATAACTTATTGGGTTGTAATATCAGGTCTCCCCTCTAAAGGTCTTGCCCTTAAGACCTGTATAAGTAAGTCATGTCTCCTAGGTTAGGGAGTTGTCAAACTTGCTTCCTATTTTACCTATGATGCTAACATTATGTTAGGTTGTATAGAGAAGTTAAAATTAAAGAAAACTATTACTAAAGATTATAAGTGTCTTACTTTGCTTGAGTTTATTAAAGCCTGATGTACTGTTACTAATATACCTTATACTTAATATTTCAATGTAAAGGTAGCTTGTTACTTTAGTAAAGGTTTATCTTATTATTAGATATACATTAAGGCAAAGAAGCCTTGTAATAGTATTTTAGTAGTATCTACTTATAAGTGCTCTTGTTCTAGAGGTTGTTTTATTACTAATTATATTTTATAGTTTAAAAACTAAATACCTAACAAAAAGACTAGGATAAAAAAGAAGAAAAGGCTAGTAAGGAGCTTATAGCTCTTTACTTAAAGCTTATAGAGATATAGTTATAGATAGCTAAGGCTATAAGTTAGTTACTATAGATTTACAAGATCTATAAAAAGATATAGAAATATTAACAAGAGGCTTTTTAATAAGGTATGTAGGAGTTAGATAAGGAGGATGGTATCTACTCTGCTCTAGACTCCCATAAGTCTTAGATAGTATATGTCCTATAGTTACTTAGCGTCTCTAATGATATTGACTAGGGTTCATATAGTCTTAGTAAGGAGTTTGCAGATTTATGTCTATTACTAGGGGGTTCGTCTAAGAACTATAGTACTCCTAAAGCGCCTAGTAGGAGTACTAGAGGTTCTTAACTAGTTCCTATAAATTATCTTTATACCCATAGTTTTTCTATTTCATAAAGTACTGTTTCTTATTATTCTTATATTATTTATTAATAATTCTTTTAACTTTGTATTTTAGTTTGTTTAGCTTTATAATAATATAGTTATTGGTATTTGATCTACGTGGTGCTGGTTTAAGCAATGTAATATAGAAGACTAGGTAAATTTTCATTATATCTAGTAAGTTAAGTTTGTAGGTAATATCTAAAACTTTTTATAGGATTTTAGAAGGTCCTAGTTTCTTATAGTTAAGTTTATTACTTAGCTGTTTTATTTTAATGTTTTAGTATATAAGGTATGTACTACCCCCCTCTTTAAAGGTTAATCTCTTAATCCTTAAAGGGTTAGTATATTTCTTTATTTATTATCTAATGAATTCCAAATCTAGGGCTACTTTGTCTTAAATTTCTCCAAGTTTAGTAACATCAGCTATAGCTTTTAGTGCTTATAGTCCTTTACAAGGTTCTCTATAGGTAGTTAGTTTAAATCTGTAGTTTAGGTAGAATAGTAAGTTTCTAGTACTTTCTCTAATAGCACTATTATAGGCAAATTAAGCTATAGGTAGTAGTATTATCTCCCTTTGAGCTTAAGGCGTAACCTTGCGGGACCAGGCGTCCCCGCGCATCCGCCCAAACTTCCAGCGGCACGCCGTCGAGGCTGTGTTTTTGGGACATTCGGGAGGTATCGCAGTAGGTGATGCGTACAACGTGGTGCGGTTTGCCGCAGACGACGCAGGCCAGCCCCAGCAGATCAAGCAAAGCTGACACTGCAGGTTATCCTTTCCGGTGTTGTCTCTGCACTGCGGCAAAGGGCAGACCAAGGCTTTCCGGTTGCCGTAACGCTTGCTGGGAGGTCGCGCGCCTCCGCACGCAGTGGACACAGGCGGACGGACCTGAGGGCGTTTGCTCGGTGGCGGTACCCGGGGCCTTTTGGGTACTAGGTCATTTGCAGTACTCAGTGGTTTGCCGCGCTGCACCACCGTCTACTCCGCTCCCCACTGAAGGGGGTCTTCCCGCACGACTCTTGCCGCCTGATGTGTCGATGTGTGGGGTGGGGGCCGTTCGAGCCAGACCGCAGCGTTGCGACTGTAGGCGCTGATGACCGCCCACCGGCTGCAGGCGCACCAATTCCCCAGATTACTAGAGTAAGTAGCTCATCACGCATTCTCTGTTGGAGGTTTGTCATTTTACTGACCAGATGGTTGCGTCTTCTAGTTTGCCACGGAACTCAGATTACTCGAAACGAATAGCGGATCGTCACAAGGTAACTTGGTGGACACAGAGCATGGTCCCGTCTAGGGCAAGTCCCGACTCGCCTGATTTACTCAGGCTGTGCTCTGCGAAGTCTTGATAACGAGGATTCATAACCCCATCTGGATGACCAGTGGCAATAGATCGACTACCGTCAGAGGCGGCTGGCATCAGAGCGGAGAAGTCAACAGCAAGGCCACTTAGCTGCAATATCACGAGACGTAATCAATACATACATGCTCCAGCTCCCTATCGTCCTAGACCTTACCGTGACGATGATTAGGCAGAAATCGTCAGCAAGCAGAGGTGCTGAAAGTACACGGGGAGCGCAGACGGCATTGCGAGGGTTCTCATCAGCCCTTTTCATCAGACCGTGCCTCGTCCCAAAGTGCTCGGGCCTGGCCCCTGAGATAAAGAGTTTATCTCAAGAGAATGAGTGATGTTCTTTTTCACGGAAATTCTATAACTCTACCATGAAGTAAGCCTCGACCAGCCAACATCAAGCCACGGCCGAGTAGGGCTGCCAAGGTTGCGTACTTGCGCTGCCTGTGACCTCGTCTTATTTTCGTTCACCTGTTTCATGCGCTTCAAGAGGAAAGAGTTGTCAAACAACACAGCCAGTTCTATTTGACACAGTCAATCATATGTTCCACGTTGATGATCTAGGCTCTGGAATGCCTGCTGTAGCCTGCAGCAATCCCCTCATTGATCCATTACAGCTGCTGTCAGTACCGGCGGTGCTTGCATTGCACGATTCAACCCGTTCCATGTCAGATCTTTCGCGACGTAATCGTGCTTGAATCCGGATAGCAAATGACAACGGGTGGTCTTCGGCGTGACTTGCGTCGGCCGGGCCTGTCCATGACCACTTGGCATCTTTGAAGAACTTGCGGACTACAGACAAGCAAAAAAAAAGCACACAGAGGTTCACTTCGAGGAAGGTATTATCAGTCAGAACATGGCACCGCTTTCAGTCACTGTTGGCACCAACAAAGCTATTCAAGCCTCCATGAAGACATTTGTTGGTTATGGCCTATTCAAGACTTGTCCTGGGTTGGCAGATGGGACTTACTGGGATTCATGGACCAAAAGGATGGACACTCTTCGGAATGAGATTGTAGAAAGCTCGTCCCTAGTTCAAGCCGTAGATCTGCGGACGCCCAGACAAAGCACTGGACGATTTATTGCTGGTAGGCTTTTCAAAAGTGTGTGGATCATCGCATTTCACATATCAAGTCTGGAAGATGATGCTAATGTAGGCTCATTTTAGTTATATACCATCCAAGGCCCACCCTTCGGCTCTAGATGAAAATCTCAAACATCCAACGTCAACATAACCACCATTTGACGTCCATTTCCCGCACTCCATCAGATTCTGCATCATCATTGACTCGCAGGTGATTTCTTTGTCGAATATATCGGGTTGAAGTCCATTTTGCACCTGAAAACCCTCGCAAGGAGAAACCCAGCTGATCGAAAACACAAAATCCTCCCCCACAACATTTCTCTTTACATCTCCGGTACCATTCTTCGGCGCTGGCCCAGAGTAAAAGTTGATATCGCCGTGGGTATCGCAGAAGTCTCTTGCTAGTGCTTGGAAGCCTTCGATAATGTCTAAATCTCGATTCTTTTGCGCACAACACCTCCGTTTTGACGGTTGAAGAGTAAGTGCTGCTTCATTATTTGACGTTGTACTCGGCGTACTTCTTATCGTAGAATGAACCGGGTGAGAGAGTCTCTTTGTAGGCGGTGCTTGTGTTTGCTGCGTGACAGATGGCGTACTACTGATTGTAATGCCAACTACCGATCCTTCCTTCGTCGGTAGTGGATGCTGTTGACTTGGATCATTCGAGATATGGATGCCCGAAGCCGCTGACGGAGAGAAGAAGCGAAATCCAGACGTGGTGTAATAATTCTTTGACAGCGATGAGAGATACGGGACGCAGTAGGTAGATACGTAATCGATTCGATTGATCCCATCTTCCATGTTGTTGAGATCTCGAAATTGAATCGCGTCAATCCCGAGCGGGCGTAGAACGTTGTCAAAGGTCTCACCCGGATTGGGACTCCACCTCGCAACATTTTCGGGATCGCATTCTGCAATGGCTTGCCATTCAAGGGTGGCAAGAATGATGAGGAGAAAACAGGACATTACTGGTTATGCTTTACTGTAAGTCAACAGGCATTGTGGGCATCGCGCATAAGAACGGGTTTCAAGACATTTATAAGAAGCCGGAGCAAGTTCCGGACGCACAGCAAGGAGTCATTCAGCTAACTCCATTAATAAAAAAACCCAGAATTAGTTAAACGCCTATTTATACTTCACTTCACGCAGTATATGCCGCATCCAGCAACGGCTCGCTACACACATACACAAAGTTGATTACGCCCTGGCCAAGCCATAAAGTGCTCTTATATCTATCTTACATGCTACACTCAATGAGTCATTACCCTGGTCACAAAATAAGCCCATATGTAAGGTCCGCTTTCGTCTGTGTCATCTTTCATCACTTTTTTAAGTGTCGGCAGTTTCTCGTGGGGTTAGTAGCAAACCGTCTCGAGGGCTCTTCCTCAAGTGTTCAGCATCCTATTTCTGGCGGCTGAAATGAGCCTTGCTGTCAGTGGCACAAGAGTGCGTAGGGGAATAGTCGATGGTTGGTTAGCAATGGGTATATGGTGATGCGTCGCTCTCGTTCCATCCTTAGTTTTCCTGTTGCCACTGCAAACTTCACTATTTCTCTTACGATGTCCATGCATGGAGATCAGTCATCGGAGTCAAATGCGGCCTTTCCGCCTAAGTAGAATGACAGGTTAGCTCTGTGTGTATTCATTCACTGGACCATCGGTGCGCATTTTCCTGGACAGAGTATCCGTACCAGAGGCGGGCCAGGAAGTATTATACAAAGTACTAGCGCTCCACAGGCACGAGGGCAGTAATTGGCTCCATGCAGAACAAGGGTCAGGTCTCTTCAATTTAGCCAATCAGACGCTCGTCCGCCAACGACACTGAAGATTGCCAGCCACACTCTCCTGGCAGCCCAGCCAAGGCATTCGGCGATGGAAAAACTGACAAGTAAGTGAGGAAAGCCCCTGGTCAGCGCCTCTTAGTCGCTGCTTCTTCCGATGTATGCTTTAACGGGGATCTGATCGGTCACGACACCTACCAAGATAAATAAGGTTGCACAATGGGTCGCATTACTATAAGACGGCTGGGCTGATGTAGAGGATCAGCGCGCGCGCCCCACGTGTTGCCCTGGAATGGGTCTGCGCTGTCCAAAGCCCGTAGTAGATATCCCCGACCGGGCTCAGTCACCAAGATACTTTCTCGGGTAGCTGAACAAAAAAGGTTATATCATTCAACGCAGTATATGCGCATGAAAGACGGATACGAATCCATGTCGAGACTCCGGAGCCAAACCCCGAGAAAACCACCAACACACACAAATCCACAGTAGATTCAATCCATTCCCGAAGACTCCCGCCTTCACTTTTTGGGGTCATCTCATGGCCCAGAGATTGCACTGACTGCGTCAATCGAGCGGCTGATCCAAACCCTCGGCGGCTGTGATAGACGTAGAACTGTATTATGCCAGAGCCAATGCAACGATCTAGGCAAGTGAACGACTCACCTGTGAAGAGAGCTGAAACCTGCCAATTTGGAGATTTCGGCATGGCTTCTCGCGATGGCTTGGCGTTGTTTCTGTTGGGTGCAATTGAGGCCTGTAGAGAATGACATGAGCGATCTCGCCATTTGAGCAACAGAGAGCTGGCTGCTTACGACATTGGGCGGGAACAGATGCTCACTATTGACTGGCGTTGTCTGGTCTTGATCATATTCCGAACCTTCTGATAAGGTCAGATCGATGTAACAATTCATCATGGCTGGAAAGTTATTGAACTATGGTTGGTAGGTAAGACAAAATTCGACCTTGATGGCACAAGGCGGGGGTCATTGATGAGTATGATGAATGAATGGGTACGGGAAGAAAGCCCATATCTATATAATGAGTGTATGATCCCCCTATACAAGAACAATCCTGATAGTCTTATTCATACCTCTTCTTGGACACAAGTCAGTCTCGAGGCGAGTCATTAGGCCTAACGAATGTGCTGAGGCAGTCTGACAACTTATAGTGAATGCTTTTCTCGGTCTGCTGACTCTTGTCCGTCCGGCAACTCGACGACATCATGGGCTAATTACAAGTGCAGCACTCTACGTTTTCATTCGTGATTTCATACAGTTTATGAAGGTGATGACCGGGTGCAAGGTCTGCTGGGGCTTTTTTAAATGTGCGCTTGTGTTTCATAGGCTTGTAATTGAGTTGGTCTCACGGCTCTTCACATCGGCCCCACATTTTGGCTTGCTTGGTGCTGGGCCGTGGCCTGGACTTCCCTAACTGCTTTGATACCTTGCTTGGTCTGGAGGATATGCCTGGTATCCAAGTCCCCTCGCCGTCTTGCTAGCTAAATCTGTCTGGACACTTAAAAAAAGAACTGGTGAATCCTCTAGGTGTTTCTTGCAGGTCGACAGCCACGAGTAGCAGCAGTTGTCTGCGTCTGCAAGCCTTTTGTCTCATGACTTAGCGCTCCCTTACTGGTCCTTGCTGTATTTCTAGTCTCTGCGTCGCCCCCTGTCTTGACCTTTAGTATTTCCTGATTAGGAATGATGTTGTTTGACCACCGCTCTAGGTTACCTAGCTTGCTATTATCAACTAACACTGAAATAGGCGGGCAAGCGCCATCAGCCTCCACCTTGAATAAATCGTACAAGCCAACCTTAAGCAAGCTGACAAAGGAATCTTCTTTGCTTGCAATGATCGCACCCGCAGTGGCAGTGTCACCCATGATAATGTCATCCATCATGCTGTTGGCATCTTAGTTAAAGAGTGCTGTATCCGTGGGTGGCTCATGTTCTGCTGGGTTCTTGGGGTCTTTGTCTAAATGGGCATTGTCTTGCTAGGCATCCGACGCGGTGCAAGTGAAAACAGCAGCACCATTGTTATTGGCCTCAATTTTATAGGGAGTATCTGTAATATCATTTACTGCTGCCTCTTCAGCTGCAACGGTATTGAGCTCTTCCTTCACACTGCTTGCAAGTTTCCCCACTTTGATATCGCTGGTTGCCACTGTGACTTGACTAGGTTCTGGGCTAGTTTTCTCCTGTCGACGGTGCGTGACCCAGCGTTGGCCTCTAATTCCGTGTGTGCCGTTGGCAAGTCCCGCTAGCTAGTTCAGATGCACGTTAGTTCAAACCGTTTGGACGCCAGAAGAATTACCTACTGCCAAAGCTTACAAACTAGTTCACATTAGGAATACTTTGGCCCTAGGGCACGTGAACAGCCCCATCCAGCTGTCCATAAGTTGGATTGAAATGGATGATGGCTGAGAACACGCGGGCCCCCTTGCCTAGCTGCATAGCCTTTTGTTTTGCGCTTGCCCTATATTTTTAGACCTTCTCTTTAGCCTTTTTGTTATATATAAAGATGATCTTATTTAATGCTACAGGGGCTATGGTTTTGTAGCTTGAGTGATATTAGCGTTTGCGTATTAAATGTGATCCAAGGTATCATGATACAGGCTGAGACCGCCTGTCAAAGTTATGACTGCATCGCCCTCAAATACGACTTTTGTTGGACAGAGGCCATTGCAGGCTTTGTTATGGGCTATAATATGAGCTAATTTGATCTCTTGTCACTGCTTGGTTCCCTTGTGGCTTGTGTACTATAACGCTTTATTGGCTTTTAGCTAATTCATGCTCTTGCAAGTGGGATTTGAATTGCTGGAAATGGTGGTTCGCTGTCATTCTAAACCCAGCTGTTGCTTGAGACCATGCGGCCCCCAAGCAGTCATCAATGGAGACACCTATCTGAGATATATAACGAGCCACGGCATTTATACTGGCTACTGTGACATTAGGATTCTACCGTTGAAGTGAGAGACATCTGTACTATAAATCTATTGAAGCGCCTTAGATTCACAGAGTAGACAAGCTAGAACACAGGGCTAGAAGCAGTAGCTAGTATACTACCCTAAACCAAAGAAGACCAGACACTTATTAATCTGTAACAACACTCTGTAGCTAAAATTGACCTTAGATTCTACTAATTATAGCCACAATCATTTGCATCGCTGCCAATTCTGTACCTTTCTGATAGGAGCGCAAGCAGCGGTATGCAGACTTTGTATAACTACTATATTGCTATCCATAGCCTTTACCAGAAACAACAATTAGGTTGTACCTTAATTTAGTATAAAGTATATACATTGGCATTCAAAATTGGCTTTCTAGTGCTTGAGCTTGAATATTGATTAAGTACAGGCACTTATGGATTTCTTTGCTGAGAAGCGATGTGGCAAACACTATAGGAAACACCAATGAGCTAGTTCTTGGCACAAACAGTTTAACCAAACAAGTAGCAACCAATATGTTTTAGGAGCCATTTCTTGTATAGATGAAATAGCATCTGTCTTTAAATATGTATCAGTGCAGGCTTACAGGCACCTACCATATGAGGGGAGCAGCTGAAAATGACTGCCTTTATGGAATACCAAAAACCCTAATTACAGACTGTTTTTGATTGCGCCTAGTACTTTTGATGATTCCTACTGGCTAAATACCGTGTATGGTTGTCTGTAAGTAGCTGTGGTGATATGAGCAAGCCAAGAACTGGAAGCTAATTTCATTTGCAATTATGCTGCAGCGGACTGTCGCAGTTGGGATTTTGGCATCAATCGTTCCAGCCCGTCTTAACGCAGTCCACTCATCTACCCTTGCCCTTCTAGCGATCATTAAAGGCTCCCTAGCTGGACATTAAAGCGATGTGGTAAAACTCATCTTGTTGCGTTATTGCAAGTCCATAATCCCATGGGATGGGATTCAAGAGGATTTGTAGACAATACTGGGTTGCAATCAGTCTCCTCCCCATATATAAATCTGTAACATCAAACAGATCATGGCACCTCTCTAATAAGCTCTACTAATATAATTAGTAGCTATTATGGCTTTTAACTGACAGGCTTAGTGTTATAGAAACCTGATGGGGAGAACTTCTATTTAGAGACATCAAAGACAGCTCACAGAAACTACGGCATATGTGGTTGGGCTCTGCGATCCAAGGCGTTACTGAGAATTGAAACTGGTCTGCTACTCGCGCAAGACAGAAACTCAGAGCCTGCAGGCTTGTATAGTTAGGAGTATATATCTCTTCCTCTTGGATACACACATCAGTTCTCTTGGTTTACCCCACTCTCACTGTCATAAGCACTTTGACTCCACATCTTGTTTGCAAACAGGCAGCCACAGCCAATGACAGACGTTTGAAATAGACGTAATAGCAGGTTCTAGCTCTTCTAGATATTGAAAGCTTGTGCAAAAGAGGAAGAGATTTATGATCCATACTGTATCTGTCTTCCAATCTCAGCCTGGCCCCTGCACTACTACATTGTCAGAAACGTGTTGATCATGTCCGGCAGCCCACACCTGAGGTGCAGGTGGTCTGTCAAAGGAAATCCTCATTCTGAGTGGCTAACTGAATGATAAGATCCAGGGATCAAGTCCACCAACCAATATGTTCGCTAAGATAGTGCACAAGGTATGCTGGATACTAGATTAACAGACTCTTGCCATAACTGGTCTGCTATTATTGTAAAGGGGTCATTGAGGGGCTTAATATTAATAACAAATAGGGGTAAAGGGGTAAGGAAAATATATTATACATATAAAGTCTGGAAACAGGTTGCCTTCAGCGAAAGATTATCAATACTGAAAATGGGACAAAGAATTACAAGAACAAAGCCATGTCTATCACCAACCATCCTGAAACGAACGCAAATGGAGGACGCGGGGCATATGATACTACGGGTGTGCTAAGGCCACTATCTTGTCCAAAGCCTAGATAAAACATGATAAGGTTTGTTCTATAGAAGAGCTTATAGTCCCCTCTATCTGATGCCGCAATGTATAGTTTAGACTAATATTGAAAAGCAAGGAGATGTATAGAATATCTTAGATGATACTATTAGACTATTGGGGAGTGAGTAAGGCCTTGAGGAGAAAGTAACTTCTATTGGAATATTGATTGCAATTCTTGCTAGGATAATGCAGCTATTAGCTACTTCGTGTACATATTTACATCTTTATAAACTAGCTAGTAGTGCTGTATTGCTGTTTGATTTCTTACATTTGAAATGTACTACCTGACTGATTTGTCTCTATACCTTGGCTGGAGTAGTAAAATATCTTGTATCCTTGTTGGGCTTGCTGTTGAGCCCTAGTCCCCTAAGTTCTGGTAGAGCTCTATAGAAGAGGATAAATAAGGCTTCTGTTTTTAGATGAACGAAAGCTAGAGTTGCTTAATTGATACTTCTGTGGTGTTGTTGATATCCTCTCTCTGAGCTGAAAGAATCTGATCTGAGTGACTATCTAACTCTAACTTAAAGATAATGTGAAACTGTTAGCCTGCCTAATTTTGTGCAACACAAGTAGTATAGCACCTTAAAAAACCTTGTTGAGCGCTAAAAGTGAGGAATTTGTACCCTTTATGGAGACAAAGTCCTGATATGTGCCTATCTGATATAGGGTTACCTGCTTTCCCTCCTTACTAGTGCCTCTTTTTATTAGTAGTTCTTGCTAGGAATAGTAAGTTAGGTCTAAAAAACACTGCTCTAGAACGATATGATGAGAAAGAAAATGAAAAAGGCTGCTATGTGACCATAACTGGTAGTATGCGGAGCGGTTGTGCTGACGGGGATTGCTGTGGTTGTGTGCACTGTTGGTTTATAGTATATCTAAGATGGCCTAATGCTACTACCAGATGCTACTGTTGTAAGACTGGCTGTGGTGCTAATGCGCGATGTGTTGTGGTTGGAGGTTGCGTTCTAGAATTGATGAGTAGATGCTAGCCTGTTGGGTAGTGAAATTGTATGAGCTGCTGTTAGGCTTGATGTATCGCCTTTTGAGGCCTAAGTGTAAATTTGGGGTATCTTAGTCACTGTGCTTGAAGGTGAGTCACTGGTACTGACTGTAGGAGCAGCAGTGTACAAATTGGCAAATGCCTAGATCTCTATGGTAAGCTATGCGATCCGGTTTAATATATGCATCAGATTGCAAAGTAACCTATTAAGTTACTTTTTACATATAATTAGCGCTTATACAGTTAGGAGTATATATCTCTTCCTCTTAGAAATACTTTAGTTCTCTCTGTTTGCTTTACTTAAACTACTATAAGTACTCTAACTTTATATTATGTTTGCAAATAGGCAGTCACAGTTAAAACTAGACGTTTAAAATAGACGTAATAGTAGGTTCTAGCTCTTCTAAAGCTAAAATTGACTATAGATATAAGAATAGTCTATTATATGTATTAATATGTCTTAATAATTAAAGCTTATAAGGCTGCTGCCCAACATGGCTTAAGTGGCATGCTTTTATAAATAGTCCTGATACTGTTAAACCTAGGAACATAATTCTTAAGAAATCGTCAATAGAAATTAACAAATCTAAGGAATAATTATACTTCCTTGACGTTGGTAGGCATTAGCCAGTCCCTAACTACTTCAACCTTCTTGTTTGTCTTGCATTCAGATTTCTCCTAGTGTGATAGTAAATCCAAGGTAGTTAACCTTCTAAGTATGGAATTCACTTTTCTCTGGTTCTACTAAGAGTTTTACTTCTTAGAGCTTCTTAAGTACCTTATGTACATACTTCTTATGTTCTTCAAGGTTCTTAGAGAATATAAGGATATTATTAAGGTAATAGACAATAAAGATATTAAGATACTCCCTAAGTACGTGGTTAATTATTGTTTAGAATATAGCAGGTGCGTTAGTAAGTCTAAAGGGCATAACAAGGGTCTTAAAAAGTCCTCTATATATTTAGAATACTATTTTCTATTCGTCTCCTTCCTTAATTCTAATAAGGTTATAGGCGCCTTTAAGGTTAAGTACCGTAAACCAGTTCACTCCATGCAGCAGATCTTATAACTCTAAGATAAGTAGCAGTAAGTAGCTGTTCTTCTTTATGATATTATTAAGCTTCTAGTAGTTAACGTATAGTTATAGTTTTCTATTCTTCTTAGGTATAAATAAGATAGGGTATCTTACTAGTAATTCTAATAGTCTGATATAACCTTTTACTAGGTTTTTATCTAGCTATTAGTCAAGTGCTTCTAGTTCTATTAGGTTAAGTCTATAAATTAGCTTAAGCTTGGGATGTTTTCCTTCTAGTAGTTGGATCTCATGATCATATAGTCTATGCTCTAGTAGTCCTATTTTTAGTTCTTTAGCAAACAGTCTCATATATTGCTGGTATTTAATAGGTATTAATTATAGTTAATCCTCTTCCAGGCTTTGTTTATCCTACCTGTCTAGCGTATTTGTGATCTTTGTAGATGTGGAACTCTGGTCTTGCACAGGTTTGATCCTCTTGATGTAAGCGACGTACTTCCTTGGTTGCGTGAGTTCACTTGCGGGTTGTAGCATGTAACGCTGCCTTATAGCTAAATCTCTCTATTGGAGTTAGCTGGTTCTCCAGTCTATATCAGGGTTGTATTTTTATAACCACAGGATTCCCAGAATCACATCTATCTTCCCTATTTTAGTAATATCAAAGTTAAGTTATTAGTATCAGCTATGGATTACCAAAGGGAGGTATATAGTCTCCTTATCAACAGTTCCTCCGCTATACTAGACTTATGCTCCTTTAACTATCTATAGGGTATATAGGTCTTCCTTATATACCTATTTAATGCTTTATTTATTTACTACCCTAGGTAAGATAAGGTTAGCTTATGCTCCACTGTTAATTATGACCTTAGTAAGCCAGCTATTAATCAAAATAATAAGAATAATATAGCTATCATCTCCCTTGGTTACTATGTAAAGGGTTTTTATGTTATTCTTAGCCGTCAATACCTTTTTCACAGGTGGTGTGGGGAGTTTTTTAACTTCTTAGGGGCTTTCTTAATTTATTCTCTCTATGTTCTTGCCTTTCCTTTATAGTAGCATATACATTTATCAAATAAGTAGTTAGACTAGTATCCCATGAGGTAGTTAATACATAGCATGGGGTGCTTTAGGCTTAGCTGTAGGATAAGCCATGGCTAGCAGTATTCCTTGACTTCCCATGTGCTGACTTCGTGGTTCTTATAAACCTTAGGGATAGGTTTGTTATTATATTATTATAGAAAGAAAGAGTATTTACTCTTCTTTTATTAATATATTAAGTATTTGTTATAGATATAATCTACTTAAAATATCTTATAGTACAGGGGGTTTTTCCTATTAAGTTATTTATTATCTCTAAACATAGGTTCTTCTCTAGTTGGTGTTATAGGGTAGTACTTGAGGTTAGTGTCTTCTATTCTATAGAAGTATACTTCTTGTTTGTTACTATGTTTGCTAACTTCTAGTTGTCTTTCTTTTCATGCTTTTTCCTCTATCTTAATAATAAGTAGATCTTTCTAGAAGTCCACATAGGTCTGGGTTACTAGAGGCTCATCAGAGTCGTATTAATATTCAAGTATAGGCAAGAGTGATAAGGATAGAATATCATTAGCCCAGTTCCAAATACGCTGGTTCATACCAGTCCGTTCAGCAACAGGTAGGTTTACACAACTCATCTTAATCAGCTACTCAGCTACCCGTCGTTCTATCTTGCTTGGTGGTATGAATTCATCTAGTAAGGGTTCCAATTCCTCCTAGTCAGAGCTAGTTCCCCATACTTCAATAGTGCTCTTAGGTATAGACTTACAGTAACAAAGTTAAGGAGGAGAAAAGGAGGTCCTTTCTTCCTTCCTAGCTACTATAATAGTCTTAGTAATTACTTACTTAAGTCTTCCTTAAGAGTTAATAGTATCCTCTCTAAGAGCTTATCTAAGTTTCTCTTTAAGTTCTAGTTATTGTATAGGGTTCTCTTATACCCTAATACATTCTTATAGGCATTTCTTAATTATATTTGCAATAGCTTGTTCTTATAGTATCTTATTTTAATTAAGTTCTATAGCTTCTTAAGCTTAGATTAGCTATATAATCTTATCTTAATTTTATTATTTAAGTTCTTAAGCAATACTAGTAGCTCGTGGTATCATAGATAACTTTAGTACTTGTTAGCCTACTGCAACAGTCTTATCTTTGGGTTCTCTAGGATACTATCCTACTTATTTCTTACTATCCTAGTATATAAAGTAACTATTATTATAGTAAGTAGTCTATAAAAGTTATAGGTATAGAATCTCTTTTTAAGTAATATTTACTTATCAGTTAGCCTTAACTAGTGCCTTATTTTATAGTTGTTTAGGTTATTAGCAGTCTCTGGTATAGTATCCTATCTTTTCATAGTTATAGTACTTAACTATTTTAGTATCTCAGAATAGCCTTCCTTCTTACTTCCTAGCTACGCTAACATCTATTAGTCCTATGTAGTATCTATAGGATATACTTAGTTAGTTTCATAGTTACCACTAGTTATTATTCTTGTTTTACTAGTGGTTAGTAGGGTTCCTAGGCCCTTAGGTGTAACGCTTGCCTGTATTAGCATTTAGTTATCAGTTTTCACCCTTTTCCCTGCATCATTCATATAGGCACGTGTTAATCTTGATAGCAAGTTTGATATATCTAAGAAAACCTTCTAGAGTACTAATAATCTTTATAAGTTTGTCCTTAATATCCTCCTTAAGTCCTTAGTAGAACATAAAGATCAGTAACTTGTCAGTAATATTAAGTCTAGTAGTGAGTTATTAGAATTCTGCTGCGTAGTGTGAGGCAGCCTTAGTCTATTTAAGGTTAGCAAGGTCTCACTCAGCTTGTCATTTTTCATTAGGGTCTTAGAATAGTAATTTTAGAGCTTGTTTAAAGCCTGTCATACTTCCAAAGATTAACTGAGTCTCATAGGAGCATACGCTCAGTTCTCTGTTGTTCCTGAGGAATTCTTCCTGGAATAGTTCAAACCATGAGAGTGCTTTGCTACACAGAAAGGTGCTGGCATAGATAACCCTCTCGGTCTTGTTGTAGAAGTTAGTAGCGTGAAAGGTCTGATAGGTACAAACTTAGATTAGGAATCCTTTTAGTTATCTGCTTTTGCTGTTATAGGTTCCTAGGGAGTTGAGCTTGAGCTTGTCTCACCCTTCAACTAGGGTTAAGAAAATGTTAGCAGCGGCTTGAAGAGTCTTAACTTCTTAACCTAGTTTGATAGCCTCGTTGTTCGTTGCCTTGAGCTTAGTAAGGGTGTTATTGATGATGTCTTGCATCTGGCTAAGGTCATGGTTATTGGCGTTCTTCAGCTGTTCTATTTGGGCTGCGTTATTGTTGACAATGTCTACTAGTTATTTGTTGCGTCTGGCGTTCCTTTTGACCATTTTGTATATAGCCAAGTATTGGTCCATAGTGAGAACGGCTTCTCCATCTTCATCAAACTTGACTTCTAGCATCATAGGTTCATCAAGGTCCATGGCTTGAGCAAGCTCTTGGTCCAACGACCTAGGAGTCTTGGAGACACTCAAAGATAATAGGGTCTTAGGAGAAGACATCGTGGGTACTATTAATTAGTATCATAGGGTTAACTTACTAATAGAAGCAATCAAAGTATTACAGCCAGATTCCTAACAGTAGGTTTTCTACTAAAGTATAGCTGAGGCTGTGATGATAATTAACAGTGTCATACTTGCTAGCGTTCTTGCTGACGTATCGGTCACTCAGTGATCAGTCAGGTGGTCGATGGCCAGGATAGCTCTTATAGCTTAGATCAGAGTATCACAAAGATAGGCAGATAAAAGGAGTCTGAAAGTTATCTAAAGATGTTTCACAAGTTAATTACTAAAGAGCTATAGAAGGTAATCTATCTAGGTAGAATAAGTGTCCTTATATCCTGCTTGTATATCCTTGGATCATTGTTGGTTCCTACTGATCCTTGGTATAGGATCAGTTTGGATCATTGGTGATCCTGTTGATCCATCACGTGACCTTCTTCGAGTTCTTCCGTTCCGTTGGCTGTGCCTCACTGGTGCGTCTCAAGTGTCTCACCGTCTGGTGGTCTTGACTGGGGTCCTTCAGGCTGCACTAGCTACCAACAGATTCTCGGGTCGTAACAATGAGAATGTAATATTGAAAGCTGAGATTAAAGCCCTTTGAGAGGAGAATGCCATACTTAACTGATGTAAAAGGGCTAAGAAAACTTGTCTCTAGTAGGGAGGAAGTCTTACTGTAGCTGAGGTATAGGATATTGAGTTATAGAGAGAGGCAACAGCCTAGGTATAAGAGGAAATATGTTGGAGTAGTGGTTGCAAGCTGAGGATGGAAATAGGTCAAAGGAGGTGTGGCATCTGCGGAAATACTGGACATAATGTGCGAACGTGTGATTTTGATGAAGAAATGTCTGGAGAAGAGGATTCTGAGTAGTTTAAATTGATTTAATTGTCTTGTTGTTGCTTAGTAGCTATATTTGTGATGTGGTGATAGTTCCGTGGCCCACTTGCTTGTCTGGCCCACTTGCTTATCATGTACGTTATAGTGTGGGTAGATAATTACTAATATTTATAAAGATCTTTTGCTCTCTTTTAATAGTGTTATATCTTATTATGTGTTATTATTATACCTATAAAGCTTGTCTAAAACTGTTCTATTCTAGCTAAGGCTAGAAGAAGTATATAGAGTAGTAAATGGAAGTGTTATAAACAGCTTGCTATTGCCCTTTTGCCTAGAGAGTAAGTTTTCTTCTATAATGATATTATTATTATTAGGCGGGATAATCTATCTTATAGACTAAGAGATAGAAAGAAGTCTGAGCCTGCTTTTAGGTGTCACAATATATATGAAATAGATATTAGACAGCGTACTATGTAACCTCGTGGCTATGATGTTAAACAAGAGCATTGCTGATAAGTCGCGTCTGTTGACATAGAAGGGGTTATTGTAGAGTGAATCTTATTAAAGCTAGGACCTTTTGTGTGATGTAACCTCTTTTTGATAGAGCTCAGGACCTAGAGGAGTGAATAAAGATATAAATTTATATACTATGTACCTTGAGATGGTGTTGCATGCTGAGAATTTAACAATAAGCAGTATTGACTCTTATAAATGCATGGCTATGTACTTTGATACCTTTGACCTGCTGTTTAAAGAGGTAGATAGGTGCTGCGCTAATGCTTTTGTCACGGCGATAGCGGAGAACTCTTGTGATGTGAGCTTAATTAAGGACTTGATGTTTAATTTGGAGCCCACTAGAACGCAGGTAGATAACTCTTAACACTAGAATAGACACCTATTACATAACTATCCTCTACTATAAAATAGTATGTTATCCTCCCCTTGATAAACTTTATAATGAAACTACTATTTGTCACCTAGCTAAACATGGCCCTGGGCGTGATTAGTTTATGCTAAATAATGTTGCTAGGGTTACCCTTCCTTAAGTGCTTTTGCCTAGTAAGTAGTTAGGTTTCTACCATGTGAAAGTAATGGGACTAGAAGTGTACTGTGACCTCTGTGTACTTGATCGTTTGCTATCTTTGTTTGGGGCTGGAGTAAGCGGCTTTAGGTTTTCTAGCCTGTTGCATGCGTCTATTTTAGCTTGCTAATGTGTTATTGACCTGAAGAGGAGTCCAGCTGTAATTGAAACTCACTTGATTCTGAGAGAGTATGGTTATATACTTGTGACGTAGGTATCAAAGGTAGCTAATCTTTATTATAGACTGCCTGTCTTAATAGGTACCTAGTATTTTAATTGTTACTAGCTATTGTGAGTTTTGTTTTGAAATAGATGTATTTATAAGACTTCTAGAACGTTTACTCTAACTCTTTCTATGGTGTGGTTGTATGCGTCCTAAAGTGATTTAATGTAGAAAACATGGCTAAAACGGCTTCTGCGTACGCAAATAGCTGGTTTAGGAGCTTTGTGGTAGAAATAATAATGTCTGCTGTTGGGTATGAAAAGCGCCCCTTGACCTTCTAAGGGAGATTGATAGACTGAAAAACGTTGGAAAATGCGTTATAGTACATACTGTACAAGCAATAACCGCTCCCTTTATAGTAAAGCTCCTAAAACTGGTATACTATAAAGTAATATAACCATCCTGATCCTAGCTAGTTCTTTATCTAACGTTAGTGTTAAGAATACCCTTAGCCTAGAGGTCTTTTTATATACTTTAGCTTCATATGCTAGCCTTTACTGAAAGAATCTTTTGATATATGTGATGGAGTAGCTAGGCTAGAACTTATTAGAAACTTTGGTTGGTGTGGATTTATATCTCTTGGATGCTAAAGGGGCTGATGCCTCTTCTAGATTATAGTCTTCTAGTATATATATGTTACCTTCTAGTGGTAATAGTCCTGCATAGTAAGATGGTGTACTGACACTAGATTTGCTAATAGACGTGTGATCCTATCTTGAATACTAGTATCTAGGCCTATCTGAGGCCCCCGCAGCTTGGACAGCCTCTAGTGCTGACAGTGGAACTGCTAGCTTAATATCTGACTTGTTAAGATTAAGCGATTGGTTTAGAGATTAAGAGTATTAAGAAGCCTACGGGGTAGACGTAGTACTACTAGTAAAGGACTATGATTAAAAACATATTCTAATATATATACTTAATAGAATGATATTATTTTCTATGTTCTAGTATGGATGCTAGAATGCTTGTTTAGGTGGGAGGTGTTAATGAATTAATGGTATTAACGTTGGCTTGATTTTGGATGAAAAATTTGGTTATTGTACTATATACTTATGAGTTCTATGAACCTGTTCCTATGTGACTTAATTGGAGATATAATACTATATGCTCTGGTAGGTGATTTTGGGCTACTGAATTTGTTAGTGGAAACTGAGGGTTATGATATACTATAGTGTCTCTTTGATATTGGACTAGGCGGTTTTGGGCTGTTAGTGAAGTGTTACTGTCTATCTATTATTAACTAGTAAAATGATGGGTATTGCATGACTGATGGAGCCTCCTCTGAACCTTTTAGGCATATGGTGCTTGGGGTTGTAATCCTATATAACAACCTTGCCTGTGTAGAGCTCCTACTTTAATATGGGGCTGATCTGAATATAACCCACCCACCCCACTTCCGCAAAGCCCCCACCTCCGCAAATGCCGAAAATGCCGCATCTATCCTCTTCCATCAACATCACCACCTTTTTCAAACTATCACAACAATTGCCATATATCGCCAAACAACGCCATTTTTTGAGGATATCTTCTTCAACCCATCATGAAGCAATACTCCGAATTTGAGCTCCAACGGGCGCTGGCAGATGCGCGAGATGGGCGCCCTATCAGTAGGGCTGCCCAGCAATGGGGCATCCCATACCATACCCTTTATTATCGGCTGAAAAGGGGTAGGCAAAGTAGGAATGCTGCTTTTGCCGATATGCAGCGTTTAACCCAGTCCCAGGAGGATAATCTGGTTGCCTATATATTAACCCAGGAAGCTCTGGGCTGCCCTATTTCCCATGGGCAATTGAAGGGCCTGGCAGAGCGTATGCTGGGCGATGGGCAGCAACCTCTAGGGAGGAAGTGGATGCGGCGATTTCTGCGGCGAAACCCATTAATCCGGACCAAGCGATCCAGGGCGATAGATGCCAGGCGCTGGCGAGCCCATTCGCCAGAAATCATCCAGCAATTCCTCGATCGTCTGGATATCCCAGAGATCAAGGGCATCCATCCATCCAACCGATGGAATATGGATGAGACTGGCATCATGGAGGGCAAAGGGACTAATGGGCTGGTGCTGGGCTCTGCCGCATCGCGATATATCCAGAAAAACAGCCTGGATCCAGGGCATGGATCTCACTGTTGGAATGTGTCTGCTGATGGGCAGCGCATACCCCCATTGGTTATATATAAGGGCAAGTCCCTCCAAACCCAGTGGTTCCCATCCAACCTATCTAGATATGAAGGGTGGCACTTCAAATATACTGATAATGGCTGGACGACTGACCAGACTGCCCTTAGATGGCTGGAGAAGGTCTTCATCCCATATACCCAACCCAGCCAACCAGGGGCATATAGACTGCTGGTTCTAGATGGGCATCACAGCCATATAACCACTGACTTCATGTGGAAATGCTGGCAGCATCGCATCTGGCTGTTATATCTGCCGCCGCACTCCTCTGCAGTCCTCCAGCCTCTAGATGTGGCTGTCTTCAGCCCATTAAAGCACGCCTATAGGAAGGGGGTTGAATCGATGGATGATATAGTGACGGATTCAACAGTGGCTGGCAAAAGGGCATTTCTAGCCTGTTATTTAGAGGCCAGAGATGCGGCAATAACCAGCCAGAATATAAGGGCTGGCTGGAAAGGGGCTGGGTTATGGCCGGTCTCTTCAAGGCGCCCCCTATCCAACCCCCTGGTATCCAAGGCATCCAACCAGCCCATCCAGGCCAGCCAGCCCATCCAGGCTGGCAGCCAGCAGTGGGATGAATCCGTATCTGTTATCCCATGGTCAACCCCTCGCCGGCCTGCCGAACTACGGCATCAACTATATCAACTCCAACAGTTGGGTAAGGATGGGCAGGATACCCATACTATCCGTCACCTATCTAGAAAGGTGCAAAAGGCGTATGATGAAGAGTTCTTCCAGGGGTCTGTTATAGAGCAGGAAAACAGGGCATTAAGGGCCCAGCTAGATAACCTGCTTAACTGTAGGAGGAAAAAGGCCCCTACATCCCCCAACAGTCGATTTGCAGCCATACGGCAGAGCCAGCTATCAGGAAATACGGATATCGGCAATATGGATAGTCCGGATGAATCCAGCGCATCCGAATTATCCAGCGAGGCCGAAAGTTGCATATGGGTGGGCGGCAGACCTGAGGAATAAAGTGGTGATAGTGGTGGTGTTGGTGGTTATGGGGATTTGCGGAGGTGGGGGCTTTGCGGAAGTGGGGTGGGTGGGTTATACTATATAGAGTAACTGTTATAAAGCTGGGAATAGCTTCGCCTAGCTAGTACATCAAGCAAAATCGGAGGGCGATTAAGCAGTTTATAGACCATATCACTTAGCGGGTAGTGACAGGTTGCTATTGAGGCCGCCTACCGTGTTCGCGATGTACAACCAGACTGCTCCGTGTTCTAGGTGCTGGCTTAAAGTCTTTTTGATTTTATATCAGTTCTATAGGACTCCTATTATCCTAGCGATCTAATTAGTTTAGTTAGCTAGGTGTGTAACTTGGGCGAAATTCTATATATACTGATATAACGTGTTTGTTAATTAGGCTAGACCGTCAGCCGACCCAAAGGGAGTTGTCATTCTACCCGCTACCACCCTGCCCACCACTTGTAGTTGTTTGTCTCTTCAGACGTATCCCAAACCAAGGGAACACTAGTATCATCTGGTCTCTTTGGCCACGCCTTAGCAAGGCCGACCCAGGCCTTAACATGCGTCCAGGTTGCTGTATGACCAGTAGGCGCCGCCGCGTTACCTACAAAAAAGCTGAGACCGGTGCTGTCGCTGCGCGAGGGATAGATACGTGTTGCTAACGCAAAGCGATTATTCACCCAAATCTCAAGCAGGGAGCCGTCAAGAATAAGGTGAAAATTAATATCTTCAGTCTTTGACTTCCGGCTGCCTGGCTTACGAATTATGTAAGGCTTAAAGTGGCCGATATGGGTGTCTTTATCAAAGTAGGGAAGTAGGCTACTATGGCGACGTACAACCCTAATTTGTGAAGCGTCTGCGTCAAAAATAATAGTGGTGTGTTCCGAGTTGTCAGGGCTCTGGCCAATAATAATACCAGCTGAACCGCGAAAGCTACTAAGCGTTGCGTATAGCTCGTATGAGGTGCCGACGTTTGCGGAGACATGTTTGGTGGCGTCAGTAAGCTGGCCAACCTTAAATTCCTTTCTCCGTGCGCCTCGACGGAGTAACTCCAGAACGTCAGGGAGAGGACGAATGCCAAGTGTCTGCGCAATATTGCCAGTCTGGCTATTCTTAACACAGACGCTGGCATCTTGCTGAGCGCCACAGTTCTGAACGCCCTTGATCTCTTGAACGTATAGCTCCTGTGGCATTGTTATAGCTCCCTGATAGCCGAACTTCTTAGCCATTTCCATGTCGTACTTAGGCATAAAGTCTTCGCCAACCCATCCCCACACAAGGCGACGGCTGTGGTGTTTTGTGTCCTCCCAGGTGATATGAGAATAAGTACGGCCCCAGTCCAGGGCGCTGCCTGAGTTAGGTATAAACTCAACTGAGCCGTTAGGACGGCGTGCGACGTCTCCACGGTTCCAAAGCGCCCAGTGCTTATGCGGGTGCATAGTAGTGCTACCGCCCTCAGTACCCATAGTCACAAACCAGGCTTTCTCACCAGTCTTGCCAATAGGGAGATTAAAGAAGCTACTAGTCTCAAAGTTATAACCCCAAGATCCAGTAACATCAGGGTTACCCAGCGACTCATTAGCAGCAGGCTCCCATAAGGCCCCAAGGAAGGTCCACCGCGTCAGGTCGGATGCAGATGCAGAGTAAAGCGGGATACGAGGTCCAATAAAGCCAGGGCGTGTGGCGTCGGGTAATGAAATAGGGACCTTGCCAGACTTAAGGCCAGAGCCAAGGGTCATATAGTAATGGGGCTCGTTGACCTGAAGAAGGGAGTCGAGCTCCTTTGAGGGAAAGAAGCTAGGGTCTCTCCATCCAGTAACGTTCCAACCATTAGGGGGGCTAGAAATGACAGTGCCAAATTCATTCCATGTCTTTCCTCCATTGGTAGAGGTAAAGAGGGCCTGCACTTCAGTACCAAGTGCATATGGCCTCTTCCACTTGCTGGGTAAAGCGTGGAGACCGGTAGCAAAAGTCAGGAGAGTGCCATCCTGGACGCCCTTGACGTTGACGGGTCTTGTTGTGCCGCTAAATATTGCAAGGGGGGCAGCAGGGTACTTGTGAGCGGCGAGTGAAACAGAAGAGTCGTTTACCCAGTCGTGGATGTCGAACCAGTGGAATAGGTCTGAAGAAATCGCATGTCCCCATGAAATGTTACCCCAGGCCACATGGTTCGGATGCCACTGATACTGCAGGTGGTATGTGTTAGTGGTTGGGTTATAAACCGCACCACAAGGGTCGTTCATCCAGCTGTGTGGCGCAATAAAGTGGGAATAAGGCCTCCATCGAGTAAAGAGAGAGCTGTTGCCTGCTGTTGCGATGTACTTTGTCGTGATAGTTGGCGGAACATCCCCAGCCACAGGGACCGCAATAGCGGCAAGAGAAGCAATCACCGCAAAGACGGCGCGACCGTTGAGGAGTGCCATGTTGTATGTTGTAGGCTAGTGCTGGATGAATTTTACGAGATATTGAGCCGGTAAACGCCGCAGGTTTGTCTATCTTATATGATGGGCGATAAAGCAGGATTAAATCGAGCTAGGGTTTGCTATTTTTCTGGCTTTAGTGCCGACCCTGGCCTAGAGAATAGTTCCTCTGGGACACTAGGGACGTCCAGTCATAAACCTTATAATAAGTTTACATCTATAACCCTCTCAGGGTTATAAAGAGAAAGAAAGCGAACTAAAGAGCGTAATATAAAGACTTATCGTAATAACTTTGCGGCATAAAGTGAAACCTGACCTGTTATTATTGGGAGAGGAACTTAAAAGAGCCTTGCGGGGTGGCCGAATATATAGCTACCGGAGACAAGATTAAAAGTAAGGCAGCCATAAACCATAGTTAGCAATTTAGATAAACAAAAGAAAAATTTACCCAAAAGCCAGGTAATTGCAAGGCGGTCCTTCTAAGGTCATATAGATATGTAAATAGACATATACAGTTAGAAAATATAGTGATGATATTACAACTACTACTTAACACAATGTAGAGCATCGGCTATAGAGATTTGTATGCCCTATTAACTTACTAGACTATAGAGATTAAGGGTATATAGAAGCTAACTAAACCAAACTGCAGGTAGTTAGCTGCAGGTTAGCGTTTGAGTGATAATAAGAGGATAATACTATTAGTATGCTCTTACACTATGAAGGCCTAACAGTGTATTACTATGCCACCTTAAGAGGGACCGCCTTATCGTTAGTGTCTTAGTAATTTAGATTATAGCAGGCTACAGTCAGGGTGCAAAAGTATCATACAGATCCACAGTACACAAAAGTAAGAAGTAACTTTTTAGTATCTTTATTAATAAATATAGTCTCCCTATACCCCTATAAGCGGTCTAGTGCAGTTCACCCAGTAAATGTAATATCACAGTACGTAAAACCTAATACATAGCACCTCTGGCCTATGCTGCATCTCAGTATCTTAATGAGGTATAGAATACCTAATAACGCAGAGTAACCGCTGAATCTGACTTCACTTTAACCATGGCGCAAACGAACTTTAGGCGCCGGAACATTGGCGACAACTGGCGACGATGGCACTGTTGAATCTACCACTAAGGTCGTGATGACTTCGTTACAAGCCATTTAAAGTCATGTAACGGAGGTGCTTCTCGCTAGCGAATTGGCTAGCTGGTCGAAGTGAAAGTCGTTACCAGCTGAAGCTCTACACAGACACGGTACTGTCCATAGGCTGCTTTAGTATCTTTAGACATATGTAAACAGTATTTTCAGGTGCTAAAGCACATAGAAATATACTTATACATACTACTAACAATATCATTAGTTATATATATATATATATAGTTATATATAATAATATAGTAACATAAGTTTTCACTATTATACTTATAGCAAAAAGGTTGATATAGGTAAGACAGAACTAAAGGTTAGGAAAAAGAATACATCTAAGGAAGATAACGTACCGACATAACGGGTCGCCCACTAGGACCAGTCGCCCACCTCCTTATCGCTAGAAAAAGCCTGTTTTCTAAGTATTTAAGAAAAGCCCAGTTCTAGGCTTAAAAAAGATCTCGTTGTTTGTTTTTAGCTACGATAAGAATTATTTTATACGAAAAGATACACAAGCCTATCATTACAAAATTCACGTAGTAAGGAAACCCCTTGCCTTGGGGGAGTTCCTAGTTCTCGTTAAAAACAAAACCGACATTTTACCTGGCGGCATTTTTGTCTTCTAAGGTAGGCCCTCGTATGTGCCCACTTAGATACTGAGGTACAAATACAAGGCGATACCCCTTGGGGTCGCCAGGTACACTGAAACTGTAAAAGAAAAACACAGCAAAGTACCATGCCTAGTACTTAACACAATATACTTTAGACATACAGCATAGTAACATCCAGGTATCTATCTAAGCCATAGAGATTATAGATACCTCTGTAGATAGATAGACTATAAACCCCTGCACGTACGTTAGCTCTGACTGCTGCACCATTAACTGTTATTACCATTATTGTCTTTCTATTGTTAATACAGAATTAACCAAAGCTTTCCTCTTGCTAAATGATTACAGTATAAGCAGCATAAACCGTTATAAACTTTATAATTTTATTAAAGACCAGCCTAAGCGTTATGCTTGCCTATTCTACCTCCTGCAGCTCGATCAGCTGCTTAGATTTCTGTCAGTAACGGTAATACTAGGTCTAAAAGACCTAGCTGCCATCATGTGACTGCGAGCAGGCCTCTAATACCAGGATACTATCGGCAGGGTTAATAACAAGGAGGTCGTATAGGATGCTTACAGGTACCATACAAGCATATACCTTAAGGCTAAGCGTAGCTAGAAGCTAGAGGATAAGGAAATATATAGAATACAGCTATTTAACACACCGGAACTCCAGCTGTATAAAGAGGATGTTCTGGTGGCGATATCGACAATCCAGATAGCTTGATGGATTTGGCAGCTAGCAGACAAGGATAAGATAACGCGGCAGTAATAGACACAGTTGATGAAAACTGTGCAACCCCGAAGGGAACCCCTGTGTGCCCACGCTTTGACGGCGGAGTGACCGATGTACTCAGTTAAGTTTCAAAGTAAGCTCACAGAAGCTCGTATAGAGTGCACAACAGGGACCTCTGTTCACTAACTACACATATAGATCAATTATATAGATGCGGACTTACAAGCAAATGCTTTATACGTAAGAAATACTACAACAGGTCGTTTTTTTAATTTTAAGTAATCTATCTAAACTCTGTATGGTATAGATTTTCATAAAGTTTATACCTGCTGGTTGTAGACGCGAAGTTAGTATACGGGTGTTAGATAATCCTTGTTCAATTGATGGATATGAATCTAGTGATGTGAATGTGGGTGGCTGCCTTCTTGCGGTATTTGTTGACGTACGTGGATAATTATAGCGATAATCCCTGGTTAAATTGCTGGTATATCTGTATGTGTAACTATGTCGCTATTTCCATGGGATTCCCTGTATATTTATAGCTATTGTGTTGCCTCAGGATCGAAATACACGTGGTCATCAGATTCTAGATAGTTTGGCTAGCAAAATCCATCCCATAGATATCAACCGACATTTTACCGCAGACTTTTCCTAATCCAGCCAAATAGGCCTGGAGGTCTGTGCTATTTACTAGCATATTACACCTACTTTGATACACCCTCTTGGATTAAAGCTATTTATAGGTTTAATCTAACTAATTAATAGATAGGGTAATTACTACCCTTTTGCACCTTCCTTTTGTATTCCCATAGGGCTCATGTTGTCAAAGTGGGTGCAATATGCCGGCGAATGGCACGGACCTCCAGGCCCATTGGGCCGGATTGGGAAAGGTCTGCGGCGAAATGTCGGTTGACATCTATGGAACGGATTTTGCCAGCCAAAATATCCGGAATCCGATGACCACGTGCATTTGGATCCTGAGGCAACACAACAGCCATAAATATGCGGGGAATCCCATGGAAAATAGCAACATAGTTACACATACATACACCAGCAATTTAACCAGGGATTTTCACGGTAATTATCCACGTACTTCAACAATTAACAGTCTGAGTTTGCAAGCGCCAATTAATGTCGCTTGAAGTACTATATACGGTATACACAATATACGCCATAGCTGTCATTATGACTGAAAACAAGATGGCTACGACGTCGGCAACTCCAAGCAGCCCGGCTGACTGGAGCAATTGGTATATCCAGCTACAGCAACGGGCAGCAGCCCTGAATCTATGGGAGTCAATTGACCCAAACGCCGACGATATACGGCGTACTACCACGAAACAACTGGTGAAGCCTCCGATGGCTCCGGATATTGCGGACTACCCGATGACGCCGTCCGCAATAACCAGGTGGGTAACAGACAACACAGTGGACAGCTAACAACCGCCAGATCCAAAAGATGCGCGGGCCTCGAAGCTATCCTAGCTATTAACTGAAGGACAGAAACAACTTGAATATGACAATAAGATATATACACAAAAACAACGGCAATACAAGCAAGACCACAAGGCAGTCAGCAACTTAGTTGCCTGGATCCACGCAACAGTGGATCCAACAGTGGTTACAGAGTGCTGCTCCATAAGCAAGTCAATACACATATAGATACGTAACATTGAGGCGCATATTGGTCTGCCCCTATACAAGGAAAAGGAAATCGCCATAGCGAAGTATGAGAAAGTCATGAAAAGAGCCATGAATCACAAGGTGACAGATATGACAGAGGTAGAGAAATAGATGTCTGACTAGGAGAAAGCGCTCTCTCACGGCACGCGAGTCCAGTGGTATTTAGCCACAAAGACCAGCAAATGGTTCCCGCCGCTAATGAAGGCATTAAGGTATACGCCACTAGCAGCATAGGTAGAGGCATACAAAAGCACCAACCGCATAACCCACCCACCCTACTTCCGCAAAGCCCCCACCTCCGCAAATCCCCATAACCACCAACACCACCACTATCACCACTTTATTCCTCAGGTCTGCCGCCCACCCATATGCAACTTTCGGCCTCGCTGGATAATTCGGATGCGCTGGATTCATCCGGACTATCCATATTGCCGATATCCGTATTTCCTGATAGCTGGCTCTGCCGTATGGCTGCAAATCGACTGTTGGGGGATGTAGGGGCCTTTTTCCTCCTACAGTTAAGCAGGTTATCTAGCTGGGCCCTTAATGCCCTGTTTTCCTGCTCTATAACAGACCCCTGGAAGAACTCTTCATCATACGCCTTTTGCACCTTTCTAGATAGGTGACGGATAGTATGGGTATCCTGCCCATCCTTACCCAACTGTTGGAGTTGATATAGTTGATGCCGTAGTTCGGCAGGCCGGCGAGGGGTTGACCATGGGATAACAGATACGGATTCATCCCACTGCTGGCTGCCAGCCTGGATGGGCTGGCTGGCCTGGATGGGCTGGTTGGATGCCTTGGATACCAGGGGGTTGGATAGGGGGCGCCTTGAAGAGACCGGCCATAACCCAGCCCCTTTCCAGCCAGCCCTTATATTCTGGCTGGTTATTGCCGCATCTCTGGCCTCTAAATAACAGGCTAGAAATGCCCTTTTGCCAGCCACTGTTGAATCCGTCACTATATCATCCATCGATTCAACCCCCTTCCTATAGGCGTGCTTTAATGGGCTGAAGACAGCCACATCTAGAGGCTGGAGGACTGCAGAGGAGTGCGGCGGCAGATATAACAGCCAGATGCGATGCTGCCAGCATTTCCACATGAAGTCAGTGGTTATATGGCTGTGATGCCCATCTAGAACCAGCAGTCTATATGCCCCTGGTTGGCTGGGTTGGGTATATGGGATGAAGACCTTCTCCAGCCATCTAAGGGCAGTCTGGTCAGTCGTCCAGCCATTATCAGTATATTTGAAGTGCCACCCTTCATATCTAGATAGGTTGGATGGGAACCACTGGGTTTGGAGGGACTTGCCCTTATATATAACCAATGGGGGTATGCGCTGCCCATCAGCAGACACATTCCAACAGTGAGATCCATGCCCTGGATCCAGGCTGTTTTTTCTGGATATATCGCGATGCGGCAGAGCCCAGCACCAGCCCATTAGTCCCTTTGCCCTCCATGATGCCAGTCTCATCCATATTCCATCGGTTGGATGGATGGATGCCCTTGATCTCTGGGATATCCAGACGATCGAGGAATTGCTGGATGATTTCTGGCGAATGGGCTCGCCAGCGCCTGGCATCTATCGCCCTGGATCGCTTGGTCCGGATTAATGGGTTTCGCCGCAGAAATCGCCGCATCCACTTCCTCCCTAGAGGTTGCTGCCCATCGCCCAGCATACGCTCTGCCAGGCCCTTCAATTGCCCATGGGAAATAGGGCAGCCCAGAGCTTCCTGGGTTAATATATAGGCAACCAGATTATCCTCCTGGGACTGGGTTAAACGCTGCATATCGGCAAAAGCAGCATTCCTACTTTGCCTACCCCTTTTCAGCCGATAATAAAGGGTATGGTATGGGATGCCCCATTGCTGGGCAGCCCTACTGATAGGGCGCCCATCTCGCGCATCTGCCAGCGCCCGTTGGAGCTCAAATTCGGAGTATTGCTTCATGATGGGTTGAAGAAGATATCCTCAAAAAATGGCGTTGTTTGGCGATATATGGCAATTGTTGTGATAGTTTGAAAAAGGTGGTGATGTTGATGGAAGAGGATAGATGCGGCATTTTCGGCATTTGCGGAGGTGGGGGCTTTGCGGAAGTGGGGTGGGTGGGTTACTAAGAGCTTAGTAGCAGTATTTCCTATTAATATAAGCCTTCCTCCTTTATACTGAACTTGTTACTTATTAAAAAGAGCCTTTTGCATAGTCTTGTAACTCTTATTACTTATTAAAAAGAGCCTTCCTCACACAGCACTTACTGCTCATCAAAAAGAGCCTTCTTCACAGTCTCATGACTCTCATTGCTTGTTAAAAAGAGCCTTCCTTGCGCAGCACTCACTACTTATCAAAAAGAGCCTTCTTCACGCAGGCTTCCTCAGCATCAGTTACTCAAGAGCAATCAGAGGTGTGTTTTAAGCAAGAAAAGAGTGTAAAAAGAAGGTTAAAAAGAGAGAAGAAGTAAAAAAATCATAGAAGTTAGAGGAGGGGAAGGGGGTCTATTATACTCCTATAAGCCTATTAGACTATTAAGTTATTTAACAGCCTAGTAGAGTCACTTTTGAAGCAACTATAATAATAGTTATAAGTCTAAAGTTAAAGTAATAAAAAGGTAAAGTTAATAAGGTTATATTAAGTTAGTTAATAGTAAGTTATTAATAGTTGTTTTAGTATATAAAGTATAGGACTTTATAGTCTTATAGTCTAATAATTTTTAATAAAAATTGTTATCTTATAGGTTATAGCTTCTCATAATACAACAAAGTTAACTTATATAAATCAAGCTTACACACTTATAGTACCCTTTATAGAGATACTATAAGTCTACTATAATAGTATTCCAAGCTAGTTATTTATACAGAAGAAAGCATAGAACTATCTTACTACTACTATAAAGTTTAAAGTAGTTTTATCTCTTCTTAAAAAACCTTACTAATCTATAGTATCTTTTAATAAGTAGTTACTATATTTAACTACTAATTAGTATTAGTAAGCAAGGTATTAGGTTTCTAGTAACAAATAAGAGGTCTCAAAAAGGATCAATTACGCATGTAGAAGTATAACTATCAAGAGGGCTGCTAGGTTAAGTAGCAGTGAAAGGGGCTCCCGCGGGTGGGCCCGCGGACGAGCTTGGACCGGTCTCACGTGACCAGTGGGATCGGAGTTAGCGGGTAACTCCAATGGATCCTGACGATGGGCTAGCATCGCAACAGTAAAAAAACTTTCGCGAACTTTCTCTTCACAAGGTATCCACTGTTAGTAATTGTTAAGATCATAGAGGGCTCCGGCCCACCGCACTATCATTTCTCATCATCAGCCCACGCGAGCTGAATCTCACCAGCATGGCCGTCTCTCTAGACGCAGGGCCATCGATCACGGTTCACGGGGACGCCAGTACATCTCGACGGTCTGGACGTGTCCGGAAACCGACCGCAAAGGTCAGAGTGGTTGAGCAAGTCAGCTACCAAGACAATGCGGAGCTTAAAGACGAGATCAACAAGCTCTCAAACCTCGTCCAGGATCTCCTACGACGGGACGCCGAAAGAGAACAGTTCCTGAAAGACTGTTTGATGAAGATCGAATCCTTGGAGAAGGAGCTTCAGGAAGAGAAGCAGCGGTCAGACCGGCACCAACGTGGTCTAGCAGGGTCCATGCATGCTAACCAGCCGCCCCAAGTTCGGTCCTACGCGACGGTGGCGAGCCAGCCGCTTAACAGAAAACTGCATGAACCAACGCCAGCAAAACAAGCCGCTAACCGGGCGGCCTCAAAAGACCTACGCATCTTCGCGCGTCTGCCACCTGAAAGCCCGCTCCGCAACGAGAGAGCCTACGACATATACATCTTCGTTCGAGAAAGGCTAAGTCCCCAAGCTCGAGAAGCCCTCAAGGGGATCGACCATGTCAAGACAGGATTAGCACTCTTACCATCGTCAGCAGATGGTGCAAAAGTCCTGCTGGAGAACAGAGAACAGATTGCTGCCCTTCTCCAGGCACAGGCGGTCGAGCAGCGCGACACCTGGATCCGGGCCTATATCGCAAACGTCCCTTACACCAGACACTGCCTGCTCACCAACACTGAGCTGGAAATCACGACCGAGGAGCTCCTTGAAGAGATCCAGGCCACGACGAAACTGAAGCCCGAGAAAGCATACTTCTCCAGAAAAGATGAAGCCGAAAGGCTAGGCACGGTGACAGCCTGGTTCAAGGCGGAAGCCGTGAGGCAACTACCAAGGCGCCTCCGTTTGATGGGGGCCAGCGTTTTCGTGAACCTGCAGTTTCCGAAGGAGAAGAGGTCTCCTCAATGCCACCGCTGCGGCGGTTTTCACAACGAACGAACGTGTACCAGAAGGAAGAGATGCCTTAAATGCAGTTCGCCTTCCCACACGGCCGACCAACACCGGGCACCTTGTGGAGGCACCGAAGGCCACGAAGGCTGCGATTGCCCCTTTAAGTGTCCGTCGTGCAACGGGCCCCATGCCGCCTTTGATGTGACTTGCCCTATCAAGCCAAAGGTGGTGAAGGGCGTAGTCCAGAGGAGGAACAAGGCACAGCTACGGGCCATCCGAGCCGAGGGAGAGAGATCGTGGAGATTTGCGACCCAGCAGTCGCACCAACAATCCCGAGAAGGAGGAGAAGAGATGGACTGCAACCAAGCTAATGAAGGACATCAGGAGTATGCGGCCCTATAGAGTCCTGCAGATCATGCAGGCGAACGTGGCCAGACGACCACTTGCACATGAAACGGCACTGAATCTGGCCTACGCGGCCCATGTCGACATACTGCTACTACAAGAGCCCGCTATCCGCTCGGAAGAGAGAAGGCTCACAAGACGCCACCCGGGTTTCGAGATTTTCACCCCAGTGGACAACTGGGTAGAAGACAGACCCAGGGTGCTCACTTACCTCCGCAGAGGAACGGGACTACGGGGCGTACAAACACGCCCACTGCCCAGCCCATCCACAGACCTGCTCTTCCTACAACTCCTGGCGGGAACGCGGAAAGTCCTCACAGTCGTCAACGTGTACAACGCCCCTTGTGGCTCGCTGCGACCAGGCCAAGCGATTAGGGATATCATAACAGCCTGGCAACCCGGACTCCAGGAACGTGTGTTGGTCGCGGGGATTTCAACCTCCATCATTGGACCTGGCAACCCGAGGCGACCAGCTCCCCTGACGCTGATGCCCTGGTAGAATGGGCAGAAGCCGCCGGCCTTGTCCTCCTGTCGCCGATAGGTGAAGCCACACATAAGGGCGGCAACACGTTAGACCTAGCCTGGGCGTCCGGCAGCCTCTATGGGGCATCTAACAGTATAGAAACATCCCTACACACAACGTCAGACCACGAAAGCCTGCTGACCCGGGTCCCCTTGGCCCTAACCGATCCGGTCGACCCAACTCCGGGGAGGTTCCGGCTCGACACGATGGACGAGAAGCTCTTCCTCGACATCCTCAAGCGAAACGTACACCCCATGCGCCATACTGCAAGCAACGCAAGAGATCCACAGGCTTTAGACATGCTAGCACAGCAGCTTACAGATTGCCTCAGAGAAGCGCTTACGGCCTCTACTAGGCGCGCGTTTGGCAGAGGACCTGGGAGGCCATACTGGGACGAGAACTGCAGGCGGAAACACCGAGCCTACACGACCATGAGAGCAACTGTGGCAAGACTCTGCGCTTTGGGAATAGATTGTCAATGGGAGCGAAACGAGGAGGACGCTCTTAAACAGGACTTTCTCCATCAGCTGCGGCGCTCTAAGGACACGTACTGGAGAGGAAAGATCGGCGCAGCCTCTACTGGCAAAGACGTATTTGAAATGGTCGGGTGGCATAAGGCCAAGGGATCCTTCCAGACCCCTCCACTCCGAGATGGGAGCAATCCAACCATGCTCGTATCACAACCGAAGGAGAAGCGGGATCTGTTCGCCCGCGTCCTCCTCAGAAATGCCGCCATCTCCACAGACATATCAGCAGAGAGCCCAGGACCTCGCCTGGAGGCCAATCTTCCTTTCCCGCATGTTACAAAAGACGAGGTACAAACGTCAATCTTCTCTGCGGGAAGCACCACTCCCGGGTCCGACGGAATCACTACCGCCGTTCTTAAGACAGCGTGGCCCGTTATCGAGGACACCGTCTTCTGGCTCTACAGCGGATGCATACGCGAGGGCTGGCATCCTACCTGTTTCAAAGAAGCTATCCTAGTCATCCTGCCTAAGCCGGGCAAGAGAGACAGGGCGCTCCCGCGCCCGTATAGACCAATCGCGCTGTTGTCTGTACTCGGAAAAGGCTTGGAGAGACTTGTCGCAAGAAGGCTTGCCTGGATCACAGTCAAGTTCCGGGTACTGCACGACCAACAGTTCGGGGCCCCCCCTCCGCTCGTGTAGCGACCTCATCGCCGCTGCCATCCACGATATCGAGTGTGCCTGGCAAAGAGGTCTTGTCACCTCTATGCTTACGCTCGACATCAAAGGGGCCTTTGACGCTGTGCTGCCAGGGAGGCTGATCCGACGCCTCCGATGCCAAGGATGGCCGGAGAACCTCGTGCAGTGGGTCTCGAGTTTCGTCCTCGGGAGAAGAGCAAGAATAAGGCTAGACGGAGAGATGGGAGACGTCTTCGACCTTGAGTGTGGTCTACCACAGGGCTCGCCCGTGTCTCCCATCCTCTTCATGCTTTACATCGAACCCTTATTCAAGCTGGGCACTGTTCATCCAGGCAGGGTGCGATCTCGATTTGGCTATGCCGACGACATTGCCATCATGGCAAGCTCAACGTCACTAGAGGACAATTGTGCCCTGCTAGCGAAAGAATGGGAAGAAGCCCAAGCATGGGGGACGTTAGAGGGAATTACTTTCGACACAGATAAATCCGAGCTCATCCACTTCACCAAGAGACCAAAAGATGGAAACCCGCCAATCACCGTCAGACTGTTAGACGGGAGGCAACACACAGTTCAGGCCGTCAATCGAGGGGCCTCCCTACGGTGGCTTGGGGTCCACTTCGACCGAAGACTCACATTCAAGAACCATGTGAAAGGCCTCTGCGCCAAAGCCTGCCAAGTGATCAGCGGACTACGGGGACTAGGGAACACCGTCTGGGGCGCGCCGGCCCACCTGCTTTGCCGCACCATGACCTCCTGCGTACTACCCATCCAGTACTATGCATCAGAGGCATGGTGGCCGGGCAGGAATCGGATCAGGAATGGGCACATCGCCTCGAACGGGGTCAACGGTCTACTCCGCCAACTTGACATCACGCAAGCCAAAGCCGTTAGAGCTGCACTTCCCGTATATAAAACGACGCCTCTATCGATCCTTCAGCGCGAAGCAGCCCTGCCCCCGGCAGAGGTGACGCTAGACGCGAAGCTCTACAAAGCCTCCGTAAGGATCCATCGCCTTGACGAACGACACCCCCTCCGAACGAGGCTCGGCGACAGGCCCGGGCTGGACTCAAGACTGCGGCGAATGGCAAGCCTCACCGATATAAATGCTGAACACATCGACCCGCTAGACCTACCACCTTGGGAGCGCCTAGCTGACTGGCACACGGCCCTTAGCATGGTCGGCTATGAACCTAGGAAGACCAAAGAAGAACTGGCCATCGCCTTTACAGACAGATTGGGAACATTCTCAAAGCGGGACATTGTTATCTACACCGACGGCTCCCAGATGTTGGACGGTAGCAGAACCGCCGCCGGAGCAGGCTGGGTTGGGTACCAGGCCACACGGCAGATCTTTCGAGGATCAGAGCCGCTCGGTCATCAGACGGAGGTCTTTGACGCAGAAGCGCAAGCCGCTTTTCGGGGCCTACTGGAAGCCATGAGGTCTCCCACGGCGCGGATGGCAGACAATGTTCACGTCTGCCTCGATAACCTCGCAGTCGCAGCCAGGCTCGTCACCCGGAGCCCAGGAAGCAGCCAGGCTAGGTTTAGGGCCTTTAGTGAGCTCTCCGCCTCTTGGGCACAGAGAGGACGGACAAGCTGGACGATGCCTGGCAGGGTATACATTTGGTGGTGCCCTGGACACACGGGAATAGCAGGAAACGAGGAAGCAGACGCTCTTGCCAAGGAGGCCTGCAAACAAATCCCAGAATCACAACCACAGCCTACATTGGCACACTTGAAGCGGGAGTCTAGAGCAGCCGATCTCCAGGCTTTCGCTAGGAGATGGCCGTCAATCTGCCCTCGGCAGTATGCTGACCTTGGGATAAGTCCTCATCCCAAGCCCCCCGAACTTCGCCTTCCTCGGCATTTGCTAGGAAGGCTATATGCGGCAAGATCGCATCATGGAGACTTCGCAGCATACCACGAGAGGTTTGCTCATCAGGATGCACTGCTCGACTGCAGTTGTGGAAGACGCAAAACCCCAGTACACTTCTACTTCTGCAAGCGTGGCCGTAAGGCTACTCCGCGGCATCTCCGCCGACATATGGCGAAGGCAAGCATAGATTTTCTGCTAGGTACTTCGCAGGGAGCCTCTCTTCTGTGCGAATGGATGGAGGCAACCAATTTCTTTTCCGAAATCTGCCCGATTCATTGATCAGGAACGTTAGGTGAAGACGGTAGCCTGTAGAATAGTATAGATTAGCATAGACCATGTCGGCATTGCCCGGCACGTCCCTTTTACTCTGGACGTTAAATACATCATCATCATCATCATCGCAACAGTAACTGTTGTCTTTAATTAAGGGTTTTTTATCTACCCCAGATTTCTATATTATATTTAACCATCATCACCATTTTTTACATATCATTCAACGCATTTCTAGTTTAGCTTAATACAGAGTTATCAATCTAACAAGTTATACATATACCTTTTTATATAGTACAGGTCTCACATATAACAATCAGGCCAAGCAAAAGAAGACCATCTATGAGGTTACTATAAAACACTGCGTGATAGAAAACTTTTCTGACAACATAGAAGAAGCAAAGCAACCCAAGCGCGTCAGGCATTAGGCGTCTCCACGCTATAATCATCCGTCTTTCTACAACCAAGGTACAGTTTTCAAGGCATTTGGTTCCTCATAGGGTCGCCAGGTACACCATAATAGGGATATAGTTTAAAAACCACAGTAGTCAGAGTCACAGAAGAGGAAGGTTAACACATAGTCCTATGAAGTGTTCCATTCAGACATTATCTCGCTTGGCGGGGGGACCTACAAAGGAGAGAAGTCAGAATAGAGCTTTGCACACATAATGTTTGTAATTAGTATTACTTTATCAAATATTAACTACAGTATGTTTAGAGCCTTTAAATTATAGATGTTTATTATTTCTTACCTAAAAACATATATCAGGTATATAATCTACTATATATACTTTGTATCTATACTTAATAAAATCTACTTTATATATATTTATCTAGAGAGATTAAGAGATCCAAAGCCATTAAGTATATCTAAAATGGCTACTACCGCATACATCTATACAGCTTATCTGGTCACTATAATTATCATTATTAGCTGCTATACTTACCATAGGTTAGTCCACTTTAGGTGCTAAAACAGGCTCTTGGTATGTATATAACTACCCTTACAGCAGTTATAAATTTTTTAGTTATATTACTAAGATAACCAGCTAAAATCAGACGTAAAGGCATGGGACATATAATATGTATAAGGGGAACCTCTAGTAACAGCCTAAACCAGCGCCTGCCTCAGATTTATAGGGACGCTTGGGCTAGATCTCTAGGTCCTAGCACTTCGTACTGACAGGCAAAGCACCAGTCAGGTGGCCAGTCACGTCATCTCTCAAGCAGGAGGAAGCAAGCAAAACCAATTACTAAAAGAGCCTAGTCTAGATCACATATGTCTATAGGGTTCTAGATTAGGAAGCAAGATCCTTATCATCTGGCTAGAGACGTTATCACCCATTCCAGCACCAGCAGTCAAAAGACGCTAGATATGAATTTAGCTATAGTTTTTAGCAACATAGTCAATTTCTATTATCTAGAGAGGCCCAGAAACAGATACTGGAGACAGAGGTATAGTCAACAAGCCAAATCCATGTCATAACAAAGAGGGTCTGGCCCCAGTAGCAGAAATAACTTATACCAACAAGGTAGCAGCATTCAATTTAACTTCTAGATCCCAGTACAAGTAGGGCTATTACTTACTAAAGGTAGCCATTTCCCACAGCAAATTAAGGCTTTAGAGAGCGCGTTCTAGCTACTAATAATAGACATAGGTATAATAGGCAAGAAGTAATACTTAACTGCCAATTATTGTCTGTATTCAGCTGGTCAGTGTTCGAACACTGGAAGAGAGCCCTTGTCTGTAAAAGTGTTCCTGAGATGCTACAGCCACATACTGTAATCACAAAGGCAACCCCCCATAGAACTCATTGCCCCAACTGCTAAGAAGTTATGGTCAGACCTGCTTATGGATTGTACTGCATCGGTCTGCTTGTGGGAGATTCAGAACAGCTTATAGTACTGTAGACCAGGCCAGTCCAAGCGTCCAATACCAAGGTGTAAACTGCTTGCAGGTACATCCCATGCCAGCGCAGACCGAGGCCATAAGAGCCTCTGTAAATAGCTTGATATATAATCCACAGCCAGCTTCAGCTTGTCTTTAGATAACCTAGAAACTACAGTGCTTGCAAACCACGCAGCAGCTTACCCTAAGGGAGCAAGATATAACTTATTAGTAACCACAGAAAGGATTGTAGCATCTAAATAGCACAACTGCAACCTCTGTCTTTGATAAGAGCGTTGAATGCAAATCTATAATAAATGAATTCTGTCCTAAAACGCTTTCTTATAGATAATGTTTCAACCCTTGCATTAAATATAAAGTCAATGAGCCTGGCTGTAACTGTCTCATGTCCTTCTAGTGGCATGCCTTTTATTACAGACAACGTTATCTTACCCACTACCAACATATATTACTTACTATAAAGCTAATCACCCTAGATATAGTATGGCACATCTTTAATCATAGTGACCCCTATATCCAGTCTAACTTTATATAATGCTCTTATACTTAGCATTTGTTCTTTAACCCCATGCTCTACTAATATAATATCAGAATAGGGCAGTATTTTACTGTATTTAATATAATTTTCTATTATACAGACACACAGGTAGCACTTACCACACTCAGACATACCTTCTAAGCTAGCACTAACTATAACAAGCTAGCTACTATGTTTATAATCAAGATTTATTAACCTAGTCCTTTTCTTATTATAGCCCTATATATTACTACTTTAAAAGGCTATTCTAATATTATCTTATTTCTCCTTAATTACAGTATGGATATTATTAAGGTCCTAGATTACTAACTACACACCTCTATCTTTATATCTCTTCTTAGCCAAGACATAGAAACATCCATAGTCCTCCTCCAGCGCAGCGCATGCCTCAAGTCTCCTAAGTTCAGAATCAACACCCTCTACTAAGCAGCTACTACTAGATTAACTAATATTATAACCTATTTAATTAAGAAAAAAGGGGCATAAGTAAATAAGGTTAATAGTAATAGAGACACACTACTAATCCACTCTTTATTATTACTATTACTAGAAATAGTAATTACCTACTTAGCACAGTTTAATATAGATATAAGCTAGACTATAACAATTAATATATAGCATATAATAGCCTTAAGTATAGTATATAAGGATAGTACATTTTCTACTACCTTAGTACTTTTACATATTAAAGTAAATACTACAAGCAAGGTAGACTACCTAGTAAAGGGGGTAGACCTAGTACTCTATATCCATAAGTAGAAACCACTTAAGCTAGTACTCTTAGCCCATATAAAGCAGACATATAGGTAAATAGTAATAATAAAGTAATAGCTTATTAACTATCTTATGAAACTAGGCACTAACCTAAATGCATAGGTCTATATATCTATATACTATAACTAGATAGGGCCGCTCCTGCAAAAGCTTATTTGCTCAAGGTATTATTAGGAAGCAGAGATATTACTATCTTTAGCCATTGTATAGATTAATTAATAGAACTTAAACAGCGTAACAGCTCTTTCTTAGACACTCTCTACATATTATAGGGACCCTGTAATAGTATCAATCTTATTACATTATAGTACCAAACTAGACAAAGACATACTATATACCATCACAGAGAAACTCATGCAGCTTACAAACACAAGTAACTAATAAGATATCATAAGCTTTTTAATATAAGAGCCAAAGCTCTTAAAAGTGTTTCATATACTATATTCATACTACTTCTAGGCCGCATCAAGGAGCTATAATATAGTAGCAATCTAGTTCCTATAGAATATACCTAGGCTAGTTATACATATAGTTAGGGAGCTAATAAAGCAAGGGATCAGTCTAAGCAAGACAAAAGTTATTAACGTATTGCAATTTAACAAGTAGAGGATATCAGAGCCTATTATTACAAGAATATTCCCCTAATGTATTAGAGAAAGTAGTAGTAGTACCTACTAAATTACTAGGTTATTTATAAATAATCTAATAGATTTACAAGAACATAGAGATACTATCTATTTGAATAATAAGCATATATACAACATATTAATTTATATCCCTAATAGTAAGATTATAATTATAAATATCCTACTATTCTTAGAAATAGCTATGTCATAGACTCGTAATCTTTAATAGAAAGACTAAGGCTCCACTAGTATAAAAGTATATAAGTTACAGGCCACCTTACACATCAGGAGGCATTAGACTGCAGCCTCACTATAGAAATCTCACTTAAAAGGTAGTTACAGGCTTCTCAAGTCCCTCTAACAATATAGACTCCCCCCTCATCCCAAACCTTTACTACTTAGACCTAGATATATTATCCCTTATATATTTATTTCTTAATATAGATAAGCTTGTTATATAAGAATATATAATTCAAACCTTGCCACAAGAGCCTATATAAAAAAAGAGACAAATCAATAATAGTATATAAGCTATTCCATTATTGCTCACAGCTTTATTACTAATACTTCCTAATTTAATACAGCTAGCACTAGCCCTATTGTATCTAATAATAATTACACAGCACCAAACACGCCAGATACCTACACAGGGTACAGAGACCTTGCGCTAGGAGTTAATAGGAAGGTTAATACTACTATGCTAGCTAGTGCTGTGGCTACTTTTATATAGGATATTATAGAAAATATTATTAAAGATAAAAGGTCTATACCTATATCTTTATGGATTAATAGTAATGAGATAACAGTTTCTAGGATGCGTATCTTATCTTTAAGCAGCTATCTAATATAATAGATATTAGACCTCCTTAAGAAATACTACTATAATATAGAGAAAGTATAAGAATGCAAGCAAGAGCTACTAGCTAGCTTATAGGTTAATACGTGTATATAAGACAGAATATTTCATAGTTATAATAATTAGTCAAATTTATAGGGTAACTATTAAGATCAATTTCATTCGCAAAACTATATACATAAAAGTACTAGAATTATATATGTTTCAACAAAGTAACACTACTCTATTTTCAAGATTATATAGAAGTAGGGACTAAATAGGTACTAGGTTAGAATTAAGACTAAGAATAAATGTTAATTACTAGAGTATAAATATCTTTAGCTATTACAATACTACAATACTAAAATAGCTTTATAATATAACAAGAGTAAGCTAACTAAGTACCTATATATATAAATACTAAATACCTAGAAAGGGTTAATACCAATAACCCTGCTTTCTCATCGTTAGTTATACAACGCTTTGCTTATTATAATAACAGTCCCGCCCCTTTCCTACATTTATATAAAAACAAAAGCCAATATAGCAGTACAGCAGGGCTCATAAGTCTATATAGCTTAGTCTTTATGTCTTAAGATAGTCAAAGTTATCTATACTGCTATAGGTAGCAGCCATATGTTCTATAGCATAGTTGTAAAGATCTGCGATCCCCTTATCTGGGACTAGCTAAATAGTTATTAACTTCTGTAGGTCTTTAAAGATATAGATTGTATTAAAGTATAGCAAGAATGTATTAAGCAACCCCGTCCAAGTATTACTACTTAGATATCCTATCTTTAGTATATCGTAGGCTACTACAAGACCAATAATAGGCATATCCTATACGCTATCAAGTAAAATAGTTATACATATCTAATATAGGAAGCAGAAGAGGCCCTATCAGCTTATAGCTAATTACTAGTAGAGCATGATAAAGTCTATAAATGCAGTAGGCTAGGCTGTGAGGGTTATAACTAACATAATAAATAATAGAGATAAGATCACCAAAAGTAAACCTAAGTATATAGCTTATTAATTTATAGCTAAGAAACCTAGACTTAATAGGAAAAGATCTAGGTTAAACTAGAGAGCAAGCCTGTTTTACTATATATAGCAAAAGAAATATAATAGCTAATCATTGACTAGCGTAATCACTTATCTTAAGTTTGCTATTAGGTAGAGCTTCAGCAGTGGTACCTTGCTTTTCATAATCCTAGGGTTACCAATCTAGCTCTAACCTAACCAGGGGCAATACACCAGACAAGTCTAGAACAAGCTCTCTTTTACATACACCCTAGACAGAGGAGCTGCTTCTAGATCACAAAAGGACCCACTAATTCAGAAATAGCTTTACAGTAAACTTTAGACAGGATATCTCTAAATATAAGCTAGATACTAGCGTTTTAGTATAGTATATACTCTAGTATCTAAAGATAGAATTCTTATTTCTAAGGAGCTGCTAGCTAGCTAACTAAAATGTCTTAGAAGTCTTCTACTTCCTTTAATGTTATTAGTAAATAGGTCTCTTCTATATTACCTCATATAGAGAGATCTCAACTAATACTTCCTATGCATGGTCCCCATAAGATGCTGCGCCCCGCACCTCTCTTAGAGGGACCCCTGAGGTAAATTTAACCCTATATCACCAACAGTAACTAACCTTTAGCTTATCAGTCTCTAGCAAGTGCTCACTAGGCTTCACGCACCACATTCTATAACAAGTAACGTTAGACAAAGCATGTAACAAAAACGGCAAGAGTAGAAACCAAGCCTATTACTTCCAAGCATAATCTTAACACATGTGCCATTATTAACGCAGATGGGAACAAAGTAATAGAATGGGAGGACTCTATTAAGACTAGTAAGTTACCTAGTAACCATTTTCAGTTTATCTGCTGCGTAGACTTAAATGGTATAGCAAGCGGTTAGTCTTTGATTATAACTATGTTAGAGTAGTCTAGATTTTATATAGAAGATAGGAACACAGCTACAAGGGCAGCATAGACCAAAGGGACATTAATATAATTACTATAGGTACTCTAATATTATTAAACATAGATTAGAGTAAATGTGTTTATATTTATACTATTAGTTTAAATAAAGAACTACTTAGATATACTTCCACGCTAATAAACTATCTAATAAAAGAAGATGCTTTCTTTAATCTATTTCATTGCCCACAGTTTTTTACCCATGCCTTACATGCTAAAAATATCTTAAAAACAAATAACATATATTATATTACATAAGAGATTGCTAATCAATATATAGAAAAACTAAAGCAGGGCTAGAGAGATTACCTTAATACTTCTAAGGGGTCATATTAGTAGGGAAAAAAGACACAGAAACCATAATAGGATCTAATATCTCATCTGCTACACCCCAACCTTCGCCATTTGCAGGCAGACAATTTTCTAGCAGGATAGGCTGAGTGCTGGAGCCGTACGTCTAATGATAAAGCGGCTCAACCAACGTGCCAAAGGCCAAGGGAGCACCACTCAGAGAACCATCCAGAGCACCGCCCAGGGCACCACCCAGCTGCTTATTAATGGAGTTGGCTTGGGGGCCTATGGTCATGCTAAAGTATCCATTTGAGGTGCCGGCTGCTGTTGGCCTCCATATCTCACTCATATAAGCCATGCACTATCTGCAATAGCAACTGTAAGCAATATAGAGCGGAACAGAGGTATATCTGCCTATGTGAGAGACATTGAGAAGCTACTTATCACACAGGCATTTAAAGAACTAGGAACTTCTACTCATCAGCCCTTAGTTACCCCTTGAATAGAATATAGAGCTTACTTACTACATAAATGCATCATATAAACAGATAGGGCACATCTATACCAAGCAGCTAGCACTATACAGGCTGCTATTCCTATTAAACATATGTTTCTAGAGAGCCTTGCTTGTAGACCTAATGTTCTCTATTATAGGCTTCCATAGAGACATCAGCTCAGTAGGCAATAGTAGGGGGTATGTCACTGTGATACTGCCTGTTATATGTGGACAGGATGTAACAATGGTCTATTGGTCTGCTAGCTAATACTGGATGTTTGGCAAGGACGACGTATCATCTACTAGGAGGCTTTGGTGTCTAGAGGCATCTTTATAACAAGGCTTAGTCTCCTCTAAAACTGTCTACATAGCTAGATCAGACATTAGTAAGTCTGATATCAACACTTAATAATTTAGAGTATAAGGTCTAGAAGTCTAAGAAGCTATTATTATTATAAGATTTACTAGATTGTTAATTACTTAAATATAATGAAGTAGATTAAGAAGGGCTTAATAAAGGAAGTTCCTATACTATATATATTAGAAGGGCTAAACAGCTAGTAATGATTTTCAAATAATACTATCTATACTAATGTAGTGGGTACTAACTTATAGTTATAATAGAAGTAGAGGTATGTGTTATTTTTTATATTATGGTATATTGCCTCACGCAGGCCTAGTTATTTAGCAAGCATTCAAGTTAATAAGTGGAATAGCTCTAGATAACAAGAGCTGGGGTATAAGCTGACAAGCAGTAAACAGAGTACACTACCTTGTGAGTGCAACAATGAATACAAGGGTCAGGGGATTGGTCAACACTTGCGCACAAAACAGCGCCAACCGTCATTAGAGATAGAGTTAGGTTTGAAATTAGCTATAGGGCTTGGCGTCAGTATCACTATACCATAGCTGTTTATGGATTAACAGGCTAACTATATATAATAAGAACACGCAAGACATAGCATAACTAAGATTGGTATATAAGCGCTTCTAGCAACATAGGCTAAAGCGTTATCCCATACAGCATATAGCAGGTCTTTTAGGTAATAGAGATTTAAACAGACATCATAACTCAGTTGCCATTCTCCTACCTCATTAAGTAGGTAATAGTACTATGTTAACAAAACAGGACCTCTAACGCGCAAGATATGTATAACTCCATCTAGATCATAAGGAGGTTTAAATAATAGATAGCCTAGCTAAAAGAGATACAACACACTCTCTAACAACGCACTTATAAACGCCATTATCATTAACCCTAGGCAGGTAGAAGTCGCATCCCCCGTTTTAGTAGATAAAGTGAAGTCCACCAGGCGGGTTGCGCTCACAGCCCGCCGCCTGCATCCTGCTAGGTTGGCCACAGGAGCAGTTCAGATTGCATAGATCACAACCATGGTTATTAGCAAAACAGTGAAATTTGTCGCAAGGGAGACACTTGTAGTACGGTCACCCAGCGTTTCCTTTGCAGTTAGACAATCGTATCATGTGTCAAGTGGTAGGCGCACGACATGACCAACAGAGGGGAGGCGAGATGTAATCAGACGCGGAAGAGGCCAGAAGAAGGACCAACATGTTGACTTTAAGACTGGTATACCTTTAAGTCAGCTTTGATGCAATAAGATTAACATTACTGATGCTACACTGACCTTTATGGGGGGGATGGTATACATAATGTTCCTATCTCAGCTACACTGGATAAACAAGATGTTATTAGCACAGCGGGACACGCTAGAATAAAATACTTAACAGATATATAAAAAGCGTGTTATTAGGCTTTGGTAAGGTTTCAATTATAAGTTTTGTAAACAATACCTATTACTTAAAGTAACTTTGACTCTGTCATAAGCTTAATTAGCTTAACTTTGTCAATGGAAACTGCTACAGAAAGCAGCTTAAGCTTTTAAGGTGTAACATGTGGATGTAAGCGTTGCTGTTATAGGGTGTCCAATCAGTTCATGTACTAAGTAAGACCAGTATTATACTTCTAAGCCAGCCACTAGACACAAGGAGGTAGCTAAGATATAATATCTATGAGGGGGAATATTGTATATCTGGTGTGAGAGGATGGAAAATTATTGCTTTGATACTGTACCCTAAAAATAGATCAAACATCACCCTCTCATCTGGGATGGCAGTTGCATTTTCTCCTCAGGCCAGAGCTCTTGGGTATATGTACTAAGAGTTTGTTTAAGGTGGACTGGTGCGATGAGCTTGGTATTCTCAAAGGCTATGTTAGCTGTACTATCAAAGGCGTCTAAGTCCTGTAACAGCCCAGAATGATAGAAGAAAGGGTTCAATAGAGGTCGCGTTGGTATTACTAACATATCGTTCTCAATAGAATAGATCAGTTGTAAAGTACTACAAGAATCACTTTTCCTTATTTAGGTTAATTATCTATTTTAAGAACCTGTCTTCTACTAAGGCTAGTTCTCTCCTTTCTATCGAGTCGCGCTTCGTAGCAGATTAACATACCAAGCGCCCCAGGTTCTGTAACTAGAAACCTGCCCTCTGATACTCTTTTTTTTTAAAAAAAAAACATATTAAGAAAGACCAGTTCGTGAGAACCAGCACAAGCCAGCGACTTGAGGATGCCTGGGTTATCGGGCGGAAGTCGCATGTCCAAGACCAAGAAGGGCCCGCCACTTTTGGTGTCTTGCAATCTGTGATATGAGTCTGCGGCACGCTTATGTTAGGCGGCTTGGCTTATCTCAGAAGAGTAAGACTTATTAAGGAACAAGCGTTTTAAGGATGGCCTCGACATCTAACCTGTTGCCACAATTAGAGCGCTCTGCGTTAATAGATTTCTATAGCTCTAGGGCTCGCTACTTACCATTGCTATCTAGAGTCAACAGTAAAAGCTGAAGGTAATGCATGGAACCGTCCATAAGCAGTTGTTACAAGGTGGGTAACGTTACCACCAAAAGCCTCTTCATGGTTAGGAAGCTACCTGAACTCATAGGTAACATTTTCAGCATCTCATCAGGTAGAAAGCTTAGGACTGCAATTAACTCAATTTCTTTAGCTTCTAGGTAGCAATAAGCAAAGAAACGCAAGACAAGCATGTCTGCAAAACCAAAGTCAAGGTAGAGAATATCAGACTTTAGGCAGAAGTATACTAATCCAGATTCGCTGTCGCTAAAGAACGGCTTGTAATATGAAAAAGCTGTCTGGCGGGATCGCCTGCAGATCTGCATACACATGTGAAGGTGTGCTGGATAGCCGGCAGAGTGGAAGGTAAAGCTTAGCTAGCAGCGTTCAGAATGTGTGATGCGGACATGACGCGGGTCAGGCAGTGTGTATTTCCAAATAAGACCTTGCAATTCAGGCGGAAGGTCTGTGAAATGGAAACACGTCGGGCGCTGGTGTCGCAAATGTTAAGTTTCGACATTCGCCTGCTTATTGAGGGCTTCTGGTGAGTGTTGGGAAGTATTATTCATGACAACTTTCGTTGCGAGCTGTGCACGAGCCGAAGCAATGGGTTGAAGAGGCAGTCGTGCGCAAACTTAAATACTTCTTCTGGGGCAGAGCATCGCCACACAGATCAGTGGCAGTGCAGCAAGTCAAGGTGGTAGCAGGTAAGCTGACCATCGGGGGGGGGGGTTACCTGACCAAAGCCCCACAAAAGATTTCAGAAGTGGGGCAGGCAGGAGGTTATATGACCATGGTCAGGTAACCTCATGGTCATCTAAACTTTCCCTTCTACATATCCACTTGGGAGTGGTTCGGAATCGGTTCCAAACCTATTCCGAATAGATAATGACGATGTATTCCCTCCCCTTGAGGAAGGGATACCACTTTTTCGCCGGGCACAACTAGATAGTACCGCAAGAGATACCTTGCATGCCTTTGATCTTGTCCGAGCTCCCCAAGCCCCTCAACTGGTAAGTTACTCTAGGGAAAGCATTCTGAACTGATTGGGAATGCATTCAGAACTGACTTAGCACTAGGATGAACCCCATTCAGAGCCTATACCAAGTCTAATACTAGTATCAGCAGAAGTATCATAAAGTAGGTATCATAGCTTCTATGATACACATACTCTTATCTAAAAGATAATTCATACACCTTATATTATTAAGTATCCTAAATTAAGTGAAGAAGGTGTTCTATATATTATAGATACCTAAACAATTGAGGAAGATAATATTAAAGGTCCTTGAAATATAGTAGAGAACTAAGTCTAGATTGATTCAAGAGGGATTCTAAACCGATTTAGAACTAATACTTAATAGGTTCAATATAACCATGCACGTGCTTTCCCAGCTAAGCGTACTACATCAGCCTTCCTCTAAAATGCTGTTTGTTTACGTTTAATATATAACTATACTAGGGGAAAAGCTTGCTCTTATTTTAACTAAAATCTACCTTTTTGGAAGCATCAAAAAGTTACTCCTGAAATAGTTCAGGATATTGCAGAGCTTTGGAGGAAGGCATATGAGCCTAACCTTGAAAAGAAAGCAGTAGCGTAAGTGGTTCTAAATCCTTTCTTGATGGATTCAGAATAGGTTCTCTTACTAACTCTACCTTCAAGATAGGCAAGAGCATAACAACAGCGGTTTGAAAGACAGACTGCCTGTATACCTTTTCACCCTGATTGCTCCCTTCAGGTACTTAAGTCAGACTATGGGGTAAGTAAATAGAACTATGATAAGATAGATTCAGAACAGGTTTAGAATTAATCCTAAACTAATTCTTTATAGTTTGTTACTAGAACTTTCTAGCTTATAGCCTTATATAAGTACTAGGGTAAATCTAGCTTTGAGAATAAGACCTATTATATAGGATTTCCTCCTATTGAGTTTCAATCTCATTTAGCTCTTATAGAGACTGTTCTCCAAGGAGAGGATATATCAGAGATATATCATAAGGAGTGCTATCTCTTTGCAAGTAACCGCTAGAAGCTGAAGCGATGTGGTATAAGAATTAATTCTGAACTAATTCTGAATACCTACTAAATTAGTTCTTTATAGATGCAAATCACATTATTCCTGAATCAATTCTCCAGATATCCCACTCAGTTAAATTTAACTTCTAGATCCCACTTAACCTCTCATTAACTCTAGTTATTCTATTGACATCACATGGAGTTTATTATTATCTACCACCCCCTCTAATAAAGCCACTAACAAGTATTATACATAGGCTTCAGAGTGTGATTCAAAAGATTAACCGGCCTAAGACTGGCTTAAGTAAGAAATCCTTTTATACTGCTTCTAAACCGATTCAGGACTGATTTTAAATCGATTCTAGATACTTTCCTCCAGTCTCCAGAGCTCCAGGAATTCTGTAATACCTATAGTGGGAAGAGTATTATCAATGTCCATACAAGTCTCTCAAATATAGACTTTCTCAAAGCTCTTATTCAGAAGCAAGAAGTTATAAGCTTCCCTGCTGGTTGTGATCGGCTAGCAGTCTGGTATGAGTATCAATATGCCCAAAGTAAGTGCCAAATCTAGGTAGGAATGCGTTAAGAGTCAGTTCCTAACTAGTTTAGAAGGCTTTTATATAAGATTCTAAACTAATTATCTCTAGTATATCCAGTACTTTGAGGATAATAGGGGTGACTATATATATATTACCTTCTATAAAGAGCAAGCTAAGCTATGGAAAAAGGCAGCCTTTAAGACCTTTTAGTTAGATACTAACTTTAAGTATCTTGCTAGCTAGCGTGAGGTTAAAGTGATTTAGAGCTTTTATAGTACCTTTTCTTCAAAAGGTATGTTAAGAATTACTTATGAATTAATTCTAAACAGGCTTTATACTAATTCTAGACTGGATCTTAGCAATCCCACTTATATGGGTATATATAAACTATGAGAGTATAGATATATATAAACTGATATATACTATTGTATTCTAAGTTCTTAAGAAGCGATATAGATATATAGTTTACTAGAAGTACCTCTATAATAAGGGCTTAGTAGGTATTACTATTAACCAAGACCATAAGAATTTGATTAGTAAGTAGTTTTAAACTACTTCTAGAATGGTTCTAAACTAATTCTAGAAGGTTTTGGCCAATACCTCTTGAAGGAATGCGACCCTGAACACCGGCTATGGGACTGGCAGGTTAAGCGCTGTATACGCTTCTGTACAGTCCACTTTATTTATGGTATCAAGCAGTATTGCTCAGAAGATTGGGATCCAAACTTATTATTTAACTAGATGCAAAGCCTCTTACTCTGCTAGTCAGAGGAAGACTATCAGCTACTTTATAGTCTTCTAGCTAGTAAGTAGTTCTAAAGGCGTTCTGAGTTTGTTCTGAATCAATTAGAAATTGATTTAAGACTAATATCTTCTTAAGGTAAACCTAGAGTAACTGCATAGGCTCAGCATAAGGCTCAAGTAGTAATTACTGCTAGTCTAAATCAGAAGTATTTTAAAATAACTTTAGATAATTAAAATAAACTTATACCTTATATAAATACTATTAAGGTATTATATAAGGCTTTATATATATAGAGTAGTTAATATATTTCTCTTCTTATCTATATTTACTAGTATATTAGAATCTATTTAGAACTAATTCTAAACTGCTTAAGAATCTATTCCTAATTACTTTAGATGTGCTGAATATGATTGATATATTATGGAATAAGATACAGTCTTTATAATACTTAGGATACCTCTTACATGGTAGGATACCTCTTTGATTGGGCGTTATAATATTACTACTAGCCGCTCTAGTAAGAAGTCTAAAGTCTATTTTAATTAGTCCTAAACTAATTTAGAATTAATTAGGGGCAAAACGTATATGCTAAGGCAAAGCACCTACTTTTTGGTACCCCCCACATTTCAGCATACCAAAAATGCCACCCAGCTACCTATTTTCTTATCTATCCTCATACTTTGAAGTAATATAACATTTACACTTTTTCTCTAAATAACCTTATTTCTAGCACAGTTGTTTACCTATATGTTATGGTTTAGTATACTAAAGATGAGATTAATTAGGTAATTAAGGCTATTAGAAACAGTACTAGTGTCAAAAAGGTAGCTTATAACTATGGTATCCTAAGGACTACTCTCTAGTATCGTCTCCACGGCACCCAACCAAGGCTAGCTACTTTTTCTAACTTATAGAGGCTTTCTATCAGCTAGAATGCCAGCCTAGCTAATTAGGTGACTGCACAGGCTAACCTTAGGCTGCTACCAACCTATTAACAACTAAAGGACTTTACCTATTGCATCCTCTAAGCTATGGGGGATACCTAGCCTCTAGGTAAGAGGTAGATAGATAGCTTTATTTAAAGGAATCTATCTATTAAGGTCTAGAGAAGTTATTCTATTAATTCAAGGTATATTAATAGAGTATCTAGTAAAGTTATTAGGGAATAATTTAAGTATCTTATAATACCTCATATTGCTACTATTAAACTAGCTAACTAATATAATATAGATAAGACTAGTATCCTTAAGGGTAAGAGAGATAATAGGCTAGTGCTAGGTAGAGTAAAGACAAAGTCTATAAGGAAAGAGTAGCTTAGATCACAACCCTAGGTATCTATTATTAAGTATATCTTAGCTAAGAGTAAGGTACTTTATCTACTAGTTATATATAAGGGTAAGACAGTCTAGTAGTAGTAGTTTCCTCTAGACCTTAGCCTATATAATAGCTAGGAGTTTATAGTAATAGAGAATAGCTAGACTACTAATAATACTGCTATTAAGTAGCTTAAGAGGGTGTTTCTACCTTAGATAGCACTAGCCTAGCCTTATAAGGTAAGGCTATTAATCCTAGATAGGTATAGGAGCTATATAATAATAGATTTTATATGGTTATACTATATTAATAATATCTATCTATTATTCTTACTCCTACATACCTCCCATGTTCTTTAGCTACTAGATCAGTTAGTCTTTAGCCTAGTAAAGTTAGTCTATTATAAGGAGCTAGGATATCTTAGCCTCTAGAATAACTCTACTATTATAAGCAAAAGAAACTTTATTTCCTACTATTAGAAGGCTTATCAGCCTAGGCTAATAGTAAAGAATATTAAGAGTGGCTAGAAGTATACTAGGTTATAGCTAGTTATTATTGTAAAGCCTCTAATAAGCTCTTATCTACTATTAGATAAAACAACACCATTAACACTACTTAACAAGGCTACTAAAAGGCCTTAAGATACCTAAGGTATAGAGGAATAGGTATCTGCTTTATCTACTATAAAGTAATCTATACCAAAAAAGGCAAAAGAGCTAGATAAACAACTATACCTATTTACCTAATAGAAACAAGATATTACCACACAACGCCAGCTCTTTAGAAAGGTTAAAAAAGGCTTCTAACAGTAGTCCTTGAAGCTAGCTACTACCTAGTAACAAATAGAGATCCTCTAAGCAAAAGTTAACAATAGTATAATCAGGAAGAAAAAGGCTATTTATATAGATCTAAATACAAAGTTTGTAATAATTAGTAACATATAGCAGGCTTAGGTTAAGGCTAGTGAAGTTGTAGATGATACAGATGAATACAGTGCCTCTGATTACCCTAGTGAGGCTAAAAGCTGTATAGTGGTGGCAGCAATACCCAGTCAATAGCTAATTAATAAAGTGGTGTGGTTGTGATGGCTTCATTTTTGGCAGGCTGAAATATGGGGGGTGCTGAAAAGTGGGTGCTTTACCTTAACAGAAGCACTAATAGTAATAGGATAACAAATGTATTAAATGTATACTTCTAGAACGCTGAACCTACCAGTAGTTAAATAAAGGGTCTGTTATAGAGTTAATAGAATCAGTTTAGACTCCCTCCCAAACCCCTTCTAAGTCACTTCTACTATTATAAAATATATCCCAAAGGCTATCCCAAAGTACGTCAAGAAGTCAATCTCGTACTCCTTCTGAAGCTACTAGGAGCCTATCACAAAGGCATTCAGAACACATTCAGAATCAATCCCCAAGTCTAAGTCAAGCTACTTCCTCTAGATTTATTAGAAATACTTAGAGCAATAGTCTATAAAGGGCTTTAGTAGTTAATCAGTAGAATAAAGTACAGAGAAATAAAGAAGAAAGCTTAGTACAAGAGAGGGCGTTACTTAAATTAGAGAAAAAAAGGCTAGAGTTAGAGGAAAAGAAGATTGCATTAGAGGAAAAGAGGTTAGAAATTAAGGAGCGGCGACAAAGGTTACAAGGGAATTAGTTTTAAAGTAGTTCTAAATTAGTTCTAAATCAGATTAGGTTGAATTTAGAAGGAATTATTACTTAATAAAAGGTTTCTATAAATACTTCTTAAAAGTATAATAAGTTATTTACTTTTCTTACTTTTTACTATTTTTATTTTTATATAAATATTTCTTTATAGTTATATAAATATATAATCTATGTAAATTAAAAGTTATATTATCTTTACTTTTTAAATTATTTAAAAGAATCTAAAAATATCTAAATAAAAAATAACTTTTACTTTTAAAGCTTTTTAAGTAATATTATAATTAAAGTATGAAATATAAAATTATAATATTTATGATTTAAATAAAACTAGCTTTTTAATAGAGATTTTATTATATATAAAGCTTATTATAACTTCTAATTATAAGAGAAAGCTTTTTATGAAGTAACTTAGTAATTATAAATAGGTTTTTATTATTTAACATAGTTATAATATATTTACATAGCGAGTCACCTATCATAGTGAGTTGCCTACTTTTCCTACTTTCTACCTCTTTAACCTTTATACTAACTTTCCTCTATATACAAACATACAATCCACATCAATTAAAATTCATATTATCCTTACCCTCTAGGCTATTAAAAGAAACCTAAAAATGTCTATATAAAAAGCAGCTTCTACTTTCAAGGTCCCCTAAACAACACTACGCGACCGACGCACTAGACGCATTATATAAGCTAAAAGACAACTAAATTTAATAAAGATAACCATAACAGAAGAGAACGTAATTCTTAAATAAGTTATTAACCTAATTAATTAAGGTTTTCCCCTATAACAAGAAGATATATAATGTTACGACCCGAGAATCTGTTGGTGACTAGTGCAGCCTGAAGGACCCCAGTCAAAACCACCAGACGGTGAGACACTCAAGATGCAGGAGTGCGGCACAGCCAACGGAACGGAAGAACTAGGGAAGGTCACGTGATGGATCAACAGGATCGATGGTGATCCAAACTGATCCCCCACCAGGGATCAGGACCACGGGATACTGATCCTACACCAAGGATCAGTAAAGGCGAATAATGATCCAGGAATACACAATAAGATATAAGGACACTCATTCCACTTAGATAGATTACCTTCTATAGCTCTTCAGCAATCAACTTGTGAAACATCTTCGGATAACTTTCAGACTCCTTTCATCTGCTTATCTTTGCGATACTCCACCGCGAGCTATACGAGCTACTCAGACTATCGACTACCCGACTGATCACCGAGTGATCGATACGCCAGCAAAGACACCAGCAAGCACCGACACTGTTAATTACCATCGCAGCCTCAGCTATACTTTAGCAGAAAACCCACTGTCAGGAATCTGGCCGTAACATATAAGATATAGCTAATTAACTTCTTTCTGAATGTGATACAATATATATGAGACCTAGATAGATAGCAAACTTTATATAACAATAACCCTAATTAAAAACGCAATTTTAATATTGAATTAACTATTAGAGGGCCTTAGCTAAGGATCCTATAATTATATAAGACTGATTTACACTTATATAAAACATAATTATAAAGTATGGGATACAGGATTACAATATCTATAATTTTAATAAGACTAGCTTTCTAATATGAATACTATTATATACAAAGGTTATTATAACTTCTAACTATAAGAGAAGGCCTTATAAAAAGTAGCTTAGTAATCATAAATAGGTTTCTATCATTTAGGGTGTGTGTATAGATAGCTAGGCGTTGCCTCTGTATGTTATCATAAAGGGTAAATATTACCTCCTCTTCTGGTATACTAATAGCTAATTCCCAGCCACATAGTATATCCATCTAAGTAGAAATAGATAGATAATAAATAAGATTAGCCTAGATTAGCTAAAGTACTTTGATTAGTATATAAAGTCTTATATAAAGGCTAGTTATTGCCTCTTAATCCTTAATAATTATAATAGCTACAAATCTACTGAATTTAATAACTACTATAAGGAATAAAACATTATTACTCTTTGCATACCTCTCTATTTATTACATAAGCTTCAGCCTCTTAATGTTAGGTCCTTTAGCCTATTAAAGTACTTATGTAGTAAGGAAATTAAAAAGATAATGTAAATACAAATTCTATATATTATAAAGGATAACTTCTTTCCTACCTTTAAAGCAGTATTCTTTGCGTCAATAGGTAAAACCAATATACAAGCTAGCTTTAGATAGGCAAGCCTTATACCTTTTAATTCTAAAGTGCTTATTTCTTGCTGAGATTTTAAGCTAAAGACGCCTATACTACCTAGCTCACCTCTAAGCAGTAAAAGGTCTTAAGACCTAAAGATACTATCTATAACAAGAGAGGGTATATAAAGTATAGAATTAATTAAAAAGATAGTACTTAAGGCTTAAAGTATTACTATAGTACTATTATAGGAATATATAGACCTCTAAGCTAAAGTTTTTAGTAAGTTATTACATAGGGTTGCTATTCTTAAGGCTAAGAACTATAGGCTTTGTATGGGGATAGAGGTACTAAGTAAGCGCTAGAGGGTAGAAAAGACCTGACTATATCTTAGAGGGTTACTTAATACTACTAAAGTAGAGGTACTATAAGTAGAAAAGAGTAGTATTAATACTAGAGAGAAGAATAACCCTCAGAAGGAGGGTTATATAAAAGGCACTGAACCACGCGTACAATAATATAGTAATTATAGAAAGACTAGATATAATACATAAACCTATAAAGTAGTTTAGGAGAGTAATAAGGAAGGGGATAATAAATAGTTTTAATTAATTTTATATATTATAGTTAAATTAACTTATATAAAAGGTAGAAGGGTAAGAGGAGGTAGGTAACTTACTATAATAGGTAACTTACTATATAGATATATTATATATAGTAAGTAGGCTAATATAGTAAGTAAGCTACTTTCTTATTATACTGTTATAATACTAGCTATTATAGGACTGATTAGTATTGTTAGGCTTAACCCTGATAACGCGGCAGAGGATTAGCTATAATTCTAATATAACCTCACTAGGCTAATAACCAGTGATTTACTAAAAGTACTTTATACCTAGTAGAGAGTATTTACTACCCTTTTTGACTAGGTAGCCTATAGTAGTTGTACCTTTAATAATATATATTAGAGATCTAGTGTTTACCCCTATTGTTAGTATTACCTACCCATTAATATATATAGTTAACTATATTATAACTCTTTATAAGTCCTATACTAATTAATAGTTAACTTTATAGTTACTACTACTATAAAAAACTATATATTAGTAAGGGTTTTTAGAAGAGGCTATAGATTACTTGAACTAGGCTTAGGCCTTCTGTTTAAAGCAATAGTCTATAGTACTACTTATTATTAGTATTAGGTTATAATACCTTTTACTAGGCAAAAACCCTTCTATAAACTAGGTTATTACCTAATTATTCATATTATTTCTAGCTTAACCCTATAATATATCCCCTTAATAACTTGTGGTATACTAAAATATACAGCTATCCCACAGATCTAACAACTTATAATTAAGAAGTTAACTTATAACTGTGAAAAATACCTCACTTTACATACCACTATTTAAGTAGGCTTTTATAGCTGTTGCTACTGCTATAACAGTGAAGGAATCAATACCAGAGAGTGCCTAGATAATTACATAGATTTTTCACCTTCTTATAATAACCTTCCTTTTATAATAATAACCTAGAGAGTACCTAGTTAATTACATATATATACTCCTTTCCCTATTGGACTGTCTGTACTACTAGTAGTAATCCCTCTAATAAATATATATACCCTCTAGTTTACTAGAGGAAATGCCTATATTTAAGAGGTTATTAGACTAATAGAGGGTAGTTATAATAGCTTTACCTAAGGTAAGTAACAGTTATACTATAGGTACTATAAGTTATAATCTAACTACCCTAAGTAATACACAAGAGATATAAGGACTACTTAAAATACCTATGTAATATAGACTATATATAATACTAGGTATATGGGGATTCTTATACCTTAAGTATATACTACCTAAGGTACTGCATAAGATAGCTCTCTAGGTAATAAGAGTAAATTATATAATAGAATATAAGTAAGATAATATCTATACCTAGAGACTTTAGGATAGGTTAATTAATAACTTTAATAAATACAATAAGAGTAACTTTAATACTATTAGCCACACCCTCTATAATACCTTCTATATCTTTATTATTAACTATAGGATATAGGTAAAATAAGGCTATTATCCTAAGGTATCTATATAGATATACTAGGTAATTACTAGGGAGGAATACAAGCCCTAGGATAATAAGGGTATTACTATTATTAGTAAACAAAACCTAGAGTTTATATAGCACCTTAAGAATCTATACTTTGTCTCTAGTATTAAAGATAATAGTGATAATATATAGGAGCTACTAGTAAGAGCTACCTCTAAGCATAGCCTAAGAACTACTATGCTATATAAAACCCTATAAAGAAAGGATTAGCCTATAAGCTAGCCCCTCTAGTAGATATCTATTAATAACCTAGATTTTAGATTACTATTAGTAGAGAAAAGTTACTAATATAATATATTATATTAACCTATAGTTAAGGTATCTATTAGTAAGCAAAATATTAGGTTTCTAGTAATAAATAAGAGGTCTTAAAAAGGATTAATTATATATATAGAAGTATAACTATCAAGAGGGCTGCTAGGTTAAGTAGCAGTAAAAGGGGCTCCTGCAGGTAGGCCTAGAGACAAGCTCAGACCAGTCTCACGTAACCAGTAGGATCAGAGTTAGTAGGTAACTCCAATGGATCCTGACAATAGGCTAGTATCACAACACTAGTAACTCTCTATTCTAGCTAAATAGTAGCTAGCTAGCCTATAGTCTAAAAAGCTTAAAAACGCAATAAAAGCCTAAATTATAAAGTATTTAACTTCTCACTACTAATATAATATCTATATATCCTATATATAAAACCTATTTATTTATCTATATCTTTATCTACCTAGTACTAATACGCTTCTCTAGTACCTTATTTAGTAATAACTTTATGAAGCTATTAGCTAGGTTATCTATACCATAGATCTATTATACCTCATAAATCTTATAGCATTTATATAACTACTAAAGAGCTATAATATTAATTATAAGTTACTTTTCTTTTATAGTACTAAGCTTTACTAAATACTTATATAGTAAGTATAAATCAGTATATATAATCATAAGGATCTAAGGAACCTTAAGGCAGTTAGAGACTATTACTAGCATAGTCCTAATTACATAGGCTATATTAGCTCTAGTAACTATTATATATATCTTAGAGGTAAGTATACTATAAGTAACTCTTTTATACTTTATAGAGCTGAAATAGATTATGTTACTTATGAGGTCAAAAGCAGTATCTCTATTAGTAGATAGGCGCTCTTTGTCATTACTAGACTTATTAGCAAGCACAATAATAAAGCTAAGTTATAATATTAAATCACTATTATTTATAAAAGAGCTATTAATAAATATAAAAAGTTTAGTACTAGCAAGATCCAGTAGTTAAAATCGCAGCCTGCAGTTAAGGTTATCTATCTACTACTTAACCTACTAGTTAAGATGCTTAATTTCAGCTAGGCTACGTAACTAGTACTAGGTAGTAATTAAATAGTTAAAGTATGCCTTAGGTTAGTAAATAGAGGTAATATATGCGCCTCAGGCACGCTGCTTAACGTACTACTGCTTTGTATTAGGCACGCTGGGGTTAACTAATCATAGCTTCTTACCTTAGTCCTTTTAGTAAAGGGTTATCTTACTATCATTACTAAGGGTTAACACACCGCTATTAAAAGTAATAGACTTATTAACTTCAAGAAATTACTTCAGTTTAGCTATAAAAGTAGCTTCTTTTAGTATACAGTTTTCATAGTTAGAGAATAATTTATCTCTAAGACTAATAATATTATCTATTTACATACCTATTATTATAAAATTATTATTTTTAGGCACTAAAATAAGTAAGTAAGGGTTAAAAGTAGATAAATCTATCTAGAGGCTCTTTCTATAGTAATTATTATACATAGCCTACTAATAAGTACCTGCCTTAGGTATGCTATAGAGTAGCTATTTAACCTCTATAATCATATCTATTATATAGAGATAGCGAATTTTAAGGGGAAGTTAGGCAAGGATAGTACATACTAATTCAGTTACTAACTAGGTATACACTTACATTATATCACATAACCAGAGAACGTAACCTTATTACAAAAGTAAGAGTATAATAGAGAGTATTACTTATTAGGCTATTTATTAGATAGTTAGTAACTAGGTTAAGATCATAGCTTTACTATTATCTATATAACCTTAGATAACTAGTTATAACTTTTTATAAGATTACTTATTTTTACCCTTAACCTTATATACTAACTATAACTTAAAAATCTATATACTACTATGCTTTTTCTTATTATATTTAATAATAAAAAAATACTATAGTCTATAAGTCCTTAGATTTTACTAATATCTAACTGTTTAAATAGCTTACCAGGCATAGTTATTATACCCTTCTTATATAGCTTAATTACTAGTACAGAGTTAGCATCCTCTTTTACAGTGAAAATGCAGTTAATTACAAGGACTATAGGCATAACTTCTGTAGCAAAAATTCAAGCTAGATCCTTCCTCAGTTAGCTTAGGCCTCTTCTTACTAGTACCTATTACAGAGTAACTACAATAGAGTCACATTTAATTAGAGTATTTATAGGTACCTCTGCTATAGTAATTACTAGTGGTCTAGGTTATATAGGATCAACAAGGTTCTTTACTCTAGAGAGGTCATGCTATAGCTTAACAGTAGTAATAGAGAATTAACGCAGTCCCTGCGGGGTCTTAATAGTGCTGCTGGTACTATCATTAGTAGTTAATTAGTAGGGTCCTTTCTAGCCTTTGCCTTAATAGTATACCCTAATAAGTGATTATAGAGAGAGGGCTGTGCTTACCATAGTATTAGGTTTATTACACACTACAGGTGCCTTATTAACCTACCTTTTTGTATAGATGCTGTAAATCTCCTCTATTGCCTTTTATACAGCTTCTGCGTCCTGTAGAGTTAAGGGCAATAGAACTAAGTTATTATTAATATAAGGGTACGCACCAAAGACTAATAGAATGGGGACAAGGCTATCAGAGCCCGCGGTGTTATTAATCACTTTTATAGTAAGTTATAGGGTAACTTTAGGTTTAGCCTCTAACTCTGTATAGACTATCTTATATACTTGGTGTAGTATTATATAGTACTATTTAACCTTGCTAATACTATAATAGGCCTTAATAGAGACCTCTTTTACCTTAATAAATAGTATATAGATAGTATACTTAAATTTAGCTATATGAAAATTCAGCCTAGTATCTATAATAATCTAGTCTAGAGGGCTAAAACATATATTAATCTAGTATATCTATAGTACTTCCTATATTTACTCTATAGTAACAGAGTGTAAAAATCGCGCCGTATTAAAAGAGGTTATAATATTAATAATATAAAGTACTAGTTTATTACTATCTAAGTATATTATATTAACAAAGACCTTATAGTTAAAGTTATGGTTATTATAGAGGGTAAACTTAAACCTTTCTAGAGCCTTTAAATTTAGCTAGTAGTTCTAGTAAAATTTGTTAATCTTTTTAATGTTTAAGATCACTGTTATGTAGCTAGCTCGCTAGAGTACTTTATATAGCTAATAGACTAAGGGGTGACCAAATCAGCAATATAATTACTATAGCTCTACATCAGTAAGATAGTATTATACTATGCTACGCTCTTGCTACTCTAAAAGTATCTATAGGTAGTGTTACGGCCAGATTCCTGACAGTGGGTTTTCTGCTAAAGTATAGCTGAGGCTGCGATGGTAATTAACAGTGTCGGTGCTTGCTGGTGTCTTTGCTGGCGTATCGATCACTCGGTGATCAGTCGGGTAGTCAATAGTCTGAGTAGCTCGTATAGCTCGCGGTGGAGTATCGCAAAGATAAGCAGATGAAAGGAGTCTGAAAGTTATCCGAAGATATTTCACAAGTTGATTGCTGAAGAGCTATAGAAGGTAATCTATCTAAGTGGAATGAGTGTCCTTATATCTTATTGTGTATTCCTGGATCATTATTCGCCTTTACTGATCCTTGGTGTAGGATCAGTATCCCGTGGTCCTGATCCCTGGTGGGGGATCAGTTTGGATCACCATCGATCCTGTTGATCCATCACGTGACCTTCCCTAGTTCTTCCGTTCCGTTGGCTGTGCCGCACTCCTGCATCTTGAGTGTCTCACCGTCTGGTGGTTTTGACTGGGGTCCTTCAGGCTGCACTAGTCACCAACAGATTCTCGGGTCGTAACAGGTAGCCCTATTTATATACTACTAGTACTATAGTTATGCCCTTACTAAGTACGTTAGTAAGGTTATTAAATTATATACTATTAGAGTCTATATCTTTTAGGTATAAAAGAAACAGAGTACTAGAGGTTATTATATAGAAAGTAAGCTTACTAATAGGCATAGGTATAGTAATAGCTCTAAGTAAATTAAATAAATTACTACTACTAAATTTAATACTTACTTTACTAGCATAGCTTATATCTAGTTGTAACTCTGCTCTAAGGTACTTATAGAGAGCTATATACTATTAGTAGCCTGCGGTTGATACTTAGCCTGCTCTAGTATCTAGTATGATACCCTGAAAAGTTATAGTGGAGTATTAATTATTAAGCACAAAGACTTTATCTTACCTTTATTCTTAGCTAGGGTCTTATGCAAAAGGGTCTTCTTTTATTAAAGCATGTAAAGTAGCCTAGTTATGTAGTTATATATGGACCTTCTAGCTATTGATCCTCTCTTTGCTAAAAAACGCTATAAATATAAAGAAAGTTATATCCTTAAAGAGCTCTTTACTATTATCTAGTATATACTTATTATTAGTTATATTACTAGGAGAGTTAGGCACTTTATCCTTATAATTAAGAAGGTATTATTTAAATCTTTTAGCAAAGTAGCTTCTTTAGAGCTACTTACAAGAGTTGTCTCTTTCCTTCTTGAAGTGTGTTATTAACTAACATCCTTCCTTATTATAAACAAAGCACTTTTTTACTTAAAATACACTGCTTTATAGGTAGTTATTTAAGGGTTTTGGACTATACCCTTATTGTAGCAAGTAACTGCTACATCAGCCGTTATAGTAGTAGTTAGTAAAGTACTGTTAGTCTAGCTTAGGTAGTCCTTCTATAAGGTACTATACCTTTTACTTACATATTACTACTATATTACTTATACTATTTCTTTACTGCATAAAAAGTATATTATAAGTTATAGGTAGATTAAGTAGGGCGGCCGCGCACTCAGGTATACCTTAGTAATAAGTAAGTAGAGTGTTATAATAGTTACTATTAGTAGGTATACCTTGCTGTATTGTAGCTCTGACTAGCTTTATAACTTTTTTAATAAGTAAGTCTAGTACTTTAACTCTTGTTTTGCTAGGTGATTTGTAGGTAACTTGCTTATAGCTAAGCCTTTATAATTCTATATTACACATGCAATAGACTTTATTCCCTTTAAACTATAATTTAATATTTACTATAAGTATATTAGAAGTAATTAAACGGTTATAGAGGTTACTAGTATAATACTTCTGTGTGTTACTTATTAGCATAAATAAGATAGTAGACCTATAGTAGTTACTAGAGATACTAACTCTTATATAGAGGTTATAAAAAATCAAAAGCTTTAAGTTAAAGGTCTTATAGTTACCACTACTATATTTTAATATTAAATTATCTAAATATAACTTAATAAGGTTAGTTAATTAATAAGCGGTTAGCCTATTAGTTTGGGGAGTAGTTGTGCTTGGTGACTGCCTCTTAACTATTATGGCAGTTACAGGCGAACTTGGTATGAGGGAGGCTTTATTAGTTTACCTTTTAAATAGAGGAGGTTTAAATGATAGGTTGCTATATAAGGTGTGTTATTAATAATCCAACTTATTGCGTGACTTCTGCAAAAGATCTATGCTTTTATAGCTATTGCATACCTTATTAATTAATAGTAGGGAAGTAGCCTGCAGTATCTTTTTGATATTTCTCACAAAGTCTAGATTATTAAGGTAGTTATAAAAGACCTTATACTTAGCCTCTATTTTACTTATTATCTTATTATCCTACCTTAGAAAATACTTATTATTAACTAGCTTCTTTAACCTTATGCTAATAGTACCTTTAATAGATTCTTTTATTACCTATATATTACAGCTAATAATAAAGTTACCAAAGGTAGTTATAACTACTCTTAAAGCAGTATTAAAATCTATATTAAACCAATCCTCAAATTTATTATAGACTTATTACTATAAATCTCTACCATAGTAGTCTTACTCCTTATAGGTAGTTAAGTAATATAGGATAATTATATCTAATAACTTAATATAGTGGAAGGTAGGCCGCTCTCTAAGATTTAATCTAAGTACTTAATACCTTAAATTAATAGGTTAATATACTTGTGGTATCTATTAGGTATAGATTTGTAATATCTATGCGTTGCGCTGACTGTGCGCTTGCTTATAGTCTCTTTAGCAGTCTTGGGGGCGCGCTCCGCGGCGGTTGCTTCTTCTTGCGTTATTATAGTTACCCTCTGTTAGCCTAACAACCTCTTAAATACAGGTATTTCTTCTAGTAGGCTAGAAGGTATATATATATGTTGGAGAGATTACTGCTAGTAGTATAGGTAACTACTTGGTTGATGGGGTCTTGCTTGCTTTCTTTACCAAGGGCTTGGTAGCAGTATTACCTATTGATGTAGGTCTTTCTCCTTTGCGCTGAACTTGTTACTTGTTAAAAAGAGCCTTTTTCATACAGGCTTTCTTAGCATTAGTTACTCAAGGGTAATCAGAGGTGTATTTTAAGTAAGAAAAGAGTATAAAAAGAAGGTTAGAAACAGAAAAGGAGTAAAAAAAAAATCATAGAAGTTAGAGGAGCGAAAGTGGGTCTATTATACTTCTATAAGCCTCTTAGACTATCTAGTTTTTTAATAGCCTAGTAGAGTTACTTTTTAGGTAACTATAATAATAGTTATAAGTCTAAAGTTAAAGTAATAAAAAGGTAAAGTTAATAAGGTTATATTAAGTTAGTTAATAGTAGGTTATTAATAGTTATTTTAGTATATAAAGTATAGGACTTTATAGTCTTATAGTCTAACAATTTTTAGTAAAAATTATTATCTTATAGGTTGTAGCTTCTTATAATATAATAAAGTTAACTTATGTAAATCAAGCTTGTATACTTATAGTGCCCTTTATAGGGGTACTATAAGTTTACTATAATAGTATTCCAAGCTAGTTATCTATTTAAGAGAAAGCATAGAACTATCCTACTACTACTATAGGGTTTAGAGTAGTTCTATCTCTTCTTAAAAAACCTTGCTAATCTATAGTATCTTTTAATAAGTAGTTACTATATTTAACTACTAATTAGTATTAGTAAGCAAGGTATTGGGTTTCTGGTAATAAATAAGAGGTCTTAAAAAGGATTAATTACATATGTAGAAGTGTAACTGTTGCGATGCCAGCCCATCGTCAGGATCCATCGGAGTTACCCGCTAACTCCGATCCCACCGGTCACGTGAGACCGGTCCGAGCTCGTCCGCGGGCCCACCCGCGGCAGCCACTTTCACCGCCAGCTCAACCTGGCGGCCCTCTTGATAGTTACACTTCTTCACGCATAATTGACCCCTTTTTGAGACCCCTTATTCGTCACCCCTTTTGAGGCTGGTTATCACCAGACCCCTTTGACCTTGCTTACCAACAGTAACTATTAAGAGGGCCGCTAGGTTAAGTGGCAGTGAAAGGGGCTCCCGCGGGTGGGCCCGCGGATGAGCTCGGACCGGTCTCATGTGACCAGTGGGATTAGAGTTAGCGGGTAACTCCAATAGATCCTAATAATGGGCTAGCATCGCAACAAAATAGATATATACCTTCAATTACTAGATTTAATTATTACTAATACTTTTATATAGTAGACTTAATAAGTAAATATTACCCTAAGAGAGATCTTATACCTATAACTTTTATAGACTGCCTGCTATAATAATAACTATTCCACATACTAAGACAGTAAGGAATAAGTAAGCTAGTATCCCAAAGAACCTAAAGGTAAGACTATTACAGTAGGCTAAAAAGCCTTACACATACTAACAAACCCTAGAAGTATTAACATTACCTAATAACTTAAGTAGCAAAACTAAGATAAGATTATACAGTTAATCTAGACCTAGGAAGCTATAGAACTTAACCTAGATAAGATACTATAAGAATAAGCTATTACTAATATTATCTAAAAATACCTATAAGAATATATTGAGGTATAAGAAGACCCTGTATAACAACTAGAACTTAATAATAAACTTAGGTAAGCTCTTAGAGAAGATACTATTTACTCTTAAGGAGAGCCTAAGTAAGTTATCACTAGGGCCATTATAGTAGCTAGGAAGGGAAAAAGGACCTCCTTTTCTCCTCCTCAACTTTACTACTCTGAATTAATACCTAAGAGTACTATCAAAGTATGGGAAACTAGTTTAGACTAAGTAGAGGAGTTAGAACCCTTACTAGATAAATTTATCCTACTGAGTAAGATAGAATAATAAGTAGCTAAGTAGCTAATTAAGATAAGTTATATAAACCTATACATTGCTAAATAAACTAGTATAAACTAGTGTATTTAGAATTAGGCTAATAATGTCCTATTCTTATTACTCTTACCTATACCTAACTATTAATATAACTCTAACAGGCCTCTAGTAAGTTAGACTTATATAGACTTCTAAGAAGACCTACTAGTTAAGAGGACTAAAGAGAAAGCTAGCAAAGAAAGATAACTAGAAATTAGTAAATATAACAATAATTAAAGTATGCTTCTATAGGATAGAAGATACTAACCTTAAGTACTACCCTATAATACTAACTAGAGAAGAACCTATATTTAGAAATAACAAATAACTTAATAGAAAAAACCCTTAATACTACAAGGTATTCTAAGTAGATTATATCTATAATAAATACTTAATATATTAACTAAAGAAGAGGGAATACTCTTTCTTTCTACAATAACATAACAATAAACCTATTTCTAAGGTTTGAAAGAACCACAAAATCAACACATAGGAAGTCAAAGAATACTACTAACTATGGCTTATCCTATAGCCAAGCCTAAGACACCGCATACCATATATTAACTACCTCATAAGATACTAGTCTAACTACCTATTTAACAAATATATATACTACTATAAAGAAAAGGTAAGAACATAGAGAGAGTAAATCAAGGAAGCCCCTAAGGAATTAAAAAACTCCCTACACTGCTTATAAGAAAGGTACTAATAACTAAGAATAATACAAAAACCCTTTATGTAGTAACTAAGGGAGATAATAGCTATATTATTCTTACTATTTTAATCAACAGCTAGCCCACTAAGGTTATAATCAACAGTAGAGCATAAGCTAACCTTGTCTTATCTAGGGTAGTAAATAAACAAAGCATTAAATAGGTATATAAGAAAGACCTATATACCCTATAGATAGTTAAAGAAGCACAAGTTAAGTATAGTAGAGAAACTATTAATAAGGAGACTATATACCTCTCTTTAGTAATCTATAGCTAATACTAAGAACTTAACTTTAATATTACTAACTTAGGAACTATAGATATAATTCTAGAAATCCCATAGCGATAAGAATATAACCCTAACATAAACTAGAGAATAGACTAACACTGGTAAAGAGATTTAGCTATAAGGTAGTATTATATACCACAACCCCTAAGTGAACTCACGCAACCAAGGGAGTACATCGCTTATATTAAAAGAATCAAACCTATATAAGATCAATATTCCACATCCACAAAGATCACAAATATACCAGAGAGGTAGAATAAACAAAGCCTAGAAGAGGATCAACTATAATTAATACCTATTAAATACTAGTAATATATAAAACTATTTACTAAAGAACTAGAAACAAAACTACTAGAGCATAGGCTATATAATTATAAGATCTAACTACTAAAAAGAAAATACTCAAAGCTTAAACCAATCTATAGACTTAACCTAATAGAATGAGAAGCACTTAATAAATAGCTAGACAAAAACCTAGCAAAAGGTTATATTAAACCATTAGAGTTACTTATAAGATACCCTATCCTATTTATACCTAAGAAGAACAGAAAACTATAATTATGTATTAACTACTAGAAGCTTAATAATATTACAAAAAAGAACAGCTACTTACTACTGCTTATCTCAGAGTTACAAGATTTACTATATAGGGCAAACTAGTTTACAGCACTTAACCTTAAAGAAGCCTACAACCTCATCAGGATCAAGAAAGGAGATAAAGCGAAAACAGCATTCTAAATATATAGAGAACTATTCAAGACCCTTGTTATACACTTCAGACTTACTAACGTACCTACTATAGTTATTCCAAACAATAATTAATTACATACTTAAGGAGTATCTTAACATCTTTATTATCTATTACCTTGATAACATCCTCATATTCTCTAAGAACCTTAAAGAACATAAGGAGTATATATATAAGGTACTTAAGAAGCTCTAAAAAGCAAAGCTTTTAGTTAAACCAAAGAAGAGTGAATTCCACACTTAGAAGGTTAACTACCTCAGATTCACTATCACACCAGGAGAAATCCAAATACAAGACAAGAAGGTTAAAGCAGTCAGAGACTAGCTAATACCTACCAATATTAAAGAAGTTCAATCATTCCTAAGATTTATTAATTTTTATAAGAATTCCTTAAGGATTATATAACCTATATCAGAGGATTATAATAACTTATACATAAGGACATAGAGTTAAAATAGATAGAAGAATATAACAAATCCTTTAATAAGGTTAAAGAACTTATTACCTTAGAACTAATTACTAAGATTCTAGACCTAGACCAACCCTTTAAAGTTAAGACCAATGCCTTAGACTTTACTATAAGTAGACAACTTAGATAATAAGACAAAGAAAGAAGACTACACCTATATACATTCTTTTTAAAAGCATTCTATTGACTGGAGCTAAACTATGAGATCTATAATAAGAACTTATAGCAATCATTAAAGTATTCTACAAATAGAAACCATATCTATTAAGAATAAAACACCAGGTTATTATATATATAGATTATAAGAACCTTACCTACTTCATAACCTCTAAAGTCCTAAATAAACAATAGATCTAATAGTTAGAATTCCTATTAGAATATAACTTTAAAAGTATCTACTATAAAGAAACAGGGAACAGAAGAGCCAATGCTCTTAGCTAATAATTAAACCTTAAAGTCCTAGTACTAGAGAAAATATAAGTTATCCTCAAGTATAACAAGAACAGGAACATTATTCCAGTACAAAAACTCATTATAATTAGCATACACATCAATACTAGTATAACTAGTAGAATAATAGATAAGTAGATATATAAGATATATAGTACTAGAGTATATAAGCACTAAGGAGTAATAAAAACTTTTAAAAGAATTAAATAATACTATAATAAGTAAGTTATATAAGAATAAGTAGCTTTAGCAATCGAGGACTATAAGCTATATAAGAAAAGTAAGAATAGCTCTTATAAGCTATATAAGTATATTTAACTATTACTAGTACCTCTAGAGGTATAGTACTTAATCTCTTTAGACTTTATTATTAAACTACCTAAGTTAAGAGAACTACTTATAAAAACATGGTATGATAGCATGCTTGTTATTATTAACTAACTTATAAAGTATGCCTCCCTTATTCTATACCTTAAAGCTAGCTTAGCTAAGGACCTTATATATACTTTTCTTAAGTATATTATTAGTAATTAAAGCTTACTAGAAGAAATTATATTAGATAGAGATAAACTATTTACCTTAAAGTTTTAGAAATCCCTAATTTTATAACTTAGTTTAGATTACAAACTATCTACCTCTTTCTACCTATAAACTAATTGTTAGTAAGTAAGGTAAAAGAGGTCTGGTAATAACCAGCGGGCAATAAATAAGAGGTCTTCAAAAGGGTCAATTATGCATAAAGAAGTATAACTATCAAGAGGGCCGCCAGGTTGAGCTAGCGGTGAAAGTGGCTGCTGCGGGTGGGCCCGCGGACGAGCTCATACCGGTCTCACGTGACTAGTGGGATCGGAGTTAGTAGGTAACTCTAATAGATCCTAACAATAGGCTAGTATCACAACACTAGCAACTCTTTATTATAGCTAAATAGTTACTAGCTAGCCCTTGGTCTAAAAAGCTTAAAAACGCAATAAAAATCTAAATTACAAAGTATTTAACTTCTTGCTACTAACGTAATATCTATATATCACATATGCAAAACCTATCTATTTATTTATATCTTTATTTACCTAGTGCTAATAAGCTCCTCTAGTGCCTTGTTTAGTAATAACTTTATAAAGCTATTAGCTAGGTTATCTATACCATAGATCTATTATACCTCATGAATCTCATAGCATTCATATAACTGTTAAAGAGCTATGATATCTATCACAAGTCGCTTTTCCTTTATAATACTAAGTTTTACTAAACACTTATATAATAAGTATAAATCAGTATATATAGTTATAGGGATCTAAGAAACCTTAAGGTAGTTAGAGACTATTACTAGCATAGTCCTAATTACATAGGCCACATCAGCTCTAGTAACTATTGCATATATCTTAGAGATAAGTATGCTACAGGTGACTCTTTTATACTTTGTAGAGCTAAAATAGATGATGTTGCCCATGAGGTTAAAAGCAGTATCTCCACCAGTAGATAAGCACTCTTTGTTGTTGCTAGACTTGTTAGCAAGCGTGACAATAAAGCTGAGTTGTGACGTAAAATTGCTATTGTTCGCGAAAGAGCCATTAATAAATATAAAGAGTTTGGCGCTAGTAAGATCCAGCAGTTAAAATCACAGCTCGCGGTCAAGGTTATCTATCTGCCACTTAACCCGCCGGTTAAGGTCCTTGATTTTAGCTAGGCCAGGTGACTGGTGCTAGGTAGCGATTAAATAGTTAAAGGCCGCTTCTGGTTAGTAAATAGAGGCAATGTATATGCCTTAGGTGTGCTGCTTAACATACTGCTGCTTCACATTAGGTGCGCTGGGGTTAACTAATTATAGCTTCTTACCTTAGTCCTTTTAGTAAAGGGTTATCTTACTATTATTACCAAGGGTTAATACGCCGCTATTAAAAGTGATAGGCTTATTAACTTTAAGAAATTACTTAGGTTTAGCCGTAAAAGCAGCTTCTTTTAGCGCGCGGTTTTCACAGTTAGAGAACAATTTATCTATAAGGCTAATAGTATTGTCTATTTACATACCTATTATCACAAAGTTATTGTTTTTAGGCGCTGAAATAAGTAGGTAAGGGTTAAAAGTAGATAAATCTATCTAGAGGCTCTTTCTATGGTAGTTATTATACATAGCCTACTAATAAGTACCTGCCTCTAGTATACTATAGAGTAGCTATTTAACCTCTATAATTATATCTATTGCATAGAGATAGTAAATTTTAAGGGGAAGTTAGGTAAGGATAGTGCGTACTAATTTAGTTACTAACTAGGTATATACTTATGTTATATTATATAACTAGAGGATATAACACTATTATAAAAGTAATAGTATAATAGAGAGTATTACTTACTAGGCTATTTATTAGATAGTTAGTGACTGGGTTAAAATTGTAGCTTTACTATTATCTATATAACCTTCGATAACTAGTTACGATTTCTTATAGGGTTACTTATTTTTACCCTTAACCTTATATACTAATTATAACTTAAAAATCTATATCCTACTGTACTTTTACTTGTTATATTTAATAATAAAAAACACGCCGCGGTCTATAAGTCCTTAGATTTCACTATTATCTAATTATTTGAATAGCTTACTAGGCGTGGTTATTATACCCTTCTTATATAGCTTAATTACTAGTGCATAGTCAGTATCCTCTTTTGCAGTAAAAACGCAGTCAATCGCGGGGACTGCAGGCACAACTTCTGTGGTAAAAATTTAAGCTAGATTCTTCCTTGGTTAGCCTGGGCCTCTTCTTGCTAGTGGCGGCTGCGCGGCAACCACAATAGAGTCGCGTTTAATTGAAGTATTTATAGGTGCCTCTGCTATGGTAGTTGCTAGCAGTCTGGGTTATGCGTAATTAATAGGGTCCTCTACCTTAGATAGGTTATACCATAGCTTAATAGTAGTAATAGGGAATTAACATAGTCCCTATGGGGTCTTAATAGTGCTACTAGTACTATTATTAGTAGTTAATTAGTAGAGTTCTCTCTAACCTTTACCTTAGTAATATACTCTAATAAGTAATTATAGAGAGAGGGCTATACTTATCATAGTATTAGGTCTGTTGCGTATTATAAGTGCCTTATTAACCTACCTTTTTATATAGATATTGTAAATCTTCTCTATTACCTTTTATATAGCTTTTATATGCTATAGAATTAAGAGCAATAGAGCTAAGTTATTATTAATACAAGAGTATATACTAAAGACTCATAGCATAGGAATAAGGCTATCAGAGCCTGCGGTGTTATTAATTACTTTTATAGTAAGTTATAAGGTAACTTTAGGTTTAGCCTCTAACTCCGCGCGGACTATCTTATACGCTTAGTATAGTATTATATAATACTATTTAACCTTGCTAATGCTGTGATAGGCCTTAATAGGGACCTCTTTTACCTTAATAGATAGTGTGCAGGCGGCGCGCTTGAATTTAGCTACGTGAAAATTCAGCTTAGTATCTGTGATGATCTAGTCTAGAGGGCTAAGATATATATCAATCTAGCACATACATAGTACTTCCTATATATGCTCCGCGGTAACAGAGTATAAAAATCACACTACGTTAAAGGAGGTTATACTATTAATAACATAGAGTACTGGTTTATTACTATCTAAGTATATCATATTAATAAAGACCTTGTAGTTAAAGTTATAGTTATTATAGAGTGTGAACTTAAACCTTCCAGGAGCCTTTAAATTTAGCTAGTAATGCTAGTAAAATTTATTAATCTCTTTAATGTTTAAGATCGCCGTTGTGTGGCCAGCTTGCTGGAGCACTTTGTATAGTCAATAGACTGAGGGGTGACCAAATCAGCAATGTATTTGCCATAGCTTTGCATTAGTAAGATAGTATTGCGCTATGCTACGCTCTAGCTGCTCTAAAAGCATCCATAGGTAGCCTTATTTACATACTACTAGTACTATAGTTATACTCTTAATAAGTACATTGGTAAGGTTATTAAATTGCATGCTGTTGGAGTTTATATCTTTAAGGTATAAAAGAAATAGGGTACTAGAGGTTATTATGTAGAAAGTGAGCTTACTAATAGGGGTAGGTATAGCAACAGCTCTAAGAGAGTTAAATAAATCACTGCTGCCGAATTTAATACTTACTCTGCCAGCGCGGCTCATATCTAGCAGCAATTCTACGCCGAGGTACTTACAAAGGGCTATATATTATTAGTAGCCCGCAGTTAATACTTAGGCTGCCCTAGTATCTAGAATGATACCCTAAAAGGTTGTAGTAGAGTATTGGTTATTAAGCATAAAGACTTTACCTAACCCTTACTCTTAGCTAGGGTCTTATGTAAAAGGGTCTTCTTTTATTAAAGTATGTAATGTAGCCTAGTTATATAGTTACGTGTGGACCTTCTAGCTATTAATACTTTCTTTACTAAAAAATACTATAGATATAAAGAAAGTTACATCCTTAAAGAGCTCTTTACTATTATCTAGCATGTACTTATTATCAGTTATATTACTAAGAGAGTTAGGCTCTTTACCCTTATAGTTAAGAAGGTATTGTTTAAATCTTTCAGCAAAGTAGCTCCTTTAGAGCTACTTATGAGAGGTATCTCTTTCCTCTTTTAAATGCATTATTAACTAATATCCTTCCTTGTTATAAACAAAGTACTTTTTTGCTTGAAATACGCTGCTTTGTAGGCGGTTGCTTTAAGGCCTTGGACTATACCCTTGTTACAGTAGGCAACTGCTACATTAGCTATTATAGTAGTAGTTAGTAAAGTACTACTAGTCTAGCTTAGGCGGTCCTTCTATAAGATACCATACCTTTTACTTGCATATAGCTGCTGCGTTGCTTATACCGTTTCTTAACTGCACACAAAGTGTATTATAAGTTATGGGTGGATTAAGCAGGGCAGCCACGCACTTGGGTATGCCCTAGCAATAAGCAAGTAGAGTATCGCAATATTTACTATTAGCAGGCGTGCCTTGCTGCGTTATGGCCCTAACTAGCTTTGTAACTTTCTTAATAAGTAAGTCTAGTACTTTAACTCTTGTTTTACTAGGTAATTCACAAGTAACTTACTTATAACTAAGCCTTTACAACTCTATGTTATATATACAGTAGACTTCATCCCCTTTAAACTGTAATTTAATATTTACTATAAGTATATTAAAACTGATAGTATGGTTACAGAGGTTGTTAGTATAATACTCCTACGCGCTACCTATAAGTATGAATAAGATAGTAGACTTATAGTAGTCACTAGAGATACTAACCCTCACACAGAGGTCATAAAAAATTAGAAGCTTTGAGTTAAGGGTCTCATAGTTACCGCCGCTGTATTTTAACGTTGAATCGTCTGAATACAGCTTAATAAGGTCAGTCAATTAACAAGCGGTTGGCCCGTCGGTTGGGTGAGCAGTTGTGCTCAGCGACTGCCTCTTGACTATGGTAGCAGTCACAGGCAAACTTAGCATGAGGGAGGTTTCATTAGTTCGCCTTTCAAACGGGGGAGGTTTGAATGAGGGGTTGCCGTATGAGGTGCGTTGTTGATAATCTAACTCATCGCGTGACTTACGCAAAAAGTCCGTACTTTCGCAGCTGTTGCATACCTTGTCAATTGACAGCAAGAGAGTGGCTCGCGGGATTCATTTAATATTTCACACAAAGTCTAGGTTATTAAGGTAGTTATAAAAGACCTTGTACTTAGCCTCTATTTCACATATTATCTCATCATCCTACCTCAGGAAGTGCTTATTATTAACTAGCTTCTTTAACCTTATACTAATAGTACTTTTAATAGGCTCTTTTGTAACCTATATACTGTAGCTAATAATAAAGTTGCGGAAGGTGGTTATAACTACCCTTGAAGCGGTGTTGAAATCCGCATCAGACCAATCTTTAAATTTATTATAGACTTGTTACCACAAGTCTTTACTATAGTAGCCTTGCTCTTTACACTTAGCTAAGTAGTATAGAATAATTATATCTAGTAATTTAATATAGTTAGAGAGCAGGCCACCCTCTGAGATTTTATCTAAGTACTTAATACCTTAAATTAATAGGTTAATAAACTTGCGGTATCCCTTAGGTATAGGTTTATAATACCCATGTGCTACACTGGTTGCACGCTTGCTCGCGCGCTCGCTCGCATGCTCTTCAGCGGCCTTGGAGGCACACTCTGCAGCGGTTGCTTCTTCTTACGTTATTGCAGTTACCCTCCGTTAGCCTGACAACCTCTCAAACACAGGTGTTTCTTCTAGCAGACTGGAAGACATATACATACATTAGAGGGATTACTACTAGTGGTACAGGTAACTACTTAGTTAACAGAGTCTTACTTGCTTTCTTTACTAATGACTTAGTAGTAGTATTGCTTGTTAAAAAGAGCCTTCCTTATGCAGCACTTACTGCTTATCAAAAAGAGCCTTCTTCACGCGGGCTTCCTTAGCATTAGTCGCTCAAGGGCAATTGGAGGTGTATTTTAAGCAAGAAAAAGAGTATAAAAAGGAGAGTTAGAAAGAGAGAAGGAGTAAAAGAAATTGTAGAAGTTAGAGGAGGGGAAGGGGGGTCTATTATACTCCCGTAAGCCCATTAGACCATTAGGTTGTTTAACAGCCTAGTAGAGTTACTTTTTAAGTAACTATAACAATAGTTATAAGTCTAAAGTCAAACTAATAAAAAGGTAAAGTTAATAAGGTTATATTAAGGTAGTTAATAGTAAGTTATTAACAGTTGTTTTAGTATGTAAAGTATAGGACTTTGTAGTCTTATAATCTAACGATTTTTTAGTGAAAAATTAGTATCTTATAGGTTATAGCTTCTTGTAATGCAATAAAGTTAACTTACGCAAATCAAGCTTGCGCACTTATATCCCTTTTTAGGGGTACTATAAGTCTACTATAATAGTATTCCAAGCTAGTTATCTATATAGGAGAAAGCATAGAACTATCCTACTACTACTATAGGGTTTAGAGTAGTTCTACCTTTTCTTAACTAGCCTTGCTGATCTACAGTATTTACAATAGTGGTTCAACCACTAATCAGTATTAGTAAGTAAGGCAAAAGGGGTCTAGTGATAACCAGCAGGCAACAAATAAGGGGTCTCAAAAAGGGTCAATTATGCGTGAAGAAGTATAACTATCAAGAGGGCCGCCAGGTTGAGCTAGCGGTGAAAGTGGCTGCCGCAGGTAAGCCCGCGGACGAGCTCAGACCGGTCTCACATAACCGGTAGGATCAGAGTTAGCAGGTAACTCCAATAGATCCTAACAATAGGCTAGCATCGCAACACTAATAGATAAATAAAAAGAATTAATTAGATACTTAAATAGTATCTCTAATATTATATTAACTATAACTAAGATAATTAAGTACTACTACTACCTATAGCCTAATATACCTATAATAGTACTATTAGAGAAAGTATTAAAAACTTACTATTCTATCTAAACTATACATTCAAACTAACTACTTATAGAGAACCTTATAAAGGATTATAAGTAATAAAAGCTGTGGCTGGTATTACCAAACTTAGAGAAATTTAAAGTAAAGTAGCCCTAGATTTAGAATTTATTAGATAATAAATAAAGAAATACGCCAACCTTTCAAGGATTAAGGGGCTAACCTTTAAAGAAGGGGATAGTATATACCTCACATACTAAAATATTAAAATACAACAGCTAAGTAATAAACTTAACTATAAGAAACTAGGACCTTTTAAAATCTTATAAAAAGTTTTAGATATTAACTATAAGCTTAACTTACTATATATAATAAAAGTTTACCTAGTCTTTTATATTATACTGCTTAAACTAGTATTATGTAGATTAAATACTCATAACTATATTATTATTAAACTAAACAAACTAGAATACAAAGTTAAAAGAATTATTAATAAATACTATAAGAATAACAAAAAGCAGTACCTTATTAAATAGAAAGGCTATAGACATAAAAATAACTTATAAGAACTAGTTAAGAACCTCTAGTACTCTTAGTAACTACTTTAGGACTTTCATACCTCCTAGCAGAACTAGACTCTACTAAGAAACCTAAGTTAGCAAACTCTTTGCTAACCCCAAAGTGCGTCTAGTCTATATCATTCTCAACACCAATAAACCAAAGATCATCCACAATCCCTACCTCATGAGTATCCAAAGCTAACACAATTCCATCTTTCTTATCTAACTACTGCATTCTATAAGCAAAAGCCTACTATTACTTTTCTCTTACCTTCTTTTTTATAGAACAAATAAAGTAAAGATAATAAGTAGCTAGAGCTATCTCCTCTTGTATAGCAGCTAGCTAAGTATATAACTTAGTAATCTATTAATAGAGATCTAATAATTCCTTACCTACCTTATCTTCCTTATCTTATTATTTTTTCCTCTAAGTATCTAACTTTATTACTATAATAATAGTCAGTATGTTAGAATGAAAAAAAAAATGAAAAAAAAAGGATACTAGCTTACAGGTAGACACCACTAGAATACTATTACAAGGCTTTTAGAGCCTTGTATATAACTAGTAACAATTTTTTAAACTCTCTCCTTAAACATATATAACCTTCTGCTTAAAGTAACAAGAGTAAGGTATATCTATAGGAATTTCAAAACTATGGAAAGAATTATTAATAGCTAAACAAAGGTCCTTAATAGAATTGGAAATAACACTCTTTTTATTATAACGTTTTAGTATCAATTTAACTATATAACCTAATATAGTATTAGTATTATAAGTAAGTAAGGAAGTATAATTAATAACTCTCTAACCTAGGAACTATAACCTACTTATATAGGTCTTAAGGGCAAGACCTTTAGAAAGGAGACCTAATGTTATAACCTAACTAGCTATAGGTGATACAAGCCCCACCAGAGCCCTAGAAGCACGGGCAGCGCAGCATTTGTAGGAAGCAAGTCTAATAGAATAGAATAGAAGGATAAACCCCCTCATAGAACAGAAGAACTATAATATAAGTTATGTAGAGATTATGTAAGTTTTATTAGATACACTCCTTAGTAGAGCGTACGCGATAATAAGGGGAACGCGCACAACACAGAAAGCAACGCACTTAGAGATCAGATATATATAGTATCAAGACCAGGACTTATATATAGGATAGACTAAGTCTAGAACTTAGTACGAACTTCTATAGCTCTTTAGTAATTAACTTATAAAATATCTTTAGATAACTTTTAGACTTCTTTTATCTATCTATCTTTATAATACCTTAACCTAAACTATACAAGCTATCCTAACTATTAACTACCTAACTAATTACTAAGTAACTAATACATCAGTAAGGATACTAGTAAGTACTAACATTGTTAATTACTATCGCAGCCTCAGCTATACTTTAGCAGAAACCTACTATTAGGAATCTAGCTATAACATAGTATAAGACTCTTTATAGGTATCTTACTATAGATTTACTAATGGATATATTATATACTAGTAAAGTAAGTATCTATTTTAATAGTAGTAATAGCTTTAAATCTCTTAGAATGTGTTACGACCCGTTAGGCACAACGCGTCGGAACGACCCCGCTTGGGATCACGGCGGCTAACGCAGGACATATGTAAGCAGTGACACAGGTGTAACCAGGAATCCTCGGAAAGGAAGAACTATGGTACAGGTCACGTGACCTCGGGAACAGTACGGACACAGGACAAAGAAGGATATGTTAGATATGTTTGCTATCAAACTTTCGCGAACTTTCTCTTCACAAGGTATCCACTGTTAGTAATTGTTAAGATCATAGAGGGCTCCGGCCCACCGCACTATCATTTCTCATCATCAGCCCACGCGAGCTGAATCTCACCAGCATGGCCGTCTCTCTAGACGCAGGGCCATCGATCACGGTTCACGGGGACGCCAGTACATCTCGACGGTCTGGACGTGTCCGGAAACCGACCGCAAAGGTCAGAGTGGTTGAGCAAGTCAGCTACCAAGACAATGCGGAGCTTAAAGACGAGATCAACAAGCTCTCAAACCTCGTCCAGGATCTCCTACGACGGGACGCCGAAAGAGAACAGTTCCTGAAAGACTGTTTGATGAAGATCGAATCCTTGGAGAAGGAGCTTCAGGAAGAGAAGCAGCGGTCAGACCGGCACCAACGTGGTCTAGCAGGGTCCATGCATGCTAACCAGCCGCCCCAAGTTCGGTCCTACGCGACGGTGGCGAGCCAGCCGCTTAACAGAAAACTGCATGAACCAACGCCAGCAAAACAAGCCGCTAACCGGGCGGCCTCAAAAGACCTACGCATCTTCGCGCGTCTGCCACCTGAAAGCCCGCTCCGCAACGAGAGAGCCTACGACATATACATCTTCGTTCGAGAAAGGCTAAGTCCCCAAGCTCGAGAAGCCCTCAAGGGGATCGACCATGTCAAGACAGGATTAGCACTCTTACCATCGTCAGCAGATGGTGCAAAAGTCCTGCTGGAGAACAGAGAACAGATTGCTGCCCTTCTCCAGGCACAGGCGGTCGAGCAGCGCGACACCTGGATCCGGGCCTATATCGCAAACGTCCCTTACACCAGACACTGCCTGCTCACCAACACTGAGCTGGAAATCACGACCGAGGAGCTCCTTGAAGAGATCCAGGCCACGACGAAACTGAAGCCCGAGAAAGCATACTTCTCCAGAAAAGATGAAGCCGAAAGGCTAGGCACGGTGACAGCCTGGTTCAAGGCGGAAGCCGTGAGGCAACTACCAAGGCGCCTCCGTTTGATGGGGGCCAGCGTTTTCGTGAACCTGCAGTTTCCGAAGGAGAAGAGGTCTCCTCAATGCCACCGCTGCGGCGGTTTTCACAACGAACGAACGTGTACCAGAAGGAAGAGATGCCTTAAATGCAGTTCGCCTTCCCACACGGCCGACCAACACCGGGCACCTTGTGGAGGCACCGAAGGCCACGAAGGCTGCGATTGCCCCTTTAAGTGTCCGTCGTGCAACGGGCCCCATGCCGCCTTTGATGTGACTTGCCCTATCAAGCCAAAGGTGGTGAAGGGCGTAGTCCAGAGGAGGAACAAGGCACAGCTACGGGCCATCCGAGCCGAGGGAGAGAGATCGTGGAGATTTGCGACCCAGCAGTCGCACCAACAATCCCGAGAAGGAGGAGAAGAGATGGACTGCAACCAAGCTAATGAAGGACATCAGGAGTATGCGGCCCTATAGAGTCCTGCAGATCATGCAGGCGAACGTGGCCAGACGACCACTTGCACATGAAACGGCACTGAATCTGGCCTACGCGGCCCATGTCGACATACTGCTACTACAAGAGCCCGCTATCCGCTCGGAAGAGAGAAGGCTCACAAGACGCCACCCGGGTTTCGAGATTTTCACCCCAGTGGACAACTGGGTAGAAGACAGACCCAGGGTGCTCACTTACCTCCGCAGAGGAACGGGACTACAGGGCGTACAAACACGCCCACTGCCCAGCCCATCCACAGACCTGCTCTTCCTACAACTCCTGGCGGGAACGCGGAAAGTCCTCACAGTCGTCAACGTGTACAACGCCCCTTGTGGCTCGCTGCGACCAGGCCAAGCGATTAGGGATATCATAACAGCCTGGCAACCCGGACTCCAGGAACGTGTGTTGGTCGCGGGGATTTCAACCTCCATCATTGGACCTGGCAACCCGAGGCGACCAGCTCCCTGACGCTGATGCCCTGGTAGAATGGGCAGAAGCCGCCGGCCTTGTCCTCCTGTCGCCGATAGGTGAAGCCACACATAAGGGCGGCAACACGTTAGACCTAGCCTGGGCGTCCGGCAGCCTCTATGGGGCATCTAACAGTATAGAAACATCCCTACACACAACGTCAGACCACGAAAGCCTGCTGACCCGGGTCCCCTTGGCCCTAACCGATCCGGTCGACCCAACTCCGGGAGGTTCCGGCTCGACACGATGGACGAGAAGCTCTTCCTCGACATCCTCAAGCGAAACGTACACCCCATGCGCCATACTGCAAGCAACGCAAGAGATCCACAGGCTTTAGACATGCTAGCACAGCAGCTTACAGATTGCCTCAGAGAAGCGCTTACGGCCTCTACTAGGCGCGCGTTTGGCAGAGGACCTGGGAGGCCATACTGGGACGAGAACTGCAGGCGGAAACACCGAGCCTACACGACCATGAGAGCAACTGTGGCAAGACTCTGCGCTTTGGGAATAGATTGTCAATGGGAGCGAAACGAGGAGGACGCTCTTAAACAGGACTTTCTCCATCAGCTGCGGCGCTCTAAGGACACGTACTGGAGAGGAAAGATCGGCGCAGCCTCTACTGGCAAAGACGTATTTGAAATGGTCGGGTGGCATAAGGCCAAGGGATCCTTCCAGACCCCTCCACTCCGAGATGGGAGCAATCCAACCATGCTCGTATCACAACCGAAGGAGAAGCGGGATCTGTTCGCCCGCGTCCTCCTCAGAAATGCCGCCATCTCCACAGACATATCAGCAGAGAGCCCAGGACCTCGCCTGGAGGCCAATCTTCCTTTCCCGCATGTTACAAAAGACGAGGTACAAACGTCAATCTTCTCTGCGGGAAGCACCACTCCCGGGTCCGACGGAATCACTACCGCCGTTCTTAAGACAGCGTGGCCCGTTATCGAGGACACCGTCTTCTGGCTCTACAGCGGATGCATACGCGAGGGCTGGCATCCTACCTGTTTCAAAGAAGCTATCCTAGTCATCCTGCCTAAGCCGGGCAAGAGAGACAGGGCGCTCCCGCGCTCGTATAGACCAATCGCGCTGTTGTCTGTACTCGGAAAAGGCTTGGAGAGACTTGTCGCAAGAAGGCTTGCCTGGATCACAGTCAAGTTCCGGGTACTGCACGACCAACAGTTCGGGGCCCTCCCCCTCCGCTCGTGTAGCGACCTCATCGCCGCTGCCATCCACGATATCGAGTGTGCCTGGCAAAGAGGTCTTGTCACCTCTATGCTTACGCTCGACATCAAAGGGGCCTTTGACGCTGTGCTGCCAGGGAGGCTGATCCGACGCCTCCGATGCCAAGGATGGCCGGAGAACCTCGTGCAGTGGGTCTCGAGTTTCGTCCTCGGGAGAAGAGCAAGAATAAGGCTAGACGGAGAGATGGGAGACGTCTTCGACCTTGAGTGTGGTCTACCACAGGGCTCGCCCGTGTCTCCCATCCTCTTCATGCTTTACATCGAACCCTTATTCAAGCTGGGCACTGTTCATCCAGGCAGGGTGCGATCTCGATTTGGCTATGCCGACGACATTGCCATCATGGCAAGCTCAACGTCACTAGAGGACAATTGTGCCCTGCTAGCGAAAGAATGGGAAGAAGCCCAAGCATGGGGGACGTTAGAGGGAATTACTTTCGACACAGATAAATCCGAGCTCATCCACTTCACCAAGAGACCAAAAGATGGAAACCCGCCAATCACCGTCAGACTGTTAGACGGGAGGCAACACACAGTTCAGGCCGTCAATCGAGGGGCCTCCCTACGGTGGCTTGGGGTCCACTTCGACCGAAGACTCACATTCAAGAACCATGTGAAAGGCCTCTGCGCCAAAGCCTGCCAAGTGATCAGCGGACTACGGGGACTAGGGAACACCGTCTGGGGCGCGCCGGCCCACCTGCTTTGCCGCACCATGACCTCCTGCGTACTACCCATCCAGTACTATGCATCAGAGGCATGGTGGCCGGGCAGGAATCGGATCAGGAATGGGCACATCGCCTCGAACGGGGTCAACGGTCTACTCCGCCAACTTGACATCACGCAAGCCAAAGCCGTTAGAGCTGCACTTCCCGTATATAAAACGACGCCTCTATCGATCCTTCAGCGCGAAGCAGCCCTGCCCCCGGCAGAGGTGACGCTAGACGCGAAGCTCTACAAAGCCTCCGTAAGGATCCATCGCCTTGACGAACGACACCCCCTCCGAACGAGGCTCGGCGACAGGCCCGGGCTGGACTCAAGACTGCGGCGAATGGCAAGCCTCACCGATATAAATGCTGAACACATCGACCCGCTAGACCTACCACCTTGGGAGCGCCTAGCTGACTGGCACACGGCCCTTAGCATGGTCGGCTATGAACCTAGGAAGACCAAAGAAGAACTGGCCATCGCCTTTACAGACAGATTGGGAACATTCTCAAAGCGGGACATTGTTATCTACACCGACGGCTCCCAGATGTTGGACGGTAGCAGAACCGCCGCCGGAGCAGGCTGGGTTGGGTACCAGGCCACACGGCAGATCTTTCGAGGATCAGAGCCGCTCGGTCATCAGACGGAGGTCTTTGACGCAGAAGCGCAAGCCGCTTTTCGGGGCCTACTGGAAGCCATGAGGTCTCCCACGGCGCGGATGGCAGACAATGTTCACGTCTGCCTCGATAACCTCGCAGTCGCAGCCAGGCTCGTCACCCGGAGCCCAGGAAGCAGCCAGGCTAGGTTTAGGGCCTTTAGTGAGCTCTCCGCCTCTTGGGCACAGAGAGGACGGACAAGCTGGACGATGCCTGGCAGGGTATACATTTGGTGGTGCCCTGGACACACGGGAATAGCAGGAAACGAGGAAGCAGACGCTCTTGCCAAGGAGGCCTGCAAACAAATCCCAGAATCACAACCACAGCCTACATTGGCACACTTGAAGCGGGAGTCTAGAGCAGCCGATCTCCAGGCTTTCGCTAGGAGATGGCCGTCAATCTGCCCTCGGCAGTATGCTGACCTTGGGATAAGTCCTCATCCCAAGCCCCCCGAACTTCGCCTTCCTCGGCATTTGCTAGGAAGGCTATATGCGGCAAGATCGCATCATGGAGACTTCGCAGCATACCACGAGAGGTTTGCTCATCAGGATGCACTGCTCGACTGCAGTTGTGGAAGACGCAAAACCCCAGTACACTTCTACTTCTGCAAGCGTGGCCGTAAGGCTACTCCGCGGCATCTCCGCCGACATATGGCGAAGGCAAGCATAGATTTTCTGCTAGGTACTTCGCAGGGAGCCTCTCTTCTGTGCGAATGGATGGAGGCAACCAATTTCTTTTCCGAAATCTGCCCGATTCATTGATCAGGAACGTTAGGTGAAGACGGTAGCCTGTAGAATAGTATAGATTAGCATAGACCATGTCGGCATTGCCCGGCACGTCCCTTTTACTCTGGACGTTAAATACATCATCATCATCATCATTATGTTTGCTATCCCAGCTATCCATGGATATGTTGGATATTCTTGCTATCCAATATAGCCACATCAAAGGGACTGTTCAGGACCTGTATATAGGATGGACTTGAGCCCGGCTCAAGGACAGACTTCCATAGCTCTTCAGCAATCAACTTGTGAAACATCTTCGGATAACTTTCAGACTCCTTTCATCTGCTTATCTTTGTGATACTCTACTGCGAGCTATACGAGCTACTCAGACTATCGACTGCCCGACTGATCACCGAGTGATTGATACGCCAGCAAAGACACCGGCAAGCACCGACACTGTTAATTACTATCGCAGCCTCAGCTCTACTTTAGCAGAAAACCCACTGTCAGGAATCTGGCCGTAACACTTTGATTGCTCCTGTTAGTAAGTTGACCCTACGATACTAATTAACAGTACCCACGATGTCTTCTCCAAAGACCCCATCGTCCTCAAGTGCTCCCAAGACTCCCAGGTCTCTGGACCAGGAGCTCGCTCAAGCCATGGACCTCGATGAACCAGCGATGCCCGACATCAAGTTCGATGAAGATGGAGAAGCGGTCCTCACCACGGACCAATACTTGGCTATACGCAAGACAGTCGAAAAGAACGCCAAACGCAACAAACAACTGGCTGAAATTGTCAACAACAATGCAGCCCAGGTGGAACAACTGAAGAACGCCAACAATCACGACCTCACCCAGATGCAAGCCATTATTAACGACACCCTTGCTAAGCTAGAGGCCAAGAACGACGAGGCCATCAAGCTGGGACACGAGGTCAAAACCCTTCAAGGTGCTGCCAACATCATCTCGACCCCTGTGGAAGGACGAGACAAGCTCAAGCTCAACTCCCCTGGAACCTACGACGGAACCAGTGGACAACTGAAAGGATTCCTGATTCAAGTACGCACCTACCAGACCTTTCACGCTACCAACTTCCGCAACGAAACCGAGAGAGTCATCTATGCCGGGACGTTCCTCCGTGGCAAGGCACTCTCCTGGTTTGAGCCGTTCCAGGAAGAATTCCTCACGAACAACGGGGACCTAAACGTATGCTCTTATGAAACCCAGTCGATCTTCGGAAGCATGGCAGGCTTCGAACAAGCCCTCAAGTCATTGTTTCAAGATCCCGATGAGAAACGACAAGCCGAGCGAGACCTCGCTGCACTAAAACAGACCAAGGCAGCCTCGCACTACGCAGCAGAATTTCGCCGACTTGCTGCCAGACTCAACATCACCGACGATTCACTGATCTTTATGTTCTACCAAGGACTCAAGGAGGACGTCAAAGACGAACTCGCAAAGATCATCAGTACTCCAGAAGATTTCCTTGGATATGTTGAACTCGCCATCAAGATTGACACGCGCCTCTACGAGCGACGCAGGGAAAAGGGCGAAAACCGGCGACCAAACGCCAACACGGGCAAACGCTACGCCCAAGGACCAAAAAACCCTAACCACTGGCAAGGGAAGAACACCCAGTGGCAACCCCGGAACCAACCAAGCACGTCCTACGGACACCACGCAGGACCCATGGATGTCAGCGTGGCCAAGAAACAAGAAGGGCGACCACCCCGAGACACCAAAACCGTTAAATGCTACAATTGCGAAAAAATGGGACACTTCGCCAGAGACTGCCGACAACCGAAACGACTCCAAAACAAGGCACTGGCTGAGGGCAATCGACAAGCAAACATCGCCCGAAAAGAAACCCCACACCCGCAACTTTCGTGGACCGCCTGCTACGACGACAACTGCCTTACACATCAGGATGGCAAGGAACAAGCAGGCTGGTACCCTAAAGAACCCAAAGGCAAGACTGTTGCGGTAGGCCGAAGAGCACTAAAGACGACCACCACATCACAAGCCACGAGTGTCGCTCGAGAACTCGAACAACAAAACCAGGACAAGATCATGCGATTGATCCAGGCCCGGGAAGCCACGGAACTCAATCAAAACAAGACACCGCAAGAACAAGCTGTCGCAAACATGATCAAGAAACGCCTACAAGAACGTATTGAGGCACAAGGGAACCCTGTACGACAACTGGAGCTCGAGGAGGAGCTCAACAAAGCTATCAGGGAAGACACTGTTCATTCCCAAGGAGGACCCAAGCAGGTCATCACCAGAACCCTCGCAGTAGCAAGAAAAGGGAAGAAGACTGCCTTCTCTCCCCCACGACTCCGCTACCGCGAATCAACACCCAAAAGCACCATCAAAGTATGGGGCACCAGCTCGGACCAAGAAGACTCGGAACCCTCACTGGACGAGTTTATCCCACCAAGCAAGATGGAGCGACGGGCAGCTGAGCAGCTGATTGAGATGAGTCGTGTAAACCCACCTGCTACCGGACGGACTAGTGAAAGCCAGCGTATCCAACAATGGGCCAACGACATTCCATCCTCGTCACTCTCGCCTACACCCGAATATCAATACGACTCTGACGAACCTCTCGCAACGCAAACCTATGTGGACTTCAGGGAAGACCCAGTGGTCAAGAAAGCTGAGGAAGAAACCGAGAGGAAGAGACGACCAGAGGTCAACAAGCACAGCAACAAACAAGAAGTGTACTTCTACGGAACAGAAGACACCGACCTCGAGTGCTACCCAGTAACACCAACCAGAGAAGAACCCATGTTTGGAGATGATGAACAACTTGATAGGAAAGATCCCCTACACCACAAAGTATTTTGGGCAGACTGCATTTATGACAACTGCTCAATGCATCAACCAAAGAAGAGGGAATACTCTTTCTTTCCACGACGACGCAACAACGAACCCATTCCTAAGGTTTACAAGAACCATGAAATCAGTACGTGGGAAGTCAAGGAATACTGCCAACCGTGGCTTATCCTACAGCCAAGCCCAAAACACCCCATGCCATGTGTCAACCACCTCACAGGACACTGGTCCAACTGCCTATTCGACAAGTGCACGCGCCACTACGAAGGAAAAGCAAGATCCTGGAGGACGCAGATTAAGGAAAGCCCTAGCGAGTCAAAAAACTCCCCACGCCGCCTGTGAGAAAGGCACAGACGGCCGAACAATCCACGAAAACCCTTTACGCAACAACAATCAAGAACGATGATAGTCACATCATCCTCACGGTCTTAATCAACAGCTGGCCCACTAAGGTCATGATTGACAGTGGAGCACAAGCCAACCTTATCTCACCCAGGGTGGTGAACGAACGAAGCATCCAATGGTTATACAAGGAAGAACCATATACCCTACAGACGGTTGAAGGAGAACAAGTCCAGTACGGCGGAGGAACCGTTGACAAGGAGACCGTACACCTCCCTTCGGTAATCCATGGCCGATGCCAACGACTCAACTTCGATATCACCGAAATAGGAAACATAGACGTGATTCTGGGAATCCCGTGGCTAAGAGAGCACAACCCCGACATAAACTGGAGAACAGGCCAACTCCGGTGGAGAGATTCAGCTACGAGGCAGCGTCGCACGCCGCGACCCCTGAGTGAATCAACGCGACCAAGGAAATATGTCGCTTACATCAAGAGGATCAAACCTGTGCGAGACCAGAGTTCCGCATCCACGAACATCACAAATGCGCCAGACGGGCAGGACAAACGAAGCCTGGAAGAGGATCGACTACGATCGATACCCACCGAATACCAACGATACACCAGACTGTTTGCCAAAGAACTGGAAACAGGACTACCAGAGCATGGACCATACGATCATGAGATCCAACTGCTAGAAGGAAAACACCCTAAGCTCGAGCCAATCTACGGACTCAACCCAACAGAACGAGAAGCGCTTGACAAATAGCTGGACAAAAACCTAGCAAAAGGTTACATCAGACCATCAGAATCACCAGCAGGATACCCTATCCTGTTTGTACCTAAGAAGAACGGAAAACTACGACTATGCGTCGACTACCGGAAGCTCAACGACATCACGAAGAAGAACAGCTACCCACTGCCGCTTATCTCAGAGTTACGAGATCTGCTGCATGGAGCGAACTGGTTTACGGCACTTGACCTCAAAGGCGCCTACAACCTCATTAGAATCAAGGAAGGAGATGAATGGAAAACAGCATTCCGAACACGCAGAGGACTATTCGAGACCCTCGTCATGCCTTTTGGACTCACCAACGCACCTGCCACATTCCAAACAATGATTAATCACGTACTCAGGGAGTATCTTGATATCTTTGTCGTCTGCTACCTCGACGACATCCTCATCTTCTCCAGAAACCTCGAGGAACACAAAGAGCACGTACACAAGGTGCTTAAGAAGCTCCAGGAAGCAAAACTCCTAGTCGAACCAGAGAAGAGCGAATTCCACACTCAGAAGGTTGACTACCTCGGATTCACCATCACACCAGGAGAAATCCGAATGCAAGACAAAAAGGTTGAAGCAGCCAGGGACTGGCCAACACCCACCAACGTCAAAGACGTCCAATCGTTTCTCGGATTCGTCAACTTCTACCGACGATTCCTCAAGAACTATGCATCCTACATCAGAGGATTACAACAACTTACCCATAAGGGGACTCAGTTTAAATGGACGGAAGAATGCGACAAATCCTTCAACAAGGTCAAAGAACTCGTCACCTCAAAACCAGTCACCAAAATCCCAGACCCAGACAAACCTTTCGAAGTTGAGACCGACGCCTCAGACTTCGCCATGGGAGGACAGCTAGGACAACGAGACGAAGAAGGACGACTACACCCATGCGCATTTTACTCGAAAGCATTCCACGGACCTGAGCTGAATTACCAGATCCACGACAAAGAACTTATGGCAATCATTGAAGCATTCAGAGAATGGAAGCCTCATCTGTCAGGAACAAAGCACCAGGTGATTGTGTACACAGACCACAAGAACCTCGCACACTTCACGACCTCCAAGGTCCTAAACAAACGACAGATTCGATAGTCAGAATTTCTATCTGAATACAACTTCAAGATCGTCTATCGCAAAGGAACAGAGAACGGAAGAGCCGATGCTCTAAGCCGACGACCGGACCTCGAAGTCCCAGTACCAGAGGAAACACAGGTTATCCTCAAGCACGATAAGAACGGTGACATCGTTCCAGCGCAAAAACTCATCATGATCGGCACACGCGTCAATACCAGCACGACTGGCAGAATGACGGATGACCAGATACGCGAGATACATAGCGCTAGAGCACATGGACACCAAGGAGTAACGAAAACGTTCAAAAGAATTCGACAACACTACGACAAACGAGTCACACGAGAACAAGTGGCTTCAGCAATCAAGGACTGTGAACTATGCAAGAAAAGCAAGAACAGCCCTCACAAGCCATATGGGCATATTCAACCATTACCAGTACCTCCAGAAGCATGGCACTCAATCTCTTTAGACTTTATTGTCAAACTACCCAAGTCAAGAGAACCACTCACAAGGACATGGTACGATAGCATCCTCGTTATCGTTGACCGACTCACGAAATATGCCTACTTCATCCCATACCTCGAAGCCAGCACGGCTGAAGACCTCGCATACACTTTCCTCAAGTACATCATCAGCAATCACGGCTTGCCAAAAGAAATTGTGTCAGACAGAGACAAGCTGTTTACTTCGAAGTTTTGGAAATCACTGATTTCGCAACTCGGTTCAGACCACAAACTGTCTACCTCTTTCCACCCGCAAACCGACGGACAAACAGAAAGAGTCAACCAGATACTCGAACAATATCTCAGATGTTATGTCAACTACGACCAAGACAATTGGGTACCACTACTGCCAATGGCCCAATTCGCTTACAACAGTGCTATTGGAGAAAGCACTAAGAACTCACCATTCTATCTGAACTACGGATTCGAGCCAACTGCCTACGGAGAATCCCGAGAAGGACCACGAGCACTGAAAGCGGTGGCAGACTTCAACAAACTCAGGGAAATCCAGAACAAAACTGCACTAGATTTGGAATTTGTCAGACAACGAATACAGAAATACGCCAACCTTTCAAGGATTGAGGGACCAACCTTTGAAGAAGGGGATAGCGCGTACCTCGCACGCCGGAACATCAAAACCAAACGGCCCAGCAACAAACTCGACTACAAGAAACTAGGACCTTTCAAAATCCTACGAAAAGTCTCAAACGTCAACTACGAACTCGACTTGCCAGACACGATGAAAGTTCACCCAGTCTTCCACATCGCACTGCTCGAACCAGCACCGCGAGGATCAAACACAAACGACTGCATCATCGTCGAATCAAACAAACCAGAGTACGAAGTCAAACGAATCATTGACCATAGAAACCAAGACGGACAAGAAGAATACTTGGTTAAATGGAAAAACTATGGACATGAAGACAATTCATAGGAACCAATCAAGAACCTCTAGCACTCCCAACAGATGCTCCAGGAGTACCACGACTCTCAACAGGGGACTGAGAACCCAACAAACCAAACTCAGCCAGTAAGGAAGGAGACAAGACCACGTCGGGATAAACCGCATCCCACTCCCCGGTGAATTCCGCGGGAAGACGGTCAGAACCAGCAGAAGGCGGCCGGGCCTCCTCCTGTTGACGCTGTCCTGCCTCCGCCTCCTCCTTTTCCACCCGCTCCAACTCCTCCACACTATCGATACCACGACGCACCGCACGCATCATTTTCTCAAACCACATCTTCTTTTGTTTTCGAAGACGCTCGACCTTGGCGTCCAGAGCACGACGCTCCTCCTCAGCCTGTTCTAAGGCATCCTCGAGTTTTTGGTGTTGATCTCCAATGCGCCGGAGTTGCTGCGCGGAAAGACCTTGAAGGTCACAGTAAGATTTGCCACCGTAAACGCATTCGGCACAACGAGAAGAGTCGGAAGGAGAAGCCTCGCACGACGAGAAGCCGCGAAGCTCGCAGGACGAGCAAACAGGCATGGCAACTGAACGCTGCAGAATGGCGGAAAGTAAAGAATTCTTTGCAACTGTCTTTTTGGCAGGACGACTATCAGGCGACGACGCAGCCTTTCGTTTTTCAACGCGACCTGACATGGTGTAAGCATCATTGAAGGAAGCAGAACAGGACACCCTCCCACCTGAGGGCAGGAAACCTACTTATGTTGGTCTTAGGGACAAGACCCTTGGAGAGGAGACCTGATGTTACGACCCGTTAGGCACAACGCGTCGGAACGACCCCGCTTGGGATCACGGCGGCTAACGCAGGACATATGTAAGCAGTGACACAGGTGTAACCAGGAATCCTCGGAAAGGAAGAACTATGGTACAGGTCACGTGACCTCGGGAACAGTACGGACACAGGACAAAGAAGGATATGTTAGATATGTTTGCTATCCCAGCTATCCATGGATATGTTGGATATTCTTGCTATCCAATATAGCCACATCAAAGGGACTGTTCAGGACCTGTATATAGGATGGACTTGAGCCCGGCTCAAGGACAGACTTCCATAGCTCTTCAGCAATCAACTTGTGAAACATCTTCGGATAACTTTCAGACTCCTTTCATCTGCTTATCTTTGTGATACTCTACTGCGAGCTATACGAGCTACTCAGACTATCGACTGCCCGACTGATCACCGAGTGATTGATATGCCAGCAAAGACACCGGCAAGCACCGACACTGTTAATTACTATCGCAGCCTCAGCTATACTTTAGCAGAAAACCCACTGTCAGGAATCTGGCCGTAACAGAATGGTTATAGTACCTACCCTACTAGGTAACTTTATGTTTTATATAATAACCTTAAATATACTATTCCTTCTCTACCTAAAGGACATAGATACCTATAGCGTATGCTTTAACAACCTTACTAACTAACTTATTAAGGGTAATACTATTATACCTGTTGTTTATAAATAGGGTCATACGTAGATACTATTAGAACTACTAGAGCAAAGCCTAGTAGATCACTATTTAACTAATATAGAGTTATAGTAGATATATTAATAGATTAGTAGAAATATAGATAAATAGATAGGTATTATATATATAATAGGTTATATAGTAATAAGTTATTAGATACTTTTATTACTCTTATTTTCATTATGTTTTTAAGCTTTTTAGACTATTATTATTTATTAGGTACTATTAGTAAGCAAGGCAAAAGGGGTCTGGTAATGACTAGCGGGCGACGAATAAGGGGTCTTAAAAAGGGTTAATTATACATAAAGAAGTGTAACTATTAAGAGGGCCGCTAAGTTGAGCTGGCGGTAAAAGTGGCTGCTGCGGGTGGGCCCGCGGACGACCTCAGACCGGTCTCACGTGACCGGTAAGATCGGAGTTAGCAGGTAACTCTGATAGATCCTAAAAATGGGCTAGCATCGCAATACTAGCAACTCTTTATTATAGCTAAATAGTTACTAGCCAGCCCTTGGTCTAAAAAGCTCAAAAATGCAATAAAAATCCAAATCGCAAAGTATTTAACTTCTTACTGCTAACGTAATATCCATACATCACATATACAAAACCTATCTATTTATCTATATCTTTATCTACCTAGTGCTAACAAGCTCCTCTAGTACCTTGTTTAGTAATAACTTCGTAAAGCCGTTAGCTAGGTTATCTATACCGTAGATCTACTATACCTTGTGAATCTTACAGCGTTTATATAACTACTAAAGAGCTATAATATCTATTATAAGTTACTTTTCCTTTCTAGTACTAAGTTTTACTAAACACTTATATAGCAAGTATGAATTAGTATATATGGTTATGGGAATCTAAGGAACCTTGAGGCGGTTAGAGACCATTGCTAGTATAGTCCCAATTACATGGGCTACGTCAGCTCTAGCAACTATTATATATATCTTGGAGGCAAGTATGCTATGGGTAACTCTTTTATACTTCATAGAGCTAAAATAGATAATATTACCTATGAGGTTAAAAGCAATATCTCTGCTAGTAGATAGGTGCTCTTTATTATTACTAGACTTATTAGTAAGTATAATAATAAAGCTAAGTTATAATATTAAATTACTATTGTTTATAAAAGAGCTATTAATAAATAAAAAGAGTTTGGCGCTAGTAAGATCTAGTGGTTGAAATCATAGCCCGCGGTCGAGGTTATCTATCTACCACTTGACCCACTAGTTGAGGTCCTTAATTTCAGCTAGGCTTGGTAACTAGTACTAGGCAGTAATTAAATAGTTAAAGGCTACTTCTAGTTAGTAAATAGAGGCAATATATACACCTTAAGCGCACTGCTTGATATACTACTGCTTTATATTAGGCACACTAGGGTTAACTAATTATAGCTTCTTACCTTAGTCCTTTTAGTAAAGGGTTATCTTACTATCATTACTAAGGGTTAATATACCACTATTAAAAGTAATAGGCTTATTAACTTTAAGAAGTTACTTAGGTTTAGCTATAAAAGCAGCTTCTTTCAGCACACAGTTTTCACAGTCAGAGAACGATTTATTTATAAGGCTAATGGTATTATCTGTTTACATCCCTATTATCACAAAGTCATTGTTTTTAAGCGCTAAAATAAGCAGGCAAGGGTTGAAAGTAGACGAATCTATCTAGAGGCTCTTTCTATAGTAGTTATTATACATAGCTTACTAATAAGTACCTACCTCTGGTATGCTATAGAGTGGCCGTTTGACCTCCATAATTGCATCTGTTGCATAGAGATAGCGAATTTTAAGGGGAAGTCAGGTGAGGATAGTGCATGCCAATTCGGTTGCTGACTGGGTATACGCTTGCGTTATATCGCGTAACCAGAGGATGTAACTCTGTTACAAAAGTAACAGTGTAATAGAGAGTATCACTTACTAGGCTATTTATTAGATAGTTAGTAACTGGGTTAAAATTACAGCTTTGCTGTTATCTATATAACCTTAGATAACTAGTTATAATTTCTTATAAGGCTGCTTGTTTTTACTCTAAACCTTATATACTAAATAAAACTTAAAAATCTATATCCTACTATACTTTTGCTTATTATATTTAATAATAAAAAACATACTGCAGTGTATAAGTCCTTAGATTTTACTAGTATCTGACTATTTAAATAGCTTACTAGGCATAGTTATTACACCCTTCTTGTGTAGCTTAATTACTAGCGCATAGTTAGTATTCTCTTTTGTAGTAAAAACGTAGTTAATTATAGGGACTATAAGCATAACTTCTATAGTAAAAATTTAAGCTAGATTCTTCTTTAGTTAGCCTAGGCCTCTTCTTACTGGTGGTGGCTGCGCGGCGACTACAATAGAGTTGCGTTTGATTGAAGCATTCACAGGTACCTCTGCTATAGTGGTTGCTAGCGGTCTGGGTTGTGCGTGGTCAATGGGGTTCTCTACCTTAGATAGGTTATACCACAGCTTAACAGTAGTGATAGAGAATTAGCATGGTCTCTATAGGGTCTTAATAGTACTGCTAGTGCTATTGTTAGTAGTTAATTAGTAGGGTTCTCTCTAACCTTTGTCTTAGTAGTATATTCTAATAAGTAATTATAGAGAGAGAGCTGCGCTTGTTATAGTATTAGGTCTATTATGTATTACAAGCGCCTTGTTAACCTGCCTTTTTATATAGATGTTATAAATTTTCTCTATTGCCTTTTATATAGCTTCTACATACTATAGGGTTAAGGGTAATAGGGCTAAGTTATTATTAATATAAGGGTATATACTAAAGACTAATAGCGTAGGGATAAGGCTGTCAGAGCCTGTAGTATTATTAATTGCTTTTATAGTAAGTTATAGGGTAACTTTAGGTTCAGCCTCTAACTCCGGGCGGACTATCTTATACACTTAGTATAGTGTTGCGTAGTACCATTTAACCTTACTAATGGTGTGATAGGCCTTAATAGGGACCTCTTTTACCTTAATAGATAGTGCGCAGGCGGCGCACTTAAATTTAGCTACGTGAAAATTCAGCCCAGCATCTATAATAATCCAGTCTAGAGGGCTGAGATACATATTAATCTAGCACATACGTAGTGCTTCCCATGTATACTCTACAGTAACAGAGTATAAAAATCATACTACATTAAAGGAGGTTACACTATTAATAATATAGAGTACTAGTTTATTACTATCTAAGTATATCATATTAACAAAGACCTTATAGTTAAAGTCATGGTTATTATAGAGGGTCGACTTAAACCTTCTGGGAGCCTTTAAATTTAGCTAGCAATACTAGTAAAATTTGTTAATCTCTTTAATGTTTAAGATTACTATTATATAGCTAGCTTGCTAGAGCACTTTATATAGTTAATAGACTAAGGGGTAACTAAATTAGCAATATATTTACTATAGCTCTATATTAGTGAGATAGTGTTATGCTATACTACGCTCTGGCTGCTCTGAAATAAAGAGTAACCTAGTTATATAAATAGGTATAAAGTTTTAAGCTATTTACTATCTTTTTACTAGAAAAAGCTATTAATATAAATGTTGTGATACTAGCCTATTGTTAGGATCTATTAGAGTTACCTACTAACTCTAATCCCACTGGTCACGTGAGACCGGTCCAAGCTTGTCCGCGGGCCCACCCGCGGGAGCCCCTTTTACCGCTAGCTTAACATAGCAGCCCTCTTAATAGTTATACTTCTTTATACATAATTAATTCTTTTTAAAACCCCTTCTTTATTACTAGAAACCTAATACCTTGCTTACTTATACTAATCAGTAGTTAAATATAGTAACTACTTACTAAAAGATACTATAGATTAGTAAGGTTTTTTAAGAAGAGATAGACCTACTCTAAACCCTATAGTAGTAGTAAGACAGTTCTATACTTTCTCTTATATAGATAACCAGCTTAGAATACTATTATAGTAGACTTATAGCACTCCCATAAAGGGTACTATAAGTATATAAGCTTAATTTACATAAGTTAACTTTATTATATTATAAGAAGCCGTAACCTATAAGATAATAATTTTTTACTAAAAAATCATTAGACTATAAGACTACAAAGTCCTATACTTTACATACTAAAAACAACTATTCATAACCTACTATTAGCTAACTTAATATAACCTTATTAACTTTACCTTTTTATTACTTTAACTTTAAACTTATAACTATTATTACAGTTACCTAAAAAGTAACTCTACCAGGCTATTAAATAACCTCATAGTCTAATGGACCTATAGGAGTATAATAGACCCCCTTCCCCTTCTCTAACTTCTATGATTTTTTTACTCCTTCTCTCTTTCTAACCTTCTTTTTATACTCTTTTCTTACTTAAAACATATCTCTAATTGCCCTTAAGCAACTAATACTAAGGAAGCCCGCACAAAGAAGGCTCTTTTTATTAACCAACAAGTACTATACAAGAAAGGCTCTTTTTAATATGTAATAAGAGTTATAAGACCGCGTAAAAGGCTCTTTTTATTAAGTAGTAAGTGCTATATAAAGAAGGCTCTTTTTAATAAGTAACAAGTTTAGTATAAAGGAGGAAGGCCTGTATTAATAGGCAATACTACTACTAAGCTCAAAGTAAAGAAAGTAAGTAAGACCCTATTAACTAAGTAGTTACTTATACTACTAGTAGTAATCCCTCTAATATATATATATATCTTCTAGCCTACTAGAAGAAATACCTGTATTTAAGAGGTTTTCAAGCTAATAGAGGGTAACTATAATAATATAAGAAGAAGTAACTGCTGCGGAGCGTGCTTCTAAGGCTGCTAAAGAGACTGAGAGCAAGCGCGCAGTCAGTGCAGCACATGGACATTATAAATCCATACCTAATAGATACCACAAGTATATTAACCTATTAATTTAGGGTATTAAGTACTTAGATTAAATCTTAGAGGGTAACCTACTCTCTAACTGCGTTAAGTTATTACATATAATTATCTTATATTACTTAACTATCTATAAGGAGTAAGGCTACTATGGTAGAGATTTATAGTAATAAGTCTATAATAAATTTAAGGATTGATCTAATATAGATTTTCATGCTGCTTCAAGGGTAGTTATAACTACCTTTTATAAGTTTATTATTAGCTGCAGTATATAGGTAATAAAAGAACCTATTAAAAGTACTATTAGTATAAGGTTAAAGAAGCTAGTTAATAACAAGTATTTCCTAAGGTAGGATAATAAGATAATAAGTAAAATAGAGGCTAAGTATAAGGTCTTTTATAACTACCTTAATAACCTAGACTTTATAAGAAATATTAAATAGATACTGTAGGCTACTTCTTTACTATTAATTAAGAAGGTATATAATAGCTATAAAAGTATAGATTTTTCATAGAAGTTATGTAATAAGTTAGATTATTAATAACGTACCATATATAGTAACCTATAATTTAAACCTCTCTTATTTAAAAGGCAAACTAATAAAGCCTCTCTTATGCCAAGTTTGCTTGTGACTGCTACAATAGTTAAGAGGCAGTCGCTAAGCACAACTGCTCCCCTCACTAACAGGCTAACTGCTTATTAATTAACTAACCTTATTAAGTTATATTTAGACAATTTAATATTAAAGTATAGTAGTAGTAACTATAAGACCCTTAACTTAAAGCTTTTGATTTTTTATAACCTCTATATAAGAGTTGGTATCTCTAGTAATTACTATAGGTCTACTATCTTATTTATACTTATAGGTAATATATAGGAGTATTATACTAGTAACCTCTATAACTATCTAATTAGTTTTAATATACTTATAGTAAATATCAAATCATAGTTTAAAGGGGTAAAGTCTACCACGCACATAATATAGAGTTATAAAGCCTTAGTTATTAGTAAGTTACCTATAAATTACCTAGTAAAATAAGAGTTAAAGTACCAGACTTGCTTATTAAGAAAGTTATAAAGCTAGTAAGGGCTATAACATAGTAAGGTATACCTACTAATAGTAACTATTATAATACTTTACTTACTTATTACTAAGGTACACCTAAGTACATAACTGCCTTACTTAATCTACCTATAACTTATAATATACTTTATATATAGTTAAGAAATAGTATAAGTAATATAGTACTAATATATAAGCAAAAGGCATAGTACCTTATAAAAGGACTGCTTAAGCTAGACTAGTAGTACTTTACTAACTACTACTATAACAGCTAATATAGCAGTTACCTACTGTAATAGGGGTATGGTCCAAGGCCCTAAAATGACCACCTATAAAGTAGTATATTTCAAGCAAAAAAGTGCTTTATTTATAACAAGGAAGGATATTAGTCAATAATATACTTAAAAGAGAAAAGAGATTTCTCTTATAAGTAGCTCTAAAGAAGCTACTTTACTAAAAGATTTAAAAAATACGTTCTTAACTATAAGGGTAAATAGCCTAACTCTCTTAGCATTATAATTAATAACAAGTATATACTAGATAATAGTAAAGAGCTCTTTAAGGATATAATTTTCTTTATATCTATAGCATTTTTTAGTAAAGAGAGTATTAATAGCTAGAAGGTTTATATATAACTATATAACTAGGCTACTTTATATACTTTAATAAAAGAAGACCCTTTTATATAAGACCCTAGCTAAGAATAAGGGTTAGATAAAGTCTTTATACTTAATAATTAATACACTGCTATAACTTTTTAGGGTATTATACTAGATACTAGGGTAGCCTAAGTATTAACTATAGGCTACTAATAGTATATAGCCCTCTATAAGTACCTTAGAGTAGAGTTACTACTGGATATAAGCTATACTAGTAAAGCAAGTATCAAATTTAGTAGTAGTAATTTATTGAATTTACTTGGACCTATTACTATACCTACCCCTATTAGTAAGCTTACTTTCTATGTGATAACCTCTAGCACTCTGTTTCTTTTATACTTAGAAGATATGGACTCTAATAGTATGTAATTTAATAACCTTACTAATATACTTATCAAGGGCATAACTATAGTATTAGTAGTATATAAATGGGGCTACCTATAGATACTTTTAGAGTAGCTAGAGTATAGTATAGTATAGTACTATCTTACTAATATAGGGCTATAGTAAATATATTACTAATTTAGTTACCCCTTAGTCTATTAGATATATAAAGTACTCTAGTAAGCTAGCTATATAATAGTAACCTTAAATATTGAAGAGATTAATATATTATACTAGTACTACTAGCTAAATTTTAAGGCTTTAGGAAGGTTTAAGTTTACTCTCTATAATAACAATAACTTTAACTATAAGGTCTTTATTGATGTCATATACTAAGATAGTAATAAACTAGTACTCTATGTTGTTGATAGTGTAACCTCCTTTACCGCAGTGCGATTTTTGCGCTCTGTTACTGCAGAGCATACGTGGGAAGTACTATAGATATACTAGATTGATATATATCTTAGCCCTCTAGACTGGATTATTATAGATACTAGGCTGAATTTTTATATAGCTAAATTTAAGTATACTACCTATATACTAGCTATTAAGGTAAAAGAGGTCTCTATTAAGGCCTGTTATAGTATTAGTAAGGTTAAATAGTACTATATAATACTATGCTAAGTATATAAGATAGTCTGTATAGAGTTAGAGGCTAAACCTAAAGTTATTCTATAACTTACTATAAAAGTAATTAATAATACTGTAGGCTCTAACAGCCTTATCCCCACGCTATTAGTCTTTAGTATATACCCTTGTATTAATAATAACTTAGCCCTATTACTCTTAACTCCATAGTATATAGAAGCTATATAAAAAGCAATAGAGGAGATTTATAATATCTATATAAAAAGGCAGGTTAATAAGGTACTCATAGTATATAATAGACCTAATACTATAGTAAGCACAGCCCTCTCTCTATAATTACTTATTAGGATATACTATTAGAATAAAGGCTAGAAAGGACCCTACTAATTAACTACTAACAATAGCACTAGTAGCACTATTAAGACTCTGTAGAGACCGTATTAATTCCCTATTACTGCTGTTAAGCTATAGTATGACCCCTCTAGAGTAGAGAACCTTATTAATCCTGCGTAACCCAGACTGCTAGTAACTACTGCAGCGGAGGTACCTATAAATACTCCAATCAAACGCAACTCTATTGTAGTTACCGCATAACCACTACGAGTAAGAAGAGGCCTAGGCTAACTAAGAAAGAATCTAGCTTAAATTTTCACTATAGAAGTTATACCCACAGTCCCTATAATTGACTATATTTTTACTACAAAAGAGGATACTAACTGTATACTAGTAATTAAGCTATATAAGAAGGGTATAATAACTATACCTAGTAAGCTATTTAAATAATTACATACTAGTAAAATCTAAGAACTTATAGACTGTAGTATATTTTTTATTATCAAATATAATAAGAAAAAGTATAGTAGTATATAGATTTTTAAGTTATAGTTAGTATATAAGGTTAAGAATAAAAATAAGTAACTCCATAAAGAATTATAAGTAGTTATCTAAGGTTATATAGATAATAGGAAAGCTATAATTTTACCCTAGTTACTAACTGTCAGAGGCAGGCTTGGCCCAAGTGGAGAAGTCGGCGATAGGGTCACTTAGCTGGTCAACTGCTGGGTATATGGGTGTAACAACATTCGAATCTGGCCTATCCTAACTATCGTGGGCCTGGATAAGGGTTTTATCCCTCATCTGGATGACTAATAAAGCCCCCCCTGGGGCCCACCTGGGGCCCACCGGCGGGAACTTGACACTAACTATCTAATAAATAGCCTAATAAATAATACTCTCTATTATACTATTGCTTTTATAATAAGGTTATATCCTCTAGTTATATAATATAACATAAGCATATACCTAGTCAGTAACTAAATTAGTATATACTATTCTCACTTGACTTCCTCTTAAAATTTACAATCTCTATGTAATAGATATAATTATAGAGGTTAAATAGCCACTCTATAGCATATCCAAAGCAGGTACTCATTAGTAAGCTATATATAATAACTGTTAGATATTAAGGTTTAAATACCTTATATCTATATAAAAAAGATAGTATATATAATAATAAAGTGAATTATATAACACAGTATTAATAGTACTGTATATACTGTACATACTAGATAACTATATATTTACTTAGAAAACGCCTATATATCATAAATACATAGGATATCTATATACAAAGAATAGTTCCTTTAAGCAAGAACTATTTATCTAAGGAGAAATCTAGGAAATAAGAATACAGTTATAAACTATATAACCGAGATGTTTTAGAAAACAACGTATAAGAATAAAGTTATAAACTATATAACCGAGATGTTTTAGAAAACAACGTATAAGAATATAGTTCTAAACTATATAACCGAGGTGTTTTAGATAACAACCTAGAATATCTAAGAAATCCTTAGAATATACAGAAAGTAAGTATAAATAAACCCCTTATATCCCTTATATCTAGCTAGATAAAAAAGGAAAACGAAAGCTCTTCTATTATATTAAAACAATATATATCTTATTCATCTCTTATCTTTTATCTCTAACCTCATTACCCCTCATAGCCTCTAACAATAACTACTATAGAAAGAGCCTCTAGATAGATTTATCTACTTTTAACCCTTGCTTACTTATTTTAGTACCTAAAAACAATAATTTTACAATAATAGGTATGTAAATAGATTATACTATTAGCCTTATAGATAAATTGTTCTCTAACTATAAAAACTGCGTACTAAAAGAAGCTACTTTCATAGCCAAACTGAAGTAATTTCTTAAAGTTAATAAGCCTATTACTTTTAACAGTAGCGTGTTAACCCTTAGTAATAATAGTAAGATAACCTTTTACTAAAAGGACCAAGGCAAGAAGCAATAATTAGTTAACCCTAGTATACCTAATACAAAGCAGTAGTACGTTTAGAAGTATACTTAAGGTATATATATTACCTCTATTTACTAACCTAAGCTGTACTTTGACTATTTAATTGCTACCTAGTACTAGTTACCTAGCCTAGTGTTACGGCTAGATTCCTGATAGTGGGTTTTCTAATAAAGTATAGCTGAGGCTGCAATAATAATTAACAGTGTTGTACTTACTAGCGTTGTTACTGATGTATCAGTTACTTGGTGATTAGTTAGATGGTTAATAGCCAGGTAGTAGCTTATATAGCTTAAGACATAGTTCACAAAGATAAGTAGGTATAAGGAGTCTAAAAGCTATCTAAAGATATTTCATAAGTTGATTGCTAAAGAGTTATAGAAGTCTGTCCTAAGTGCGTTCTAGTCTATCCTATATATAAGTCCTATTAGTAGTGGTTTACCTAGATATATTAGTTATCTAATATATCTACTATACCTATAGATCACTTAGATATCCTATATATCTAATATATCCTTATCTTATCTTTATATAACCTATACTATAGTTCTTCTATATCTAAGAGAGTTATCTATTTAACTATTCTCTTATCTATATAAAGGCTATGCTATTTACACTTTCTGCTTAGCTAGTGGGGCTGTATTACCTATAACTTATTAGGTTATAATATTAGGTCTTCTCTTAAAAGGTTTTATCCTTAAGGCTTATAAGTAGGTTATATCCTTTTAGGTTAGAGAGTATTAAACTTACTTCTTTTACTAATGCTTATACTATGTTAGGTCGCGTTAAAAAACAAAAGGCTATGAAATTGCCTAAAATTTATTCTAAGAAAACTAAGTAGTATAACTCTCTCTTAAGTTTTATCTTAGGTAATTGTATTATTATACCTATTTGTTCTTTCTGTGAGGTTTAGGGTTTCTTCTTATGTGAGGCCTCCCTATTTAATTTCTCTTGTTATACTGAATGTGTTTGTAATAGTAAATTATACTATAACCTCTAGGGTCTTTCTACCTAGTAGCTTTGTTATATTAGTAACTAGTACTAGAAGCTTGAAGATACTTTGGAGAAGGTAGAAGAAGAGTGTTATATTCTAGATATAAAAGTTAAGTATCTTTAAAAGCAAAAGAAGATATAGTTTAAGAAAATAATATATACAGTGCACTATGGTATTAATAGTATTAAGGAATTAGAGTAGGTAGAGAAGGAAGAGGTAGAGGTAGAACAGTGTTAATAGGAGGAGGCCTAGCTACCTTCTACTAGTTCTAACTGTCTTCCTATGGAATTTATTAGGGAGTAGGATATAGTTTATCTTAACGTAGTTTTGTCTTCTTCCTTACTAGCTGAGTTTGGTTTGTTAGGTCCTTAGTCCCTTATTAAGAGTTATAGTACTTCTGGAGTATCTACTAAGAGTGCTAGAGGTTCTTAATTAGTTCCTATGAATTGTCTTTATACCTATAGTTCTTTTACTTAATAAGATACTGCTTTTTGTTACTCTTATAGTATTTATTAATAATTCTTTTAACTTTATGTTTTAGTTTATTTAGTTCTATAATAATATAATTATTAGTATTTAATTTACGTGGTACTAGTTCAAGCAGTGCTACGTAGAAGACTAAGTGAATTTTTATTATATCTAGTAAGTTAAGTTTATAGTTAATATTTAAAACTTTTTATAAGATTTGAAAAGGTCCTAGTTTCTTGTAGTTAAGTTTGTTACTAGGCTGTTTGGTTTTAATATTTTAGTATATAAGGTATGTACTATCTCTCTCTTTAAAGGTTAGTCTGTTAATCCTTAAAAGGTTAGTATATTTCTTTATTTGTTATCTGATAAATTCTAAATCTAGGGCTGCGTTACTTTGAATTTCTCTGAGTTTAGTAATGTTAGCTACAGCTTTTAGTGCTTGTGGTCCTTTATGAGGTTCTCTATAGGCAGTTGGTTTAAATCTGTAGTTTAGATAGAATAGTAAGTTTCTAGTACTTTCTCTAATAGTACTGTTATAGGCAAATTAGGCTATAGGTAGTAGTAGTACCTAATTGTCTTAGTTGTAGTTAACATAATATTAGAGATACTATTTGAGTATTTAATTGATTCTTTCTATTTGTCTATTAGTCTATAGGTAGAGAGAGGTAAATAGTTTGTAGTCTGAACTAAGTTATAAAATTAGGGATTTTTAAAACTTTAAGGTAAATAGTTTATCTCTATTTGATATAATTTCTTTTAGCAAGCTGTGATTACTGATGATATACTTAAGGAAGGTATATATAAGGTCCTTAGCTAAGCTAGCTTTGAGGTATGGGATAAAGTAGGCATACTTTATAAGTTAGTTAATAATAATAAGGATACTATTATACTATATCTTTATAAGTGGTTCTCTTAACTTAGGTAATTTAATGATGAAGTCTAAAGAGATTGAGTGCTATGCCTCTGGGGGTACTGGTAATAGTTAGATATGCCTGTATAGCTTATAAGAGCTGTTTTTACTTTTCTTATATTGCTTACAGTCCTTAATTACTAAAGCTACTTCTTCTTATGTGACTTACTTGTTATAGTATTGTTAAATCCTCTTAAAAGTTTTTATTACTCCTTAGTACTTATGTGCTCTAGTCCTGTGTATCTTACGTATCTAGTCATCTGTCATTCTTCTAGTTATGCTAGTACTGACGCAAGTGCTGATTATGATGAGTTTCTGCGCTAGAATGATGTTACTGTTCTTGTTATGCTTGAGGATGACTTATGTTTCTTCTGGTACTGGGACTTTGAGGTCTGGTTATTGTCAAAGTAGCCAGAGTATTTAGCAGCAACCAAAGTGTCCTCTAAGCGGGGGTGCCTCTACTTTTATAGGCGCTTTGACAATTAACAGTCTGAGCCGCTGGCTGCGTCGGTAAGCGTCTAACGCCTACCCCTACTGTTAAATTCTATGGGCCATGAGTTCGAGTCTCGCCAGATCGAGGGATTAGGTAACCGATGAATCCGCTGAGATCCAGAAAGAGCCGGAAATCCGGAAATCACTGCTCTGATCCGTTGTGACCCGGACTATCCTGAGAGGGTAGATAAGAGCTCATTGGTTGGCAAATCCCCTGGCATAAAAATCAGGCTTAGTGTGACGCATAAGCCTGAGGGGGTGTGTCAAAGTAGCCAGAGTATTTAGCAGCAATCAAAGTGTCCTCTAAGCGGGAGTGCCTCCACTTTTATAGGCGCTTTGACAGTTATTAGCTAAGAGTATTAGCTCTTCTGTTTTTAGTTTCTTTGTAGTAGACAATTTTAAAGTTATATTTAAATAGGAATTCTAACTATTAAATCTATTATTTGTTTAGGACTTTAGAGGTTGTAAAGTATGTAAGGTTCTTATGATCTATATATATAATAACTTAGTACTTTGTTTCTAATAGATAAGGCTTTTATTCTTTAAATGCTTTAATAATTACTATAAGTTCTTTATTATAGATCTAGTAGTTTAACTTAGGTCTATAGAATGCTTTTAAGTAAAATATACATAGGTATAGCTATCCTTCTTTATCTCATTATCTAAGTTATCCTCCTATTGTAAAGTCTAAGGCATCAGTCTCAACTTTAAAGGGTTTGTCTAGGTCTAGAATCTTAGTAACTAGTTTAGATATAATAAGTTCTTTAACTTTGTTAAAGGATTTATTATATTCTTCTGTCTACTTAAAGTTTGTATTCTTATGTATAAGTTATTGCAATCCTCTAACATAAGTTATGTAATTCTTAAGAAATTGTTAATAGAAATTAATAAATCTAAGGAATAATTATACTTCCTTAACGTTAGTAAGCGTTAGCTAGTCCCTAACTACTTTAACCTTCTTGTTTTACATTTAGATTTCTCTTAGCATAATAGTGAATCTAAGGTAGTCAACCTTCTAAGTATGGAATTTACTTTTCTCTAGTTCTACTAAGAGCTTTGCTTCTTAGAGCTTCTTAAGTACCTTGTATACGTACTCCTTATGTTCTTCAAGGTTCTTAGAGAATATAAGGATGTTGTTGAGGTAATAGATAACAAAGATATTAAGATACTCCCTAAGTATATGGTTGATTATTGTTTGGAATGTGGCAGGTGCGTTAGTGACTCTGAAGGGCATGACAAGGGTCTTGAATAGTCCTCTGCGTATTTGGAATGCTGTTTTCTATTTGTCTCCTTCCTTAATTCTAATGAGGTTGTAGGCGCCTTTGAGGTCAAGTACTGTAAACCAGTTTGCTCTATGCAGTAGATCTTATAACTCTAAGATAAGCAGTAGTAAGTAGCTATTCTTTTTTATGATATCATTAAGCTTCTAGTAGTTAACGCATAGTTGTAGTTTTCTATTCTTCTTAGGTATAAACAGGATAGGGTATCCTGCTAGTAATTCTAATAGTCTAATATAACCTTTTACTAGGTTTTTGTCTGGCTATTTATTAAGTGCTTCTTGTTCTATTAGGTTAAGTCTATAGATTAGCTTAAGCTTAGGATATTTTACTTCTAGTAGTTAGATCTTATGATTATATGGTTTATGCTCTGGTAGTCCTGTTTCTAGTTCTTTAGTAAACAGTCTTGTATATTACTGGTATTTGAAAGGTATTAATTATAGCTGATCCTCTTCTAGGCTTTGTTTATCTTAACTGTCTGATATATTTATGATCTTTGTAGATATAGAACTCTGGTCTTGCATAGGTTTAATCCTTTTGATATAAGTGATATACTTCCTTGGTTGCGTGAGTTTACTTAGGGGTTGTAGTATGCAATGCTACCTTATAGCTAAATCTCTCTATTAGAGTTAGCTAGTTCTCTAGTCTATATTAGGGTTAAACTTTTATAGCTATGGGATTCTTAAAATTATATCTATAGTTCCTAAGTTGGTAATATTGAAGTTAAGTTCTTAGCATTAGCTATAGATTACTAAAGGGAGGTATATAGTCTTCTTATTAATGGTTTCTCTGCTATACTGAACTTGTACTCCTTTAACTGTCTATAGGGTATACAGGTCTTCCTTGTATATCTATTTAATACTTTGTTTATTTACTACCCTGGGTGAGATAAGGTTAGCTTATGCTCTACTGTTAATTATAACTTTAGTAGGCCAGCTATTAATTAAAATAGTAAGAATAATATAGCTATTATCTCTCTTGGTTGCTACATAAAGGGTTTTTATATTGTTCTTAGCTATTAGTGCCTTTCTTATAGGCAGTATGGGGAGTTTTTTAACTCTTTAGGGGCTTCCTTGATTTATTCTCTCTATGTTCTTACCTTTCCTTTATAGTACTATATATATTTATTAAATAGGTAGTTAGACTAGTATCCTATAAGGTAGTTGATATATAGTATAGGGTACTTTGAGCTTAGCTATAGGATAAGCTATAGCTGGTAGTATTTCTTAACTTCTTATATACTAACTTTGTAGTTCTTATAAACCTTAGAGATAGGTTTGTTGTTGCGTTATTATAGAAAGAAAGAGTATTTACTCTTCTTTTATTAATTTATTAAGTATTTGTTATAGATATAATCTACTTAAAATATCTTATAGTATAGGGGGTTTTTTCTATTAAGTTATTTATTATCTCTAAACATAGGTTCTTTCTTAGTTAGTATTATGGGGTGGTACTTAAGGTTGGTATTTTTTGTCCTATAGAAGTATACTTTCTGATTATTGTTATATTTGCTGATTTCTAGTTGTCTTTCTTTTCTAGCTTTTTCCTTAGTCCTTTTAACTAGTGGGTCTTCCTAGAAGTCTATATAAGTCTGACTTACTAGAGGCTTGTTAGAGTTGTATTGGTATTTAGGTATAGGTAAGAGTGATAAAAATAGGATGTTATTAGCTCAGTTCTGAATATGCTAGTTTATGCCAGTCTATTTAGCAATAGGTGGGTTTACATGACTTATCTTGATTAGCTGCTTAGCTATGTGTTGTTCTATCTTGCTTGGTAGTATGAATTTGTCTAGTAAGGGTTCTGATTTCTCCTGGTTAGAGCTAGTTCCTTATACTTTAATAGTACTCTTAGGTGTAGACTTGTAGTAATGAAGTTGAGGAGGAGAAAAGGAGGTCCTTTTTTTCTTTCTAGCTACTGCAATAGTCTTAGTAATTACTTACTTAGGTCCTCCTTAAGAGTTAATAGTATTCGCTCTAAGAGCTTGTCTAAGTTTCTCTTTAAGTTCTAGTTATTATATAGGGTTCTCTTATGTTCTAATACGTTCTTATAGGCATTTCTTGATTATGTTTATGATAGCTTGTTCTTATGGTATCTTATTTTAATTGAGTTCTATAGCTTCTTGAGCTTGGATCAGCTACATGATCTTGTCCTGATTTTGTTGTTTAAGTTCTTAAGTGATGCTAGTGGCTTGTGGTATTGTGGATAACTTTAGTGCTTGTTAGCCTACTGTAATAGTCTTGTCTTTGGGTTCTCTGGGATACTATTCTGCTTATTCCTTGCTGTCTTAGTGTATAAGGTAACTATTATTATAGCAGGCAGTCTATAAAAGTTATAGGTATGGAATCTCTTTTTAGGCAATGTTTGCTTATTAGTTACCCTTAACTAGTGCCTTGTTTTATACTTATTTAAGTTATTAGCAGTCTCTAGTATAGTATTCTATCTTTTTATAGTTATAGTACTTAACTGTTTTAGTATCTTAAGGTAGCCTTTCTTCTTGCTTCCTAGCTATGCTGACATCTATTGGTCCTGTGTGGTATCTATAGGATGTGCTTGGTTAATTTTAGGGTTGCTACTGGTAACTGTTCTTGTCTTACTAATAGTTAGTAGGGTTCCTTAACCCTTGGGTGTAATACTTGCCTGTGTTAGCGTTTGGTTGTTAGTTTTTACCCTTTTCTCTATGTTATTTATATAGGCGTGTATTAATCTTGATAGTAAGTTTGATATATCTAAGGAAATCTTCTAGAGTACTGATAATCTTTATAAGTTTGTTTTTAATATCCTCCTTAAGTCCTTAGTAGAATATAAAAATCAGTAACATATTAGTGATGTTAAGTTTAATAGTAAGTTATTAGAATTCTGCTGCATAGTGTAAGGCAGCCTTAGTCTATTTAAGGTTAATAAGGTCTTACGTAGCTTATTGTTTTTTATTAGAGTCTTAGAATAGTAATTTTAGAGCTTGTTTAAAGCCTGTTATGCTTCTAAAGATTAACTAAGTCTTATAGGAGCATATGCTTAGTTCTCTGTTATTCCTAAAGAATTCTTCCTAGAATAGTTCAAACCATAAGAGTGCTTTACCACGCAGAAAGGTGCTAGCATAAATAACCCTCTTAGTCTTGTTATAGAAGTTAGTGGTATAAAAGGTCTAATAGGTGCGAACTTGGATTAGGAATCCTTTTAGTTATCTGCTTTTGCTGTTGTAGGTTCCTGGGGAGTTGAGCTTGAGCTTGTCTTGCCCTTTAACTGGGGTTGAGATGATGTTAGCAGCAGCTTGAAGAGTCTTAACTTCTTGACCTAGTTTGATAGCCTTGTCGTTCTTTGCCTTGAGCTTGGCAAGGGTATTGTTGATAATGTCTTGTATCTGGCCAAGGTTACGGTTGTTAGTATTCTTTAGCTGTTCTATTTAGGCTGTGTTATTGTTAATGATGTCTACTAGTTATTTGTTATGTCTAGCATTCCTTTTGACTGTTTTATATATAGCTAAGTACTGGTCTATAGTGAGGATGGCTTCTCTATCTTTATCAAACTTGACTTCTAGTATTATAGGTTTATTAAGGTCTATAGCTTAAGAAAGCTCTTAGTCTAATAACCTAGGAGTCTTAGAGACACTTAAAGATAATAGGGTCTTAGGAGAAGACATCATAGGTACTATTAATTAGTATCATAGGGTTAACTTACTAATAGAAGTAATTAAAGTATTATAGCTAGATTCCTAAGAGTAAGTTTTCTACTAAAGTATAGCTAAGGCTATGATAATAATTAATAGTATTATACTTGCTAACATTCTTACTGATATATTAGTTACTTAGTGATTAGTTAGATAGTTAATAAGCAGGTAGTAGCTTATATAGCTTAAGACATAGTTTATAAAGATAAGTAGGTATAAGAAGTCTAAAAGTTATCTAAAGATATTTCATAAGTTAATTACTAAAGAGCTATAGAAGTCTGTCCTAAGTGTGTCCAGTCTATCCTATATATAAGTCCTATTAATAGTAGTTTACTTAGATATATTAGTTATCTAATATATCTACTATACCTATAGATTACTTAGATATCCTATATATCTAATATATCCTTATCTTATCTTTATATAACCTATACTATAGTTCTTCTGTGTCTGAGGGAGTCATCTGTCTAACTATCCTCTTATCTATACAAAGGCTATACCATCCACGCTTCCCGCTTAGCTAGTAGGGCTATATCACCTATAACTTGTTAGGTTATAACACCTAGCTAAAATTAAGGACCTTAAATAGTAGGTTAAGTAGTAAATAGATAACCTTAACTATAGGCTATAATTTTAACTACTAGATCTTACTAATACTAAACTCTTTATATTTATTAATAGCTCTTTTATAAACAATACTAATTTAATATTATAACTTAGCTTTATTATTATACTTGCTAATAAGTGTAGTAATAATAAAGAGTACCTATCTACTAGTAGAGATATTACTTTTAAGCTTATAGGTAATATTATCTATTTTAGCTCTATAAAGTATAAAAGAGTTACTTATAGTATACTTACCTCTAAGATATATATAATAGTTACTAAAGCTAATGTAGCCTACGTAATTAGAACTATACTAGTAATAGTCTCTAACTGCCTTAAGGTTCCTTAGATCCTTATAACTATATATACTAATTTATACTTACTATATAAGTATTTAGTAAAGCTTAGTACTATAAAGAAAAAGTAACTTATAATTAATATTATAGCTCTTTATAGCTCTTTAGTAGTTATATAAATGCTGTGAGATTTATAAGGTATAATAGATCTATAGTATAAATAACTTAGCTAATAGCTTTATAAAGTTATTACTAAATAAGGCACTAGAGAAGCTTATTAGTACTAAGTAAATAAAGATATAAATAAATAGATAGGTTTTATATAGTTATAGAATATATAGATATTATATTAGTAGTAAGAAGTTAAATACTTTGTAATTTAAGCTTTTATTATATTTTTAAGCTTTTTAGACTATGGGCTAGCTAGCTACTATTTAGCTAAAATAGAGAGTTACTAGTGTTGTGATACCAGCCCATCGTCAGGATCTATTGGAGTTACCTGCTACCTCCAATCCCACCGGTCACGTAAGACTGGTCTGAGCTCGTCCGCGGGCCCACCCGCGGGAGCTACTTTTACCACTAGCTTAACCTAGTAGCCCTCTTAATAGTTATACTTCTTTATATATAATTAATCCTTTTTAAGACCTCTTATTTATTATTAGAAATCTAATACCTTACTTACTAATAATAAAAAAACTAATATTATTAAGAGAACTATTTTTATTATTTAATTAGTACCTATTATTATTACTCTTATTAGCCTTATTAAGCTTATTACTTTTATAATTAATAAGAAACTAGATAAAGGTCCATAGTACCTCTATAAAGTACTAAAACTTAAAGTATTTAAATAATTACTTATAGTTATTATTACTATATTTTACTAATTAATAGCTAGACTTACTATAAATAAAGTACTTCTTATTTATCAAGTTACTTTTATTATAGAATAGGTATATATATAGATTATTATATAGCTACTACTACAAGTAATAGTGATTATAACTCTTATACTTTTAATTAACTCAGTATAAATTCTAGTTCTATAAAAGACTTTTAAAAGTAAACTAGGCCTTAGATTTATAAATAGCTATTATATTACCTATTATATTATATAACTATATATAAAAAGTGTTATAGCTTACTAATAAGTTAATAAGAGTTAAGATATACTTAGTAATACCCTAGTGATATATTATAAGAGTATTATAATACTTCTTATTACTAGAGAGCTCCTATTACTTTATTACCTTTATAAGTAATATAACTTTATTAAGAAGTAAGTTAAGAATCTCTAGCTTACTCTTATTATAATTTTTATTAATAACTAATATAAAATTTAGTTAATAAAGCTCTATAATATAGATATAATAGACCTCTTTACCTTTAAAGTATACCTCAAGTTCTATAATTAATATATTAAAATTACTCTTAAACTTATAAAGAGTAAAGTTATAAAACTTCTATAGTTTAGTTATAAGTATAATCTTAATAGTAATAAAATACTAATTACCATAGATAACATATATAATAAGCGAGCTAGATAGATAAGCAAGCTAGACACTAAACCAATATTATATTACAGAAATAACTACTAAGCAACAACAAAAAGACCAAATTAATTCAAACTACTTAAAATCCTCTTCTCTAGATATTTCTTCATCAAAATCACATGTTTATATATTGTGTCTAGTATTTCTATAGATACTATACCTCCTTTGACCTATTTCTATCCTTAGCTTATAACTAATACTCTAATGTATTTCCTTCTATACCTAAGCTATTACCTCTCTCTATAACTTAATATCCTATACCTTAGCTACAGTAAGACTTCCTCTCTACTAGAGATAAGTTCTCTTAGCCCTTTTATATTAGTTAAGTATAGCATTCTCATCTTAAAGAGCTTTAATCTTAGCTTTTAATATTATATTCCTATAGGTAAATCCTAGTACTTCTTTTAGAATATGCTTAGTAGTTATATATCTATATATTAAAGAGCTATTTAGATAATTAAGGAACTAATTCTTAAGTAGGGTTCCCTAATAACTTAACTTTCTAGTAGTATATAGTATCTAAGAAGTCTAAGCTACTAGTATTGTTAGAAGGGAACCTAGAGGTAAAGGAGTGTGTAACTTAATATCTAGCTCGGATAGTATACTTTCTATACTTAGAGAGATAAGTTCTGCCCCTTTAAAACCCCCTTAGATGTTTCTTTCTGTGAGAGCTTGTTAGAAGGTATTATAAAATGCTAGAAAGAAGTTATCCTTTATAATATGAGTATTACCCTATTATATCTTATCCTTAATTTCTCAATTATATATAATGTTTAAAGGCTTAAAATAACCTATATCCAAGAGCTGAAGTAGATAAGAAGAATAAGGTAGTATATAGAGTGTAATAATATTGTTTAACTTATAGAAAAGCTTGAAGACTGTAGAGTAGTGACTTTTGTATCTATTAATAATAAGGAGGTAATATTTCCCCTTTATATATAAATTTAAATACTAATCAAAGTACTCGACCTAATCTAGGCCTCTTTCATTTATTATCTATCCATTTTTAGACATTGCAATAACCTAGTTAAGTAGGAGACTAGATTTAGTATACTAGGTAGAGAGGAGATTTTTACCTGTAATAATGATATATAGTAGAATACTATAGCTAGATAAACTAATAGCCCAAATAACTATAACTTATTCTTAATTACTAGGCTATATTATTTTTGTATTTAAATATCTTTTAGAGCTTATAATAACTATTCTACATACAATCTAGCCTATTATAAAGCTGGTCTTATTAAAGTTATAGATATCTAACTCTATAATACTATGTTTTATAATTATATTTACTATAAGATAAAACTATGCGTTTATTATATTAGGGTCTTTATATTTAGCTCTCTTATAGTTATATCGTTAAAGAAAAACGCGTTCTAAGCTATAGTTATTATTTAATAAATTTCAAGGCCTAGTACTTACTAACTAGTAGTATGTTATAGTTTGTAAGTAGCTAATTAGCTATTTCTTTAATACTAGTAAGCTAGAGGAAAAATAATTAGGTATCTAGGTTAAGAATATACTTAACTAGCTTCTCCTCTTTAAGCTATGTTAACTTCTATAAGTTTAGTATTGTATCACATTAAGATTATATACCCTTAAGTTTTATTACTAAAGTTAAATATAGGACTAAGTAGGTCTAAGCTACCTCTTAAATACTCTTTACATAGCCTTTTTTAAAAGCTTAAATAGCAAGATTAAATTAAGCCTCTTTGTTTTATATAGATATTATTATAGTAATTAGAAGATATATTAGAATAATATAAGTAGTAGGTTTATAGTTTAAGTCAGAGTACCCACTTTCCAATCACCCCCCCTTTCCAATCATCCAAAAATGCCTCATCTCCACCACCAACCACCATAACTCTTCCACTTCAAACTATCACCAGATTTTCCATTTTTATCTAAACCATCTCATTTTTTACACATGCCTTCTTTATGGCCCAATGGTCCAATATACCGAAGATGAAGTTATTCAGGCGCTGGAGGCTATAGGCAATGGCACCAGTATCCGCAGAGCCTCCCAGATATATGGGATCCCCTTCACCACCCTTCAGAACCGCATCAATGGCACCCAGACTAGAGCTGCTGCCTTTGCTGACTACCAGAGGCTCTCTATAAGTCAGGAGGCAAAGCTGGCTAGCTGGGTGCAAATCCAGGCTGATCTTGGGCTTGCACCAACCCATGAACAAGTGAGGGAGTTTGCTTAACGCATCCTTCATGCCATGGGCGATACCAAGCCGCTGGGAAAGAGATGGGTTAATGCCTTTATTAAGAGGAACCTATCTGTTAAGGTCCAGAGAAGTCGATCTATTGATTCTAGACGTGTTAATGGGGCATCTACTGAGATTATTAGGGACTGGTTCAGGTATCTCGCCATCCCAGAGATCATAGCTATTAAGCCAGCCAACCAATACAATATCGATGAGACTGGCATCCTTGAGGGCAAGGGATCCAACAGACTAGTGATTGGAAGGGCTGAGACTAAGTCTGTTTGTAAGAAATAGCCTGGCTTATGTGCTTAGGTATCTATCATAGAGTGTATCTCAGCTGAGGGCATCCCACTCTATCCCCTTGTTATATATAAGGGTAAGATAGTCTAGCAGCAGTGGTTTCCTCTAGATCTTAGCCCTTATGCTGGATGGGAGTTTACAGCAACTGAGAATAGCTGGACGACAGATGAGACTGTTGTAGAATGGCTAAAGAAGGTATTTATCCCCCAGACCAAGCCTCAAGGCTAGGATAAGGCCAGACTGCTCATCCTAGATAGCCATAGCAGCCATACTACAACAGAATTCATGTAGCAGTGTTATACTAATAACATCCATCTGTTATTCCTACCGCCACATACGTCACATGTCCTCCAGCCACTTGACTAGTCAGTCTTTAGCCCTATAAAGGCAGCCTATAGAAAGGAGCTTGGATGTCTTAGTCAATAGAACGACTCTACTGTTATAGGCAAAAGGAACTTTATAGGCTACTATAGAAAGGCTCAGCTAGCAGGTCTAACGGCCCAGAACATCAAGAGTAGCTGGAAGTGGACTGGACTATGGCCTGTGTCTATAGCCAAACCCCTTATGAGCTCTCTATTGCTCCCAGAGGCATCACGACCTTTAACAACGTCACAAGACCCTTCTACACCACTCAACAAGGCTCAGAAAGCAGAGGAATAGGCATCTGCTATATCTACAGTGGCATAGTCTATACCTAGGAAGGTAAAGGATCTCAACAGTCAGCTAGACTTATACAGCAAGCTGGAACAAAGTATCGCTACATAACAGCAACTATTCAGAAAGGTTAAAAAAGGCTTCTAAGAGCAAGCCTTCTAGTTAGCAACTGCCTAGCAAGAAATCCAGCTTCTCCAGGCCAAAGTTAACAACAGTACTAAAAGGAAGAGAAAGGCTGTTACTATCGATCCTAACACCAATTTCGCTACCATCAAAGATATACAGCAAGCTCAAATTAAGGCTGGCGAAGCTGGGATAGTACAGATGAATCCAGCGCCTCTGATTACTCTAGTGAGGCAGAAAGTTATATTATAGTTATGACTAAGCCTATATAGTTGTTAATTGAACTGGGTAGGTGGTCTAGCAATAGTATCATTTTTAGGTGATCGGAAAGGGGGGGCGATCGGAAAGTGGGTACTCTGACTTAGTATCTTGCTTGCTTATCTATCTAGCTTACTTATTATATATACTACTTATAATTATAATGAGCAAGCATACTAGATAAGCAAGCGTGCTACCTAACTATAACTATATTATAAATATAACCCCTAAGTAATAATAAAAAGATTAAATTAATTTAAACTACTTAGAATTCTCTTCTCTAGAAATTTTTTTATTAAAATTACATATTTATGTATTATGTCTAGTATTTCTATATATACTACACCTCCTTTAGCCTATTTGTGTCCTTAGCTTGTGACCACTACTCTAATATGTTTCATCTTATACCTTGGCTGTTACCTCTCTCCATAACTAAATATCCTATATATTAGCTATAGTAAGACTTCCTCCTTGCCTAAGATAAGTTTTCTCAGTCCTTTTATATTAGTTAAGTATAGTATTCTTTTCTTTAAGGTACTAGATTCTTACTTTTAATATTATAAGCTTATACATAATTTCTAGTAATCCTCTAAGAAACTACTTAATAGTTATATATATTAGTAAGCAAGGTATTAGGTTTCTAGTAATAAATAAGAGGTCTTAAAAAGAATCAATTATATATATAGAAGTATAACTATTAAGAGGGCTACTAGGTTAAGTAACAGTGAAAGGGGCTCCATGGGTGGGCCTGCGGACAAGCTTAGACCGGTCTTACATGACTAGTGGGATTGGAGTTAGCAGGTAACTCCAATAGATCCTAATAATAGGCTAGCATTGCAACACTAGTAACTCTCTATTTTAGCTAAATAGTAGCTAGCTAGCCTATAGTTTAAAAAGCTTAAAAACGCAATAAAAGCTTAAATTATAAAGTATTTAACTTTTTATTACTAATATAATATCTATATATCCTATATATAAAACCTATCTATTTATCTATATCTTTATCTACTTAGTACTAATAAGCTTCTCTAGTACCTTATTTAGTAATAACTTTATAAAGCTATTAGCTAGGTTATCTATACTATAGATCTATTATACCTTATAAATCTTATGGTATTTATATAACTACTAAAGAGCTATAATATTAATTATAAGTTACTTTTCCTTTATAGTACCAAGCTTTACTAAACACTTATATAGTAAGTATAAATTAGCATATATGGTTATAGGGATCTAAGGAACCTTAAGGCAGTTAGAGACCATTACTAGCATAGTCCTAATTACATAGGCTACATTAGCTCTAGTAACTATTATATATATCTTAGAGGTAAGTATGCTACAGGTAACTCTTTTATACTTTGTAGAGCTGAAATAGATAATGTTACCTATAAGGTTAAAAGTAATATCTTTACTAGTAGATAGATGCTCTTTATTATTACTAGACTTATTAGTAAGTGTAATAATAAAGCTAAGTTACAATATTAAATTACTGTTATTTATAAAAGAGCTATTAATGAATATAAAGAGTTAAGTACTAGTAAGATCTAGTGGTTGAAATTATAGCCTGTAGTTGAGGTTATCTATCTACTACTTGACCTGCTGGTTAAGGTCCTTTATTTTAGCTGGGCTAGGTAATTGGTGCTAGGTAGTGATTAAATAGTTAAAGCATGCCTCAGGTTGGTAAATAGAGGTGATGTATATACCTTAGGTATGCTACTTGATGTACTACTGCTTTGCATTAGGCATGCTAGGGTTAACTAATTATAGCTTCTTGCCTTGGTCCTTTTGATAAAAGGGTTATCTTACTATTGTTACTAAGGGTTAACACGCTGCTATTAAAAGTGATAGGCTTGTTAACTTTAAGAAATTGCTTTAGTTTAGCTATAAAAGCAGCTTCTTTTAGCACATAGTTTTTGTAGTTAGAGAACGATTTATCTATAAGACTAATAGTATTATCTATTTATATACCTATTATTACAAAATTATTATTTTTAAGCACTAAAATAAGTAGGTAAGGGTTAAAAGTAGATAAATCTATCTAAAGGCTCTTTTTATAGTAGTTATTATACATAGCCTACTAATAAGTACCTGCCTTAGGTATGCTATAAAGTAGCTATTTAACCTCTATAACTACATCTCTTGCATAGAGATAGTGAATTTTAAGGGGAAGTTAGGTGAGGATAGTGTGTGCTAACTTAGTTACTAACTAGGTATATGCTTGCGTTATATTACATAACTAAAGGATATAACCTTGTTACAGAAGCAATAGTGTAATAGAGAGTATTACTTATTAGGCTATTTATTAGATAGTTAGTAACTAGGTTAAAATCGCAGCTTTGCTATCATCTGTGTAACCTTAGATAACTAGTTGCGATTTTTTATAGGGTTGCTTGTTTTTACCCCTAACCTTACGTACTAACTATAACTTAAAAATCTATATACTGCTGTACTTTTTCTTATTATATTTAATAATAAAAAACACACCGCGGTCCATAAGTTCTTAGATTTTACTAGTATCTAACTGTTTAAATGGCTTGCTAGGCGTGGTTATTACACCCTTCTTGCGTAGCTCAATTACTAGTGCGTAGTTAGCATCCTCTTTTACAGTAAAAACGCAGTCAATTACATTACATAGCTTAATCACTAGCACGTAGTTAGTATCCTCTTTTATAGTAAAAATACAGTTAATTGTAGGGACTGTAGGTATAACTTCTATAGTAAAAATTTAAGCTAGATCCTTTCTTGGTTAGCCTAGGCCTCTTCTTGCTAGTAGCTGTTGCGCGGCGACCACGATAGAGTTACATTTGATTAGAGCATTTGTAGGTGCCTCCGCTGCTGTGGTTACTAGTAGTCTGGGTTGCGCGGGATCAATAGGGTCCTCTGCTCTAGAGGGGTTATACTACAGCTTGATAGCGGTGATAGGGAATTAACACAGTCCCTATAGAGTCTTAATAGTACTGCTAGTACGATTGTTAGTAGTTAATTAGTAGGGTCCTTTTTAGCCTTTATTCTAATAGTATACCCTAATAAGTAATTATAAAGAGAGGGCTATACTTGCTATAGTATTAGGTCTGTTATATGCTATAAGTGCCTTATTAACCTACCTTTTTATATAGATATTATAAATCTTCTCTATTACCTTTTATATAGCTTCTATATACTATAGGGTTAAGAGCAATAGAGCTAAGTTATTATTAATACAAGGGTATATACTAAAGACTAATAGCATAGGAATAAGGCTATCAGAGCCTGCGGTGTTATTAATCACTTTTATAGTAAGTTATAGGGTAACTTTAGGTTTAGCCTCTAACTCTGTATAGACTATCTTATATACTTGGTGTAGTATTATATAGTACTATTTAACCTTGCTAATACTATAATACGCCTTAATAGAAACCTCTTTTACCTTAATAGATAGTATATAGGCAGTGTGCTTGAATTTGGCTGCGTGAAAATTTAGCCCAGTATCTAAAATGATCTAGTCTAGAGGGCTAAGATATATATTAATCTAGCATATCTATAGTACTTCCTATGTGTACTCTGTAGTAACAGAGCGTAAAAATCGCACTACATTAAAGGAGGTTATACTATTAATAAGATAGAGTACTAGTTTATTACTATCTTAGTATATTACATTAATAAAGACCTTATAGTTAAAGTTATAGTTATTATAGAGGGTAAACTTAAACATTTCTAGAGCCTTTAAATTTAGCTAGTAGTTCTAGTAAAATTTATTAATGTCTTTAATATTTAAGATTGCTGTTGTATAGCTAGCTTGCTAGAGCACTTTATATAGCTGATGGACTGAGGGGTGACTGAATTAGTAATATGTTTACTATAGCTCTGCATTAGTAAGATAGTATTGTGATACGCTATACTCTAGCTGCTCTAAAAGCATTTATAGGTAGCTCTATTTGCATACCACTAGTACTATGGTTATACCCTTGATAAGTATATTAGTAAGGTTGTTAAATCACATACTATCAGAGCCTATGTCTTTTAGATATAAAAGAAATAAAGTGCTAGAGGTTATTACGTAGAAGGTGAGCTTGCTAATAGAGGTAGGTATAGCAACAGCTTTAAGTAAATTAAATAAATCGCTACTGCTGAATTTAATACTTACTTTACTAGTACGGCTTATATCTAGCAGCAACTCTGCTCTAAGGTACTTATAGAGAGCTATATACTATTAGTAGCCCGCAGTTAACACTTAGGCTACCCCAGTATCTAGCATGATACCCTAAAAAGTTATAGCAAAGTATCAATCATCAAGCATAAAGACTTCATCCAACCCTCATTCTTAGCTAGGGTCTTATATAAAAAGGTCTTCTTTTATTAAAACATATGAAGTAGCCTAGTTATATAGTTATATATAGACCTTCTAGCTATTAATGCTCTCTTTACTAAAAAACGCTGTAGATATGAAGAAAGTTATATCCTTAAAGAGCTCTTTACTATTGTCTAGCATATACTTATTATTGGTTATATTACTAAGAGAGTTAGGCTCTTTACCCTTATAGTTAAGGAGGTATTGTTTAAATCTTTTAGCAAAGTAGCTCCTTTAGAGCTGCTTGTGAGAGGTATCTCTTTCCTTCTTTGAGTATGTTATTAACTAACATCCTTCCTTATTATAAATGAAGCACTTTTTTGCTTGAAATATACTACTTTATAGGCAGTCATTTTAGAGCCTTAGACTATACCCTTGTTGCAGCAGGTAACTGCTATATTAGCTGTTATAGTAGTAGTTAGTAAAGTACTGCTGGTCTAGCTTAGGCAGTCCTTTTATGAGGTACTATGCCATTTGCTTATGTATTACTACTGCCTTACTTATGCTATTTCTTAACTGTATATAAAGTATGTTATAAGTTATAGGTTGATTAAGTAGGGCGGCTACGTACTTAGGTATGCCTTGGTAATAAGTAAGTAGACTATTACAATAGTTACTATCAGTAGGTATGCCTTACTATATTATAGCCCTAACTAGCTTTATGACTTTCTTAATAAGCAAGTCTAGTACTTTAACTCTTGTTTTACTAGGTAATTTATAACTCACTTGCTTGTAGCTAAGCCTTTATAACTCTATATTATATATATAGTAGACTTTGTTCCCTTTAAACTATAATTTAATACTTACTATAAGTATATTAAAACTAATTAAATAGTTATAGAGGTTGCTAGTGTAATACTACTATACATTACCTATAAGTATAAATAAGATAGTAGACCTATAGTAGTTACTAGAGATACCAACCCTTGCATAGAGGTTATAAAAAATTAGAAGCTTTAAGTTAAGGGTCTTATAGTAACTGCTGCTGTATTTTAATGTTAAATTATCTAAATATAACTTGATGAGGTTGGTTAATTGATAAGCGGTTGGCCTGTTGGTTGGGGGAGTAGTTATACGTAGTAACTGCCTCTTAACTGTTGTAGTAGTTATAGGTGAACTTGGCATAAGAGAGGCTTTGTTAGTTTACCTTTTAAATGGGGGAGGTTTAAACAATAGGTTACTATATAAGGTGCGTTGTTAATAATCTAACTCATTGCGTAACTTCTGTGAAAAATCTGTACTTTTGTAGCTGTTATATACCTTATTAATTAATAGTAGGGAGTGGCCTGCGGTATCTATTTAATATTTCTTATAAAGTCTGGGTTATTACGGTAGTTATAAAAGACCTTATACTTAGCCTCTATTTTACTTATCATCTTATTATCCTACCTTAGGAAATGCTTGTTATTAACTAGCTTCTTTAACCTTATGCTAATAGTACTTTTGATAGGTTTTTTTATTACCTATATACCATAGCTAATAATAAAGTTACAGAAGGTAGTTATAACTACTCTTGAAGCAGTGTTAAAATCTATATTAGACTAATCCTTAAATTAATTATAGACTTATTACTATAAATCTCTGCTATAGTAGCCTTGCTTTTTATAGGTAATTAAGTAATATAGGATAATTATATCTAATAACTTAATATAGTTAGAGGGTAGGCTGCTCTCTAAGATTTAATCTAAGTACTTAATACCCTAAATTAATAGGTTAATATACTTGTGGTATCTATTAGGTATGGATTTATGATATCTATGTGCTATGCTAACTGTGTGCTTGCTTGTGGTCTCTTTAGCGGCCTTAGAGGCACGCTCTGCAGTAGTTGCTTCTTCTTGTATTATTATACTTACTCTCTATTAGCCTGATAACCTCTTAAACACAGGCATTTCTTCTAGCAGGCTAGAAAGTATATATATATATATTAGAGGGATTACTACTAGTAGTATAGGTAACTGCTTAGTTAATAGGGTCTTGCTTACTTTCTTTGCTAAGGGCTTAGTAGCAGTATTACCTGTTGATATAGGCCTTCCTCCTTTGTGCTAAACTTGTTGCTTATTAAAAAGAGCCTTTTGCGTGGTCTTATGACTCTTGTTACTTGTTAAAAAGAGCCTTCCTTATATAGTACTTGCTGCTTATTAAAAAGAGCCTTCTTTGCGCGGGCTTTCTTAGCATTAGTTACTTAAGAGCAATTAGAGGTATATTTTAAGTAAGCAAAGAGTATAAAAAGGAGGTTAGACAGAGAAAAGAAGTAAAAAAATTATAGAAGTTAGAGGAGGGGAAGAGGGTCTATTATACTCTGTAGGTCTATTAGACTATTAGGTTATTTAACAGCCTAGTAAAGTTACTTTTTAAGTAACTATAATAATAGTTATAAGTCTGAAGTTAAAGTAATAAAAAGGTAAAGTTAATAATATTATATTAAGTTAGTTAATAGTAGGTTATGAATAGTTATTTTAGTATATAAAGTATAGGACTTTATAGTCTTATAGTCTAATAATTTTTAGTAAAAATTATTATTTTATAGGTTACAGCTTCTTATAATGTGATAAAGTTAACTTATATAAAATAAGCTTACGCACTTATAGTGCCCTTTATAAGAGTGCTATAAGTCTGCTGTAATAGTATTCTAAGCTAGTTATCCATATAAGAGAAAGCATAGAACTATCCTACTGTTACTATAGGGCTTAGAGTAGTCCTATCTCTTCTTAAAAAACCTTACTAATCTATAGTATCTTTTAGTAAGTAGTTACTATATTTAACTACTAATTAGTATTAGTAAGCAAGGTATTAGGTTTCTGGTGATAAATAAGAGGTCTTAAAAAGGATTAATTATGTATGTAAAAGTATAACTATTAAGATGGCTGCTAGGTTAAGTAGTGGTAAAAGGGGCTCCTGCGGGTGGGCCCGCGGACGAGCTTGGATCGGTCTCACGTGACTGGTGGGATCGGAGTTAGCGGGTAACTCCGATGGATCCTGACGATGGGCTAGCATCGCAACAATATAGCTATATATTAGAGAGCTATTTAGATAATTAAGAAACTAATCCTTAAGTAGAGTTTCTTAAGAACTTAACTCTGTTACATTCTTTAATATCTAGGAAGTCTAAGGTAGTAGTGTTATTAGAAGGGAACCTAGAGGTAAAGGAGTATATAACTTAATATCTAGCTTAGATATTATAGTTTTTATACTTAGAGAGACAAGTCCTACCCCTCTAAAACCCCCTTAGATATTTCTTTCAATAAGAGCTCACTTAAAGGTATTGTAAAATACTAGAAAGAAATTGTCCTTTATAATATAGTGTTACAATACCAGCCCAACGTCAGGATCTATCGGAGTTACCTGCTAAACTCCGATCCCACCGGTCACGTGAGACCGGTCCAAGCTCGTCCGCGGGCCCACCCGCAGCAGCCACTCTCACCACTAGCTTAACCTAGCAGCCGCCTTCCTCGGCATTTGCTAGGAAGGCTATATGCGGCAAGATCGCATCATGGAGACTTCGCAGCATACCACGAGAGGTTTGCTCATCAGGATGCACTGCTCGACTGCAGTTGTGGAAGACGCAAAACCCCAGTACACTTCTACTTCTGCAAGCGTGGCCGTAAGGCTACTCCGCGGCATCTCCGCCGACATATGGCGAAGGCAAGCATAGATTTTCTGCTAGGTACTTCGCAGGGAGCCTCTCTTCTGTGCGAATGGATGGAGGCAACCAATTTCTTTTCCGAAATCTGCCCGATTCATTGATCAGGAACGTTAGGTGAAGACGGTAGCCTGTAGAATAGTATAGATTAGCATAGACCATGTCGGCATTGCCCGGCACGTCCCTTTTACTCTGGACGTTAAATACATCATCATCATCATCATAACCTAGCAGCCCTCTTAATAGTTATACTTCTTTATATATAATTAACCCTTTTTAAGACCCCTTATTTATCACCTACTAGTTATTACTAGACCTCTTTTGCCTTACTTACTAATACTGATTAGTAGTTAAACTACTATTATAAATACTATAGATTAGTAAGGCTAGTTAAGAAGAGGTAGAACTACTCTAAACCCTATAGTAGCAGTAGGACAGTTCTATGCTTTCTCCTATACAGATAACTAGCTTGGAATACTATTATAGCAGACTTATAGCACCCCTAAAAAGGGCACCATAAGTTCACAAGCTTAATTTATACAAGTCAACTTCGTCGCATCATAAGAAGCCATAACCTATAAGATACTGATTTTTTACTAAAAAAATTATTAGATTACAAGACCGCAAAGTCCTATACTTTGCATACCAAACAACTATTAATAACTTACTATTAACTACCTTGATACAACCTTATTAACTTTACCTTTTTATCACTTTGACTTCAAACTTACAACTATTATCACAGTTGCTTAAAAAGTAACTCTACCAAGCTATTAAACAACTTAACAGTCCAACAAGCCCACAGGAGTATAATAAACCTCCCTTCCCCTGCTCTAACTTCTATGATTTTTTTTACTCCTTCTCTCTTTCTAACTCTCCTTTTTATACCCTTTTTCTTGCTTAAAGTACACCTCTAATTACCCTTAAGCGACTAACGCTAAGGAAGCCCGCACAAAGAAGGCTCTTTTCAACAAGTAGCAAGTACCGCGCAAGGAAGGCTCTTTTTGACAAGCAACAAGAGTCACAACAAGACCGCGCAAAAGGCTCTTTTCAACAAGCAGCAAGTTCAGCGCAAAGGAGAAAGGCCCATATCAACAGGTAATACTGCTACTAAGTCATTAGCAAAGAAAGTAAGCAAGACTCTATTAACTAAGCAGTTACCTATACCACTAGCAGTAATCCCTCTAATATATATATACGCCTTCTAGTCCGCCAGAAGAAACGCCTGTATTTGAGAGGTTATCAGGCTAACAGAGGGTAACTACAATGACATAAGAAGAAGCAACTGCCGCGGAGCGTGCCTCTAAGGCTGCTGAAGAGCGCGCGAGCGAGCGCGCAAGCAAGCGCACAACCAGCGCAGTACACAGGTATTACAAACCCATACCTAAGAGATACCACAAGTTTATTAACCTATTAATTTAAGGTATTAAGTACTTAGATAAAATCTTAGAGAATAGCCTGCTCTCTAACTATATTAAATTACTAGATATAATTATTCTATACTACTTAACTAAGTATAAAGAGTAAGGCTACTATAGTAAAGACTTATAGTAATAAGTCTATAATAAATTTAAAGATTAGTCTAATATAGATTTCAATACTACTTCAAGAGTAGTTATAACTACCTTCTATAACTTTATTATTAGCTATAGTATATAGGTTATAAAAGAGCCTATTAAAAGTACTATTAGCATAAGGTTAAAGAAGCTAGTTAATAACAAGTACTTCTTAAGGTAAGATAATAAGATAATATATATGTTGCGATGCTAGCCCATCATCAGGATCTATCAGAGTTACCCGCTAACTCCAATCCCACCGGTCACGTGAGACCGGTCCGAGCTCGTCCACAGGCCCACCCGCGGCAGCCACTTTCACCGCCAGCTCAACCTAGCAGCCCTCTTGATAGTTACACTTCTTCACGCATAATTAACCCTTGTTGAGACCCCTTATTTATCGCCCGCTAGTTATCACAAGACCCCTTTTACCTTGCTTACCAACACTAATCAGTAGTTAAACCACTATTGCAAATACCGCAGATCAGCAAGGCTAGTCAAGAAGAGGCAGAACTACTCTAAACCCTATAGTAGCAGTAAGACAGTTCTATGCTTTCTCCCATACAGATAACCAGCTTAGAATACCATTACAGCAGACTTACAGCACCCCCCAAAAGGGCACCATAAGTACACAAGCTTGATTTACACAAGTCGACTTCATCGCGTTACAAGAAGCCGCAACCCACAAGATACCAATTTTTCACTAAAAAAAAAAAATCATTAGATTGCAAGACTGCAAAGTCCCATACTTTACACGCCAAACAACCATCAATAACCCACTATCAACTACCTCAATACAACCTCATCAACTTCACCTTTTCATCACTTTAACTTCAGACTCGCAACTATCGTTGTAGTTACCTAAAAAGCAACTCCACCAGGCTATTAAACAACCCAACAGTCCAACAGGCCTATAGGAGTATAATAGACCCCCCTTCCCCTCCTCCAACTTCTATGATTTTTTTTACTCCTTCTCTCTTTCTAACTCTCCTTTTTATACTCTTTTTCTTGCTCAAAATACACCTCCAATTACCCTCAAGCGACCAACGCTAAGGAAGCCCGCACAAAGAAGGCTCTTTTCAACAAGTAGCAAGTGCCGCGCAAGGAAGGCTCTTTTCAACAAGTAGCAAGTTTAGCACAAAGGAGGAAGGCCCACATCAACAAGCAATACCGCCACCAAGTCATCAGCAAAGAAAGCAAGCAAGACCCCATCAACCAAGCAGTTACCTATACCACCAGCAGTAATCCCTCTAACGTACATATACGCCTTCTGGTCTGCTAGAAGAAATACCTATGTTCAAGAGGTCATCAGGCCAACAGAGGGTAACTACAATAATGCAAGAAGAAGCAACCACTACAGAGCGCGCCTCCAAGGCCGCTGAAGAGCACACAAGCAAGCACACAAGCAAGCGCGCAACCAGCGCAGCGCACAGGTATTACAAACCCATACCCAAGGGATACCACAAGTTCATTAACCTATTAATTTAGAGCATTAAGTACTTAGATAAAATCTCAGAGAGTAGCCTACCCTCTAACTACATCAAATCACTAGATATAATTATCTTATACCACTTAACTAAGTACAAAGAGCAAAGCTACTATAGTAGAGACTTATAATAACAAGTCTACAATAAATTCAAAGATTGGTCTAACGCAGATTTCAACACTACTTCAAGAGCAGTTACAACCACCTTCCACAACCTCATCATCAGCCGCGGTATATAGGTTACAAAAGAGCCCATCAAAAGCACTATTAGCACAAGGTTAAAGAAGCTAGTTAACAACAAGCACTTCCCAAGGTAAGATAATAAGATAATACACAAAATAGAGGCTAAGTACAAGGTCTTTTGCAACTACCTTAACAACCCAAACTTCATATAAAATATCAAACAAATCCCACAAGCCACTCTCTTACCATCAATTAACAAGGTACAGAACAGCCACAAAAGTACAGACTTTTCACATAAGTCACACAATGAGTTAGATTATCAACAAAAAACCTCATACAGCAACCCCTCATTCAAACCTCCCCCATTTAAAAGGCAAACCAATAAAACCTCCCTCATGCCAAGTTCGCCCATAACTGCCACCATAGTCAAGAGGCAGTTACCAAGCACAACTGCTCCCCCGACTAACAGGCTAACCGCTCATCAATTAACCAACCTCATCAAGCTATATTCAGACAATTCAATATTAAAATACAGCAGCAGCAACTATAAGACCCTTAACTTAAAGCTTCTAATTTTTTATAACCTCTACACAAGGGTTAGTATCTCTAGCAACCACTACAGGTCCACTATCTTATTTATACTTATAGGCAGTGTGCAAGAGTATTATACTAACAACCTCTATAACCATGCTATCAGTTTTAACACACTTATAGTAAATATTAAATCACAGTTCAAAGGGAATAAAGTCTACCGCACACGCAACATAGAGTTATAAAGGCTTGGTTATAAGTAAGTTACCTATAAATCACCTAGTAAAACAAGAGTTAAAGTACTAGACTTACTTATTAAGAAAGTCACAAAGCTAGTTAGGGCCACAACGCAGCAAGGTATACCTACTAATAGTAACTATTATAACACTCTACTGACTTATTACTAGGGTATACCTAAGTACGCGGCTGCCCTGCTCAATCCACCCACAACTTATAACATACTTTGTACATAGTTAAGAAACGGCGTGAGCAACGCAGCAGCCATACGCGAGCAAAAGGCGTAGTACCTTATAAAAGGACCGCCCAAGCCAAACCAGCAGCACTTCACCAACCGCTACTACAACAGCTGACGTAGCAGTTACCCGCCGCAACGAGGGTACAGTCCAAGGCCCCAAAGCAACCGCCCACAAAGCAGTGCATTTCAAGCAAAAAAGTGCTTTATTTATAACAAAGAAGGATGTTAGTTAACAACGCACTCAAAAGAGAAAAGAGACACCTCTCACAAGTGGCTCTAAAGGAGCTACTTCACCAAAAGATTCAAACAATACCTTCTCAACTACAAGGGCAAAGAGCCTAACTCTCTCAGCAATACAACCAATAACAAGTACATGCCAGACAATAGCAAAGAGCTCTTCAAGGATGCAACTTTCTTTACATCTATAGCATTTTTCAGCAAAGAAAGCATCAACAGCCAGAAGGTCCACATGCAACTGCGCAACCAAGCCACTTTACACGCTTTAACAAAAGAAGACTCTTTCACACAAGACCCCAGCCAAGAGCAAGGGTTAAGCAAAGTCTTCATACTTAACAACCAATACTCCACCACAACCTTTCAAAGCATCATGCCAGATACCAGGGCAGCCCAAGTATCAACCACAGGCTACTAACAATATACAGCCCTTTACAAGCACCTCAGCACAGAATTACCACTAGATACAAGCCACGCTAGCAAAGCAAGTATCAAATTCAGCAGTAACAATTCATTTAACTCTCTTAGAGCTATTACTATACCTACCCCTATCAGCAAACTCACTTTCTACATAATAACCTCTAGCACCCGGTTTCTTTTATACCTCAAAGATATAGACTCCAATAGCATACAATTTAACAACCTTACTAATATACTTATTAAGGGCACAACCATAGTACCAGTAGTACATAAATAGGGCCACCTATAGATGCTTTTAGAGCAGCTAGAGCGTAGCATAGCGCAACACCATCTCACTGATACAGAGCTACAGCAAATACATCGCTAATTCAGTCACCCCTTAGTCTATTAACTACACAAAGTACTCTAGCAAGCTAGCCACACAACAGCAATCTCAAATATCAAAGAGATCAACAAATTTTACTAGCATTACTAGCTAAATTCAAAGGCTCCTAGAAGGTTTAAGTTCACCCTCTATAACAACCATAACTTCAACCACAAGGTCTTTATTAATATAATATACTTAGATAGCAACAAACTAATACTCCAGGTCGTCAATAGCACAACCTCCTTTAACGCAGCGCGATTTTTACACTCTGTCACCGCGGAGCACACATAGGAAGCACTACATATATGCTAGATTAATATATATCTCAGCCCTCCAGACTAGATCATTACAGACGCTGGGCTGAATTTTCACGCGGCCAAATTTAAGCGCGCCGCCCGCACACTATCCATCAAAGTAAAAGAGGTCCCTATTAAGGCCTATCACAGCATTAGCAAGGTTAAACAGTACTACGTAATACTACGCCAAGCGTATAAGATAGTCCACGCGGAGTCAGAGGCTGAACCCAAAGTCACCCTATAACTTGCTATGAAAGCAATTAACAACACCGCGGGCCCCAACAGCCTCATCCCCACGCTATTAGTCTTTAGTACATACCCTCACATTAACAATAACTCAGCCCTATCACCCTTAACCCTACAGCACGCAGAAGCCATACAAAAGGCAATAGAGGAGATTCATAACATCTACGCAAAAAGGCAGGTCAACAAGGCGCTTGCAATGCACAACAGACCTAATACTATAACAAGCGTAGCCCTCCCTCTATAATCACTTATTAGGGTATACTACTAAGGTAAAGGTTAGAGAGAACCCTACCAATTAACTGCTAACAACAGCACTAGTAGTACTATTAAGACCCCGCGGGGACTACGCCAATTCCCTATTACTGCTATTAAGCTATAGTACAACCTATCCAAGGCAGAGGACCCCATTAACCACGCACAACCCAAACCGCTAGCAACCACTACAGCTAAGGCACCTGCAAATACTTTAATCAAACGCAACTCTATCATGGTCGCCGCGCAGCCGCCACCAGCAAGAAGAGGCCTAGGCTAACTAAGGAAGAATCCAGCTTGAATTTTCACCACAGAAGTCATACCCACAGTCCCCGCAATTAACTACGTTTTTACTACAAAAGAGGATACTAACTATGTACTAGTAATTAAGCTATATAAGAAGGGTGTAATAACCACGCCCAGTAAGCCATTTAAACAGTTAGATACCAGCAAAATCTAAGGACTTATGGATTGCGGCGTGTTTTTCATTATCAAATACAACAAGCAAAAGCACAGCAGGATACGGATTTTTAAGTCACAATTAGTACGTAAGGTCAAGGGCAAAAACAAGCAGCCCTATAAGAAATCGCAACTAGTTATCCAAGGTTACGCAGATAACAGCAAAGGCGCGATTTTAACCCAGTCACCAACTATCTAACAAATAGCCCAGCGAGTAATACTCTCTATTACACCATCACTTTTGCAACAGGGTTACGTCCTCTAGTTACGCAATATAACACAAGCGTATACCCAGTCAGCAACCAAATTAGCACACACTATCCTCACCTAACTTCCCCTCAAAATTCGCCATCTCTATGCAACAGATACAATTATAGAGGTCAAACAGCCACTCTACAGCATACCAGAGGCAGGCACTCATTAGTAGGCTACGTACAACAACTACCACAGAAAGAGCCTCTAGATAGATTCATCTACTTTCAACCCTTACCTGCTTATTTCAGCACCCAAAAACAACAACTTCACAATAATAGGTATACAAACAGACAATACCATCAGCCTTACAGATAAATCATTCTCCAACCGCAAAAACCGCGTGCTGAAAGAAGCCGCTTTTATAGCCAAACCCAAGCAACTTCTCAAAGTCAACAAGCCCATCACTTTCAACAGCAGTGTATTAACCCTCAGCAACAATAGCAAGATAACCCTTCACCAAAAGGACCAAGGCAAGAAGCTACAATTAATTAACCCCAGCTCACCCAACGCAAAGCAGCAGTACATCAAGCAGCACACCCAAGGTACATACATCACCTCTATTTACCAACCAAAAGCAGCCTTTAACTATTCAATCGCTACCTAGCACCAGTGACCTAGCCCAGCCAAAATCAAGGACCTCAACCAGCAGGTCAAGTAGCAGATAGATAACCTCAACCGCAGGCTGCAATTTCAACCGCTAGATCTTACCAGCACCAAACTCTTTATATTCATTAACAGCTCTTTTGCAAACAACAGTAATTTAATATCACAACTCAGCTTTATCATTATACTTACCAATAAGTCTAGCAACAACAAAGAGCACCCATCCACCAGCAGAGATACCGCTTTTAACCTTACAGGCAATATTATCTATTTCAGCTCTACAAAGTGCAAAAGAGTCACCTGCAGTATACTCACCTCCAAGATATACGCAATAGTCACCAGAGCTAACGTAGCCCACGCAATCAGAACCACGCTAGCAATAGTCTCTGACCGCCTCAAGGTTCCTCAGATCCCCACAACCATATACACCAATTCATACTCACTATATAAGTATTTAATAAAACTCAGCACCATAAAGGAAAAGCAACTCATAATAGATATCATAGCTCTTTAACAGTTATACAAACGCTACAAGATTCACAAGGTACAATAGATCCACAGCACAGATAACCCATCCAACAGCTTCACAAAGTCGTCACCAAATAAGGTACTGGAGGAGCTTATCAGCACTAGGCAGATAAAGATACAGATAAATAGATAGGTTTCACATACATAACGTATGGATATTACATCAGCAGCTAGAAGTTAAATACTTTGTAATTTAGATTTTTATTACATTTTTAAGCTTTTTAGACCAAGGGCTAGCTGGCGACTATTTAGCCACAATAAAGAGTTGCCAGTGTTGCAATACCAGCCCATCGTCAGGATCCATCAGAGTTACCCGCTAACTCCAATCCCACCAGTCACGTAAGACCGGTCCAAGCTCGTCCGCGGGCCCACCCGCGGCAGCCACTTTCACCACCAGCTCAACCTAGCAGCCCTCTTGATAGTTCCACTTCTTCACACATAATTAACCCTTTTTAAAACCCCTTATTCGTCGCCTGCTGGTTATCACCAGACCCCTTTCACCTTGCTTACTAATAATATAAAATAGAGGCTAAGTATAAGGTCTTTTGTAACAACCTTAATAACTTAGACTTTATATAAAATATCAAACAAATCCTATAAGCCACTCTCTTACTATCAATTAACAAGGTACACAACAGCTATAAAAGTACAGACTTTTTACATAAGTCATGCAATAAGTTAGATTATTAACAACGTACCTTATATAGCAACCCCTTATTCAAACCTCCCCCATTTAAAAGGTAAACCAATAAAACCTCTCTCATACCAAGTTCACCTATAACTACTACCATAGTTAAGAGGCAGTCACCAAGCACAACTACTCCCCTAACTAATAGGCTAACTACTTGTTAATTAACCAACCTTATTAAGCTATATTTAAACAATTTAATATTAAAATATAGTAGTAGTAACTATAAGACCTTTAACTCAAAGCTTCTAATTTTTCATAACCTCTATATAAGGGTTAGTATCTCTAGTAACTACTATAGGTCTACTATCTTATTTATACTTATAGGCAGTATATAAGAGTATTATACTAACAACCTCTATAACTATGCTATAAGTTTTAATATACTTATAGTAAATATTAAATCATAGTTTAAAGGGGATAAAGTCTACTGCATATGTAATATAGAGTTATAAAGGCTTAGTTATAAGTAAGTTACCTGTAAATTACCTAGTAAAACAAGAGTTAAAATACTAGAATTACTTATTAAGAAAGTTATAAAGCTAGTCAGAGCTATAACGCAGTAAGGCATGCCTACTAACAGTAACTATTGCAATACTCTACTCACTTATTACTAGGGCATACCCAAGTGCGTAGCTACCCTACTTAATCCGCCTACAACTTATAACATACTTTGTATATAGTTAAGAAACAGCGTAAGCAATATAGTAGCTATACACAAGTAAAAGGCGCAGTACCTTATAGAAGGACCACCTAAGCCAGACTAGCAACACTTTACTAACCACCACTACAATAGCTAACATAGTAGTTACCCGCTATAACAAGGGTACGGTCTAAGGCCCTAAAGTAACCGCTCGCAAAGCAGTGCATTTCAAGCAAAAAAGTGCTTTATTTATAACAAAGAAGGATATTAGTTAACAACATACTCAAAAGAGAAAATAGACGCCTCTCACAAGCAGCTCTAAAGGAGCTACTTTACTAAAAGATTTAAATAATACCTTCTTAACTATAAGGGCAAAGAGCCTAACTCTCTCAGCAATATAACTAATAATAAGTACATACTAGATAATAGTAAAGAGCTCTTTAAGGATACGACTTTCTTTACATCTACAGCGTTTTTTAGCAAAGAAAGCATCAACAGCCAGAAGGTCCACACACAACTACATAACCAAGCTACTTTATATACTTTAATAAAAGAAGACTCTTTTATATAAGACCCTAGCTAAGAGCGAGAGTTAGGCAAAGTCTTTATGCTTAATAACTAATACTCTGCTATAACCTTTTAGGGCATTATACTAGATACTAGAGTAGCCTAAGTATTAACCGTAGGCCACTAATAATATATAGCCCTTTATAAGTACCTTAGCATAGAATTACTACTAGATATAAGCTGCGCTAGTAAAGCAAGTATCAAATTTAGCAGCGGCGATTTATTTAACTCTCTTAGAGCTATTACTATACCTACCCCTATCAGCAAGCTTACTTTTTATATAATAATCTCTAGTACCCTGTTTCTTTTATACCTTAAAGATATAGACTCTAATAGTATATAATTTAATAACCTTATTAACATACTTATCAAGGGTATAACTATAGTGCTAGTGGTATATAAATAAGGCTACCTATGGATGCTTTTAGAGTAGCTAGAGCGTAGCATAGTATAACACTATCTTACTAATATAGAGCTATAGTAAATACATTACTAATTTAGTTACCTCTTAGTCTATTAACTATATAAAGTACTCTAGTAAGCTAGCTATATAATAGCAATCTCAAATATTAAAGAGATTAATAAATTTTACTAGTATTGCTAGCTAAATTTAAAGGCTCCTAGAAGGTTTAAGTTTACTCTTTATAATAACCATAACTTTAACTATAAGGTCTTTATTAATATAATATACTTGGATAGTAATAAACTAGTACTCTATGTTATTAATAGTGCAACCTCCTTTAATACAGCGCGATTTTTACGCTCTGTCACTACAGAGCATACGTGGGAAGCACTATATATATGCTGGATTAATATGTATCTTAGCTCTCTAGACTGGATTATCACAGACACTAGGCTGAATTTTCACGTAGCTAAATTTAAGTGTGCTGCCTATATACTATCTATTAAGGTGAAAGAGGTCCCTATTAAGGCCTATCACAGTATTAGCAAGGTTAAACAGTAATATGTAACACTACGCTAAGTATATAAGATAGTCCGCGTGGAGTCAGAGGCTAAACCTAAAGTTACCCTATAACTTACTATAAAAGTAATTAATAATACTGCAGGCCCTAATAGCCTTATCTCTATACTATTAGTCTTTAGTATATACCCTTATATTAATAATAACTTAGCCCTATTACCCTTAACCCTATAGTATGCAGAAGCTATATAAAAGGCAATAGAGGAGATTTATAATATCTATATAAAAAGGCAGGTTAATAAGGTACTTATAACGTATAACAAACCTAATACTATAACAAGTACAGCTCTCTCTCTATAATTACTTATTAGAATATACTACTAAGGTAAAGGTTAGAGAGAACCCTATTAATTAATTACTAATAATAGTACTAGTAGTACTATTAAGACCCTATAGGGACTATGCTAATTCCCTATTACTACTATCAAGCTGTAGTATGACCTATCTAAGGCAGAGAACCCTGTTAACTACGCATAACCCAGACCGCTAGTAACTACCACAGCAGAGGTACCCACAAATGCTTAAATCAAATGCAACTCTATTATAGTCGCCGCGTAGCTACCACTAGCAAGAAAAGGCCTAGGCTAACCAAGGAAGAATCTAGCTTAAATTTTTACCGCAGAAGTCATGCCTGCAGTCCCTGTGATTGACTGCGTTTTTACTATGAAAGAGGATACTAACTATGTGCTAGTAATTGAGCTATGCAAGAAGGGTGTAATAACTACGCCCAGCAAGCCATTCAAACAGTCAGATGCTAGCGAAATCCAAGGACTTATGGACCGCAGCATGTTTTTTATTGTTAAATATAACAAGCAAAAGCACGGCGGGATACAGATTTTCAAGTTGCAATTAGTGCGCAAGGTCAAGGGCAAAAACAAGCAGCCCTATAAGAAATCGTAACTAGTTATCTAAGGTTACGCAGATGATAGCAAAGCTGCGATTATGACCCAGTCGCTGACTATCCAACGAATAGCCCAGCAAGTAATACTCTCTATTGCACCGTCACTTTTGTAACAGGGTTATGTCCTCTGGTTATGCAATATAACGCAAGCGTATACCTAGTCAGCAACTGAATTGGCATGCACTATCCTCGCCCGACTTCCCCTTGAAATTCGCCATCTCTACGCAACAGATGCGATTATGGAGGTCAAACGGCCACTCTACAGCATACCAGAGGCAGGCACTCATTGGTAGGCTACGTACAACAACCACCACAGAAAGAGCCTCCAGATGGATTTGTCTACTTTCGACCCTTGCCTGCTTATTTCAGCGCCTGAAAACAACGACTTCGCGATGATAGGTATGCAAACAGACGATACCATCAGCCTTATAGATAAATCGTTCTCTGACCGCAAAAACCGCGCGCTGAAAGAAGCTACTTTTACAGCTAAACCTAAGCAACTTCTTAAAGTTAACAAGCCTATCACTTTCAACGGCGGCGTATTAACCCTTGGTAACAATAGCAAGATAACCCTTTACCAAAAGGACCAAGGTAAGAAGCTATAATTAGTTGACCCTAGCGCGCCCAATGCAAAGCAGCAGTATGTTAAGCAGCGTACCCGAGGCACGTATATCGCCTCTATTTGCTAACTAGAAGCAGCCTTTAACTATTTAATCGCTACCTAGCACTAGTCACCCAGCCCAGCCAAAATCAAGGACCTCAACCGGCAGGTCAAGTAGCAGATAGATAACCTCAACCGCAGGCTGCGATTTCAACCGCTAGATCTTACTAGCACTAAACTCTTCATATTTATTAACAGCTCTTCCACAAACAACAGCAATTTGATGTCACAACTTAGCTTTATCATTACGCTTGCTAATAAGTCTAGTAATAACAAAGAGCGCCTATCCACTAGTAGAGATACTGCTTTTGACCTCACAAGCAATATTATCTATTTCAGCTCTACAAAGTATAAAAGAGTCACCTATAGCATACTTACCTCTAAGATATATATAATGGTTGCTAGAGCTGATGTAGCCCACGCAATCAGGACCATACTAGTAATAGTCTCTAGCTACCTCAAGGTTCCTTAGATCCCCACAACTATATATACTAATTTATACTTACTATATAAGTATTTAATAAACTTAGTACTATAAAGGAAAAGTAACTTATAATAGATATTATAGCTCTTTAATAGTTATACAAACGCTGCGAGATTCACAAGGTACAATAGATCCATAGCATAGATAACCCAGCCGACGGCTTCACAAAGTCATTACTAAACAAGGCACTAGAGGAGCTTGTTAGCACTAGGCAGATAAAGATACAGATAAATAGATAGGTTTCGCGTACGTGATATATAGATATTACGTCAGCAGCAAGAAGTTAAATACTTTGTGATTTAGATTTTTATTACATTTTTAAGCTTTTTAGACCAAGGGCTGGCTGGTGACTATTTAGCTACAATAAAGAGTTACCAGTGTTACAATACCAGCCCATCATCAGGATCCATCGGAGTTACCCGCTAAACTCCAATCCCACCGGTCACGTGAGACCGGTCCGAGCTCGTCCGCGGGCCCACCCGCGGCAGCCACTTTCACCGCCAGCTCAACCTAGCGGCCCTCTTGATAGTTATACTTCTTCACACATAATTGACCCTTTTTGAGACCCCTTATTCGTCGCCCGCTGGTTATCACCAGACCCCTTTCGCCTTGCTTACTAATATATAGGTATTACTCTATTATATCTTATTCTTAATTTCTTAACTATATACTAATTTTAAAGGTCTAAAACACCCTATATCTAAGGGCTAAAGTAGATAAGAAGAATAAGGTAGTATATAGAGTGTAATAATATTATTTAACTTATAGAAAAGCTTAAAGTCTATAGAGTAGTAACTTTTATATCTATTAATAATAAGGAGGTAAAATTTCCCCTTTGTATATAACTTTGAATACCAATTAAAGTACTAGACCTAATCTAGGCCTCTTTCATTTATTATCTATCCCATTTAGACATTGCAATAACCTAGTTAGGTAGGAGACTAGATTCAGTATACTATATAGAGAGGAGATTTTTGCCCATAACAATAATATATAGTAGGATGCTATAGCTAGACAAACTAACAGCTTGAATGACTATAACCTATTCTTAAATACTAGGCTGTATTATTTTTATATTTAAACGCCTTTTAGAGCTTATAACAACTATACCAGATACAATCTAGCCTATTATAAAGCTAGTCTTATTAAAGTTATAGATATCTAACTCTATAATACTATATTTTATAATTATGTTTGCTATAAGATAAAACCACGTATTTATTATCTTAGGATCTTTGTGTTTAGCTCTCTTATAGTTATATCTTTAAAAAAATGTATTTAGAGCTATAGTTATTGTTTGATAAAGTTTGAGGCCTAGTGCCTGCTAACTAGTAGCGCGTTACAGTCAGTAAGTAGTTAATTAGCTATTTCTTTAACACTACTAAGCTAGGGAGGAAATGATCAAGCATCTAGGTTAAGAATATACTTAACTAGCTTCTACTCTTCAAGTTCTATCAAATTCCGTAAGTTTAGTATGGTATTGCGTTGTAATGTTGTTCTCTTTAGTTGATGTATTACAATGTCATAGCTGATGTTATATATCTTTGCTACAGCGCGAATACTATTTTTAGGTCTTTTTTGAAAGCTTAGACAGCTAGCTATACCTAAGCTTCTTTACCAGTAGATTTCATTATTATTCGTAGAGAAATAAAAGGAAACAGTCAGGCAGGCGCGTCTAGCTGGTTAGGTGGCTCGCTCGCTTGTCTAGCGCGCTCGCTTATCATATACGTCAGTTACATATAAGTTAGAAAAGGTAAGTAACTTAATATTAATTATCTTATACTAACTACTACTGTACTTTATAAAGGTATTATTAAAGTATAGCTTTATAAGGCTTATTACTTACTATAAGATAAGGCTATTATCTATTAATAAGTTTAGTAAATATATACCTAGGTACTAGGTAATAAATACCTTAACTATAGGTTAATATAATATATTATATGAGTAACTTTTCTTTACTAATAGTAATCTAAAATCTAAGTTATTAATAGATATTAGCTACAAGGGCTAGCTTATAAGCTAATCTTACCTTTATAAGGTTTTATATAATAAATTAGTTTCTAGGGTATACTTAGAGAAAGTAGCTCTTACTAATAGTTCTTATGTATTATTATTATTATTCTTAATACTAGTAATAAAGTATAGATTCTTAAGGTACTTTATAAACTCTAGATTTCTCTTACTAATAGTAGTAATACTCTTATTATTTTAGAGCTTATAATTATCTCTAGTGATTACCTAGTATTTCTATATAAATACTTTAGGGTATTAGCTTTATTTTACCTATACTCTTTAGTTAATAATAAAGATATAAAAGATATTATAAAGAATATAATTAATAATATTAAACCTATTCTTAGTCTATTTATTAAAGTTAGTAATTAATCTTTTTCAAAGCTCTTAAATATAGATATTATGTTTCTTATACTTTATTATATAAAATATTATTATCACTTAGAGTTTTTTTTAATATACTACCTTAATTAGTATATACTTAATGTATAAGAATTTCTATATACCTAGTATTATATATAATTAGTATTATATAGGTATATTAGGTAGTACTTATATCTCTTATATATTACTTAGGGTAGTTAGATTATAACTTATAACATCTATAGTATTACTATTACTTATCTTAGGTAACGCTATTATAATTACCCTTTATTAGCTTAATAATCTTTTAAATATAAGCATTTTATCTAGTAAGCTAGAGAGTATATATAATTATTAGAGAAATTATTACTGATAATATAAATAGTATAATAAGATAAAAAAAAGAAGTATATATATATGATTAATTAGGTACTTCTCTGGGTATTCTTAGTATTAAAAGAAAGGTAAAGTTATATAATTAACTAGATATACTTTGGTATTTAAAAGTAAGTATTCAGAAATAATTATATAAGTAGCTAGATACTTCTCTAGCTTATTATTATAAAAAGAAGGTTATCATAAAAAGGAAAAAAATCAATATAATTATCTAGGTATTCTCTAGTTATTATAAAGTATAAAGAAGTAAAAAGTTAGTATAAATTAGGTACTTCTTTAGTATTAATTTCTTTATTACTTTAGTAATAGTAACAGCTATAAAGGCTTACTTAAATAGTAGTATATAAAGTAAGGTATCTTTTATAGTTAAGAGTTAACTTATAATATTATAAGTTATTAGATCTATAGGATAGCTATATATTCCAGCAAATTATAAGTTATTAAGAGAATATATTATAGGATTAAGCTGGAAATAATTAGTAATAGTTAGGTAATAACTTAGTTAGTAGAAGGCTTTTTACTTAGCAAAAGGTATTATAACCCAAAGTTAATAATAAGTAATACTATAAATTATTACTTTAAATAAAAAGTATAAGCTTAGTTAAAGTAATCTATACCTTTTTCTAAAAAACCTTATTAATCTATAGTTTTTCATAATAATAATAACTATAAAGTTAATTACTAATTAGTATTAGTATTATAGAGGTTATAATATAGTTAACTATATATATTCATATGTAAAGTAATAAGATAATAGAGGTAAATACTAGATCTCTATTATATATAAAGAAAAGAGAGGCCATTATTGGCTACCTAGTTAAAGTAGGTAGGTTATAACTAGCCTGCCTATAGTAAAGACTGTGGTGAAACCTGTGGGTGGAGTCATAGCAGAATTGTAGTTCTTCTGCCGCTGCGCTATCGGAGTTAAGCTTGATAACGCTAATTGGTCCCGCGATAATAGGAATTGCAATACTTTCCCTTTTTTTAATCAAAAAAGGAAGAAAAAGGATAGCATAGCTATTAGCTATACTAGACAAATGCTTTATCACAGAGCAGTTATTAAAGGGAAATATCTATAATATAAAATATCGCCCTAGATCGCACGTGCTTGAAAATGCCTCTGTGATATAGGACCGCTATTGGAGTTTTACTGCTTTGTTTCTAGTAGCAGTGACTTGTTACTTGATGTTAGCTTAATATAATTGCTGCAAGAGATCCTGCGCAATTACTCCACTATAATTAGTAAGTAGGTAGCTTTGATAAAGGAAATGCATAGCATAGTGCAAAGAATACCACATGCTTCTGTGTAAGAAAAGTAAACAATAGATTTCTTACTAAGAATCTGCCTGCATGTTGATGCATCTTAGACAAGCTTGTTTTGCTTATGGTCTTTTTCCTGTCAACCTCCTAAGCGCCAGTCATAACCAACCTTATAAATCAAACTGCAATTACTCCTAGCCTTTTAGCCCGCCAGTGACTCATGCCTTGAACTTAGCCAAAGCAACAGTTACATTTGCATCGAGCCAATAGACACGTCCGTGGTTCCTATAATCATCATATACATGGCATAAGCGTGCCAGTCTCCTAAATAACTCTTCAAAGCTTGAAAGCGCATTGCATACATGCCCTTACAGGTGTGAACTTCTGTGATACCAGCATACCAGAATTCTAACATATTGATCAAGGCCAACAACTGCCAAGCTTCAACGCCTGGTATACTAGCTGTTCTAGAAGCGCTCTGTATTTTGATGATTGTGTTTGGTTAGCACTGTCTACCTGTGCAATCATAAGAGAGACTGGCTTGGAAAAGTACCTTGGTTGCATGCTTTGGGAACATCTGGCGGCACCACGGTGGTGCCGACAGCCTCAGCAGCTACAGCTTGCATAGCGCCCTCGTTACCAATTGCGTTTGATCCAATAGGGGCTAGGCAGCAAGCTCTATTAATCTTAGCCAAATTAGCCTACAGATTCTATAGGTTTATTAAAGTATTATTAATTATTAGGCTAATAGTATGAGCTTAGGCATTAAGTGCTTTTATAACTGCTAGGCCCTTGGAGTTAAGGTAAACATCTGCCTATGAGGCGTTACTTAAGTCTCTCTCATTCTAGGCGGCTATAAAAGCAGTTGTAACAGCATGTTACGACCCAACGAATCTAGCCATAACACAGCATTACTAATTTCTATGTTACTCTTTAGCTGGCTAGTAGTTTTAATAAAGTTATTTACTGTCTAGGTATTGCTAAGCCATTGGTTAATAGCACTGAGAATGTTTATTTAGAGGGCTGCGTTGGCTGTGTTGTTAGTCTTATCTACAGCCTGCCCTTTCTTAGGGGTGGGACTAGCCACGGCTAAAGCTGCACTAACTATAGAAAATAGGGCGTGATGCATCTTGGTTAGTAAGTTTAGCACAAGGGACAAATTAAAGTTACTGATAAACAACAACTAGGACAAGCGAGAGTAAGATATAACTGTTGCAATATGGCGATAGGTGATGATGGGCTATGATGCGTGACTTGATACTGCTGCTGAATACCGCTCAGCAGCTAAGATATATAACAGCCCATACGGCCTATCTAGATAGTTTCTTCTGTTCCTTGCACATAATTGAAGTAACAGATAACTATCAATTAGCAGCATCACCCCCAAGCTGGATAGCCAGTATATACAAATACCCTGTGATCCCAACAATAACAAAAGTTAACAAAAAATAAACTTAGCGGTAAAGGAGGGAAAGAGCGAATGATAGAAAGAAAGAGAGTCAGTTATAATAAAGGAAATTAAATATACTGTCAGTTCGGGACAGGACACTATATTATGTCTTTCATAGGTGCTTAAGGTGGCATTGAATTCTACTTTAGGCACCTCAAAGTAACATTAGGAAAACCAGAACCACTGAAAAGTGTTTGTCACCTAATTAAAATTTGGAGTCTATTAGTTCAATGCAACAGATTGGAACATATTTTCCTTATATAGGATGGTTGTGGTTACCAGGCATACAGAATGCGGGACCAAGCCACTCTCTACCTGAGTACCAATCTACCTACTCCAAAGGTCAATTAGGTATATACTTCAAATCCTCTACCTCTAAGTTAGATACTATTAAGAACAAGAAATTAATTAGAATTAAATTATATTACCTAGTAAGTATATAATACCCTTAATAGGGTAGGTTTAACAGTGCCGTAGTCGCCGGTACGTCAAGCCACGGCCCTCCGCTGGCTGTGGCTCATCGCCGCCGATACAGGCGCCACACCGGCATGCGGGCGCCACAGGGCAATTCGCGCCATGGTTGAAGTGAGGTCCAAGTCAGCAGTTGCTCTGACTTATAGGGTATCCATAATGCATTAGATCATCAAGATATAGTATAGGTCAGAGGTGCTTTTAAAGGGTTAAATATACTATGATTTCATAATATCAGGTGAACTAGTCTAGGCTACCTATAGCGGTCAAGAACGTTTAAACTACATAGATAATACCCTTAATATCTATAAAACTAAGAGAGGTATTTCTAGGCTAAATTTCTCTAAAAAGTTAATCTATATTATTAGATTTTAGATGTACTTAGAATTAAAAGAGATATTGTTATTTTTTTCTTTTTTACTTAAAAAAGGGCTTAGTTGGTCTGTGTAGGGTTTGAGCAAGACTTAGTAATTAAGTGGGTTGGTACTTCAGGAGGTGGTAGGTTTCAGTGGTTTAGTCCTGCAATCCGTATGCCTGGTAACCGCAACCGTGGGTGAGGGATTAGGCTAGGCCACCACTAGGGCCTGAATGTAATAGGATTACAACCTCTATCCGTTGGTTGGCCAAAGTGCCTAGTAGACCAATAGAGCTCATAGGGCGTGAGATCATATAAGCAATATTGACAGCAGTGCTAACAAGAGTGTTGGTATTAACGAATCTTTTGACGGGTTGACTCAATTGGTAGAGCACCCGGCCCATTGTCATTAGGCGTCACTGTCAGTGTCTGTTACACTAAAGCAGCCAGGTAGGCGAGTAATTTAAGGGGGCAACAGAAAGAGAAGGGAGACAACCAGACCGGGACCGACCTACCTTTCAAGCGAGTCAGTATAGGAATATAATACCTCACTCCTGTTAAAGTCCCCACCTCTGTTGATACAATACATTAGCCTTAGCTAAACGTAGCCTATGCCTGCTTATAGTTATAGGAGTTATAGTATAGGCTATAGTAGCTACTTATAATTAGTTGTAATCTATTACTCTAAAGCACTTACTTAAGTCAATACTAAGGTTTTACTAACTAAAATAACAGTTAGACCTTTTTATAGGTAACTCTTAAGAACATTGTAATTATATGAACTACAGTAGGGAAGTTATCAAGTGTTTACGCCTGACTTCAATTAGTAAAACATTCTTTCAATCTAAGTGTATGGGGAAAAGGGAGGGTTTTATAAAAGTGAACTTTACTAATACAAAAGGCCTTATTCTAGCCTAGTACTATATTTCTCTAGTTTCATGTAATGTTCCATATTTGGTTATTAAAGTTACCGGATTATCCGGCATTACTAGTGTGATTGATAAGGGCCTAGATATTCATAGCAGGTAAACTATAGGCGTAAGTCTAGTTTTCTATAGGTGTCTAGCCCGATTAAGTACTAAGTCTTTCGGAGAAGCTATGTTCCATAACCTTAACTGTATTCCTGCCTAAGTATAAAAGCCTAGAACTTCCCGCTTAACTTTCATTCCTTAAAACCCATCTTTTCAAGGACACTAAGGAGTTAAGAACATACTAAACTTTTATTATTATTAAACCACTATTCTTGATCAAGTTGCCTATTTCATTCTTATAAAATTATGAAATTCACAATTCTCTTTACAATTCTAACGGGGGCCTCTACTGCGTCTGCAGCAGGGCAGCTTTGGGCTCGGGATCAGTGTGGGAATGGGGGTGGTAAGTTTTGAAAAATATAGGTTAATCCAGAAACGTGCTAATAACCATTTCAAAGACTTTTGTGCGCCGGATGTTCCGTGTTGCGATGGTTACGCCTGTGTAAATGACACTGGCAGTGGAGGTTTTTGCTGTGATGACTGCTCGGGCAACTAATCAAATATAGACAGAAAATATTAAGCAGCTTATACCAATCGCTTCAAATGAAACGTACATGAATGTGATCTGGCCGCCCAATCGCGACCGCCTGAGAAATACAGCCAAGAAGCAACAACAATCATATAATCGATCCAAACTACTTGGAAACCTCTTTTCGACCCATTTCTTGAACACCAACACCACGATGCAGGTCAGATGGTGTGGGGGCGGGTTCGTCAAGCCAATGGAACAGCCTCGTGACATCTATAACATCATGGATGCAGCCGCTTGCTTTCCCGAGTTGGTATCCCATCGTCCCCAGCGCAATGAAGCGATCCTCACCACATATAACACAGGCCACAGCTGCGTCAATACACACCCAGCCTTGTTCTGGCCGTTGTAGTACAAGACGTGTAGACGTGGGACAATGTGTCAAATCGAAGGGATTACAATAGTTAGTTAACATACATACATAGTAAGCCAGCTAACAAAGTGAGTCAGCCACCTCCTCCTAACTTTCTACCTTTTATATAAGTTTATTAAGCTATAATATATAAAATTAATTAAAACTACTTACTACCCTCTTATGACTATTTTAAACTACTTTATAGGTTTATATATTATATCTTATCTTTCTATAATTACTATATTATTATAACTATATATAATTTACTACCTTTAGATGATCTCTTTTTTAAGATATTTTCTTACCTCTAGTACTAATACCTTCCTTTTCCTTTTATAATACCTCTACTTTAGTTCTATTGAGAGACCCTCTAAGGTATACTTAGGTCTTTTTAGCTCTCTAGTACCTACTTAGTACCTCTATCTCTATATTAAGTGCTTTATTCTAAGCTTTTGGAATAGTAACCCTATAGGCTAACTTATTAATACCTTTAGCTTAAACTTAATTACTTTATATATTATTATTATAAAGCTGCCTTAACATACTTAGATCTTTTTTAAAAAGACTATAACTTTATACACTTTTAATTACTATAGTTAATATCTTTAGGTTTTGGGAGTTATTACTATTTAAAGGTAAGTTAGAAGGTATTAGTATCTTTAGTTTAAAATCTAGTTATAAAACAACTACTTTAGAGTTAAAAGATATAAAGCTTATTTATCTAAAACTAGCTTGTATATTATTTTTATTATAAAAGTAAAAATAATACTTCACAGATAGAAAAAAGTTATTCTCTATAATATATAAAATCTTTATTTATATTATCTTTTTAATTTCCTTACTATATAAATACTTTAATAAGTTAAAATATCTAATATTAAGAAACTAAAGCTTAGGGTTAGGGTTACTAATTTATAGCTATTATGGCTATTATAAACTAAGAAATAATAAGTACTCTTTATATAAGACTTTATATATTAACTAAAATAATTTAACTAATCTAAGCTAATCTTATTTATTATTTATTTATTTTTACTTGGGTAGATATACTATAAAGCTAGGAATTAGCGATTAGTATACTAGAAGAGAAGGTAGTATTTATTCTTTATAATAATATATAAAGGTATTACCTAGCTATCTATATATATATTCTAAACGATAGAAACCTATTTATATTTACTAGGGTACTTTATATAAGACCTTCTCTTATAGTTAGAAGTTATAATAACTTTAGTATATAATAGTATTGTTAACAAAAAGCTAGTCTTATTAAAATTAAAGATATTATAATCTTATATCTTATACTTTATAATTATATGTTATATAAGTCTAAACTAGCCTTATATAATTATAGAATCTTTAACTAAGACTCTCTAATAATTAATTTAATGTAGAAATTATATTTTTAATTAGAAATATTATTATATAAAGTTCTCTACCTGTTAGGGTTTAATATATATTATATTATATTGGAAAAGAAGTTAACTAGCTATGTCTTATATACTATCTTATTGTAGAGAAAACTATTAATTAATTAGGTTAAAACCTGTTTAACAATCACCTTCTCTTTAGATATTATTATCTTTATTAGATTTAAATATATCTTGACTTATATAATATATCTAGTATATTAGTATTAGAGTATTAATTTAGGGACCTTAAAGATAGAGACAACTCTTTTTATAGACATTTTTAGGTCTTTTTTAATAGCTTGGATAGTAAAAATAATATAGCTTTAGATTGATGTATATCATATATTTATATATAGAGAAAAGTTATCTTAAAGGTAAAGAGAGAAGATTTAAGACAATATTTACTACTTACTATACTATATTACTTACTTTATAGATATATAATTTACCTTTTATAATAATATGAAGAGATATGACCTAGCTATTTATATATATAGTTTGAATAATAAAAACCTAATTATAATTACTAAGCTACTTTATATAAACGCTTCTCTAAAAATTAAATATTATAATAACCTTAATATATAATGGTGTTTCTATTAAAAGGCTGATCTTATTAATATTATAGGTATTATAATCTTATACTTTAAACTTTATAATTATATTTTATATAAGGATAAACTAGCCTTATATAATTATAGAATTCTGAGCTAAGGGTTTTAGATAATAAGCTCAATATTGGAATAATACTTTTATTTCAGGTTATTATTATATAAGGTTCTTTGCTTATTAGGATCTAATATATATTATATTATATTTAAAAAGGAGTTAGTTAGCTATATCTTATATATTATCTTATTATAAGAAGAACTCTTAATTGATTAAGTTGAAAACTTATTGAAGAACTACCTTCTCTCTAGATAAGTTATCTTTGTTAATTTTAAATACATCATAACTTATATAATATAAATAAGTAGGATTTAGGTAATAATTAGATAATTTCTTATAATATTAAGACTTTAGTAAAGGATTAAAGTAAAGATTTAAGTAATATATACCTTATTAGAATAGGGTTAGGGTTAGGTTAGGGTTAGGGTTAGGGTTAGTTAGGGTTAGGGTTAGGGTTAGGGTTAGGGTTAGGGTTAGGGTTAGGGTTAGGGTTAGGGTTAGGAGGTGCTGCAGGTAGAAAGAAGCAGAATCGGATTAACCTTA